>CM065592.1:319453872-319917243 GCA_033119425.1 Bufotes viridis | reverse complement strand
ACCCCTCCACGTACTGACGGACGGTTCGGCCCCATTCAACTTCTGGGTTTCAAAATTGTCCACGTGGCCAGAGTTAGCATGTTATGCCTTGGAGGTGCTTTCCTGCCCGGCGGCCAGCGTTTTATCCAGAGCAGCGTATTCAGCACGGCGGGGCGTCATTACTGACAAGCGCAGCCGCCTGTCCACAGCCAATGTGGACAAGCTGGCGTTCATAAAGATGAACCAGGCATGGATCCCACAGGACCTGTCCCTCCCTTGTGCAGAGTAGTCCTTAATAACTGCCTAAAACATGTCTTGTTGTACTACGGGCCACTTCTTTATTTAATACAAATTTTATGTAACCCACAGTTGAATGAAACTCTCCTCTGTCTGGGCGCCGGGGCCTAACTAGATGAAAGTGGCCTGTTAAACTATCGGGTGACATAAAGCCATAACCTCTGCCATGCTACCTCTGTCCTCTGTCTGGGTGCTGAGGCCTAAGTCAAATAAAGCGGTCTTCTGCTGTGCTGGGGGATATGAAGCTAATCTCTGACCTCTCTCCTCTGTCTGGGTCCAAAGGCCTAAGTCACTGAAAGAGGCCTTCTCCTGTGGTGTGTGATATGATGCCTGAATTTGTGCTGTGGGACCTCTCTCCTCTTCCTGGGTGCAGGGGTCAAAGTATCTAAAAGTGTCCTTCTCTTGCGGTGGTTGATATGATGCCTGAATATGTGCTGTGGGGCCTCTCTCCTCTGTTTGGGTGAAGGGGTCAAAGTAACTTTATGGTGGCTTCTCCTGTGGTGGTTGATATTATGCCTGATTCTCTGCTGTGGAACCTCTCTCCTCTTCCTGGGTGCAGGGGTCAAAGTATCTAAAAGTGTCCTTCTCTTGCGGTGGTTGATATGATGCCTGAATATGTGCTGTGTGGCCTCTCTCCTCTGTCTGGGTGAAGGGGTCAAAGTAACTAAATGGTGGCCTACTCCTGTGGTGGTTGATATGATGCCAGATTCTCTGCTGTGGGACCTCTCTCCTTTGTCTGGGTGCTGGGGTCGAAATAATAGTAAGTGACCTTCTCCATTGGTGGGTGACTTGAAGCCTGATTCTGTGCTATGGGACCTCACTCCAATTAATATTGTTTAATTTTTATTTATTTTATGTTAACTCATCATTTCCCTATCTACATTTGTTTGCAGGGATTTACCTACATTTTGCTGCCTTTTGCAGCCCTCTAGCCCTTTCGGGTGTGTTTTACAGCCTTACCAGAAACCTTACCAGATCTAGCACATAAACCAGTTGAACTTGAAACCCTTGAAAGATTACAGTAATGAAAAATAATTATTAATATGGGCAACACTATCTGTACCCTTTGTTTCCAATCAAACAAAACGCAATAAATTTGATTTAACATTATAGTTTTATAAAATAATCTTTAACAAAATAGAATTATTTTTAACATAAATATATAAATAACCAAAAAAATTAGGGTAATTTTTAATTTTTCTCTGCTCCTCCAGCAGATCATCGATGTCCTTAAGATGAGCCTCCTCCATGGCTCGCATTTGGTGGGAGAACTGCATCTTGAGCTGCCTCATCTTCCTGGTTTGCTGCTCCCTGAACTGCTGCATTCGCAGCTGGTGCTTCCTTCGCATTGTTTTTATTTTTTTAACATGATGTTGTCAGCTGTAAAATAAATGAAATAAAATTTGAAATGTACATTAAAATACAATCATTAATTGTTATATAAAGCAGATGATATTTTTTTCTTGAAATCTGTTATATATTGGTTTAGGTAGGATTAATAATAGTTCCTTTTAGTTTTGGGTTATTGACTTAGTAGTTACGTTAATGGTTTTGATGTTGATCAATTACTTTTTAGTGTTTATTTTTATATTACTGTTATGTGTTGTACTTTATTTGTTGCCTGTTTTATTATATTTTCTTCATTTAAAAAAATAATATAGTTTGTTAAAATATATTCTTACAAAAATTTATATATTGCATGCTTGTTATATCGTACTTCCAAAAATGTATGTGTCAGTTAGATACGTTATGGAAATCAGTACTCCCACCCGTAACATTAGCTTTCTGGGACACTGAATAAATAAAAATATCCACATCATCCATTTACCTTCTTGTCGGGGGTAGTGACCATCTCCTCTTCTGCCTCCTCAGAGTCATCACCCTCCTCCACTGCAGCAGGTGGGCTATGGGCCCGATAGCCTGATGGCCCTGCCTCTTCCTGCTCCTCCTCGTCCGAGTGGTCTGTCTCCTCCTCCACCTCCACCGCCTTCTTCTTTTTAGAGAGCTTGGCTCTCACTTTGGGAAGCGGAGCATCTGTAATGATGATGACCAAATTTTTAAAAATGCCAAGATAAACAAGTAACAGCCAAATTACAGTTAAAGGTACACAAATTAATCTATGGTAGTGTCTGGATGGCATAATAATTAACTACACCTATCTTTCTTCTCCTTTTGGCTTAGATCAAGTGTAGTATCATCAGTGTCTGCCTTGACCTGCCGGCCCAGGACCCTGTGGGTACCCCCTGCACTCTGCCTTTGAGCATCGTTGATTAAGTTCAGCTTCAACTCACTGCTGCTATTGGGTGTTGGGCCACTCCCAGGGAACAAGAGTGATTCGAGTCTATGACTTCATTTGGGCATGTGGCCTAATTGTCCTGATCGATGCTTGTTGTCTACACTCGTCCAGACGTGCGAGGAGTTTGGACAAGCTTCAGGGGCCAAAGTCAACTGTGTAAAGTCAAAAAACATATGTGGCCCAGAAAGAGGTCTCATATTGCCACCTTTAGCACCCTTTCCCATCAGTTCAACACCACTGTACTAAGTGATTTATTGTAAAGGGTTAAAATACTTATTTCTCTCACCAACATATTGTTATCTATCTGCTCAGTTATGCAAATAAGTATTGTACCTGGAAAAGATTTATCTCTGATCTTAGTGATCAGATCCATCCTGTGGCGCTTCAGATCTGACCACTTTTTAGAATCGCATCCTTCCGATGAGTGCACCCATGCTTCTGCCACAGCTGGAAAGCAATTCTCCGCACTATGGCCTGCTTTTCGCCCCTTGACCTTCTGCGGTCGTACCCCTTCTCCAACATTTCCTGCAAGATAACAATTAAATCATGTAATCCCACAGTTCTAAAATACAATTATTAGTTATCATAGTCATAAGAACCATCAAAAATAACATTTAATATCAAAACAGTCAAAGAGTAGAACATCGCCATCCCTTTAAAAGTGACTTGAACATTGCCGCCTTTAAAAGTGACTTGAACACTGCAGCCCCTTTAAAAGTGACTTGAACATTGCCATCCGTTTAAAAGTGACTTGAACATTACGATCCCTTTAAAAGTGACTTGAATATTGCCGCCCCTTTAAAAGTGACTTGAACATCGCCATCCCTTTAAAAGTGACTTGAACATTGCGATCCCTTTAAAAGTGACTTGAATATTGCCGCCCCTTTAAAAGTGACTTGAACATCGCCATCCCTTTAAAAGTGACTTGAACATCGTCATCCCTTTAAAAGTGACTTGAACATTGCCACCCCTTTAACAGTGTCTTTCACTAATCACTCATGTAGTTGTGCAGTCTGCTAAAGCCTGTGATGAGTTTATGTCACCAAGCAGTAGGACATGTGACAGTGTAAGGCAGTTATGAGATCAGTGAAGGCCTGCAGGCTTCTTGGCTAATAAAAATCATTAATAAGTTTAAATCACATTACTGCATTACACACTAACTAAGTTCAATTACTTACAGTTATTAAGAAATCCAGCTCTTCTTTAGAGAAATTACTTTTCAGCCATAATCGCTGGGACAGTCACCAATCTCCACTCTCGTCTCTCTCGATCCGATCCGGTAGCACACACGTTACAGACGCTACGTGCACGATTCTTGAATAGTTGTATTATCGCGATAATAAAACTAACAGTGTAAAGTTGACTGTATTGCTCTAAGTTATATTCGCGTACGAATGTAACTTCTATTACAACACACCAATACTAAAACTGACTAAGAGACAGCTTTAAGTTCTATTCGAACGCGATTGCAACTTTGGAACTTAAAGTGGTGTACGATTTTAAAGTTGAGTACTAAAAAGTTGGAATCGCAATGCGATTCTTATGTATTAGCTTAATCGCATTGCGATTACAACTTTGAGCTACCGATCACCATGGGAACGCCTCCTCCAGTAGAATGTACTGTCGGATGTGAGAATTAAGTTGAAATCGCAATGCGATTGTTATATATCTGCTTAATCGCATTGCCGTTTCAACTTAGCATTGCTAAATAATTCCATCCATATTCGTTAACTTACTGACTCAGTAAGTTAACTGATATGGATGGAATTATTAGCAATGCTTGTTGACATCATAATGCGATGCTAATATATATAAGAATCGCATTGCGATTTCAACTTAATTCTCAGATCCGACAGTACATTCTACTGGATGAGGCTTTCCCATGGTGATCGTTAGCTCAAAGTTGTAATCGCAATGCGTTTATTGCGGTATATTATCCCTCTGGGTGTCTTTTACAGCCTTTTTAGTGCCCAAAAGTTCGGGTCCCCATTGACTTCTATGGGGTTCGGGTTCGGGATGAAGTTCGGGTTGAGTTCGGATCACGAACCCGGACATTTTCCGGAAGTTCGGCCGAACCTCTCGAACCCGAACATCCAGGTGTTCGCTCATCTCTAGTCAGAAGTATTTTTCAGAATCTGGACGTCCTGGTAAGCTTTTGGCTAAAATAATATCACAACAAGATAAAAGAAAGAAAGCTATTACTTTAGTTCGTAATTTAGATGGGGTAATAATATCAGACCCAGAGGGTATAAGAGACACTTTCCTGCAATACTTCTCCCAGATATATAGAGCTTCTCCTGGTCTGCCAACTGACCTGGCGAGACAGTTCCTGGAGAGAATTTCTCTTCCAATGTTAACAGAAGCCCAAAAAGAATCCCTGGAAGGAGAGGTGTCTCTTGTGGAGATTCAAGAGGCTTTGAAATCTATCTCCGGGAACTCATCGCCAGGGTCAGATGGCTTTCCATATGGAATCTATCGTAAGTACAGTGATGTCATCCTCCCTCATCTACTGGAAGTGTTTGCTCAAGCATCACAGGGAGGGGTTTTGCCACAGTCTATGATGGAAGCCGTGATAGTTTTAATTCCCAAAAAGATAAAGACCCGGTGGATCTGAGCTCATATAGACCAATTTCCCTATTAAACACGGACGTTAAGTTGTTATCAAAGGTTTTGGCTAGGAGGCTCTCTCAGGTTATGTCCTCTCTGATTCATTCAGATCAAAATGGCTTTATGGTGAAAAGGGGTACCCATCATAATCTGCATAGGTTCTTTGCTAATATTCAGTCTCCCGGTGGGGGCGCCCGCTCGGTCCTGTCACTGGACGCTACTAAGGCGTTTGACAGGGTCGAGTGGACGTTTCTCTGGGAGGTGATGAAAAGAATGGGTTTTGGCCCCAAATTTATGGGGATGGTTCAGTTGTTATATAAATGTCCAGTGGCCAGAATTAGGATTAATGACATGCTGACAGAGAGTTTTGTGCTGGGCAGAGGTACTCGTCAAGGATGTCCTCTTTCCCTCTCCTATTTAATATCTATATTGAACCTCTTGCAGCTAGCATAAGGCAAGACTCGAGAGTGGCTGGCTTTGGTGTAATGGGGAGCAGGATCGTATATCCCTCTATGCAGATGATATCTTGTTTTTTATTCACCAAACAGAAAAACACTCCCTCGAATAATGGAACTGGTCAGCCTGTTTTCCTATCCTTCTGGCTTGGAGGTTAATTGGGGGAAGACTGTTCTTCTCCCGGTAGATAAATTGCGAGGATCTGTGGAAAATCTCCCTAATCGGGTATCGATCTCCGATTCAATAAAATATCTGGGGATAACAGCCTCTGCCAAAATTCAAGATTATCTCCAACTTAATTTGATCCCCTACTGTCGAAAGTGAGATCAAAAATTAAGATATGGCAAAAGTTCTGCCTGCAAGAGGGGATAGAATTTCATTAATAAAAATGGTGGTGCTGCCCCAGGTACTTTATGTTCTTCGCAATTCGCCCGTTTGGATTGAAGACAAGTATTTTAGGTTGATAGAACGGATGATTAATGATTTATTATGGGGGAGGAAACGGGTGAGACTAAAGTTGCTCTATTTTTCTATGCCCTACAGTGGGGAGGCCTTAACCTCCCTATTTTAGGGGATATTTCATGGCCTCTCAACTTTGTTTCTTTAATGACTGGGAAAATAGCCAACTCTGTAGAAAACTGGTGAAAGACTCAGGTTTCTCAGATCTATTTACAGTATTGGAGTCCGACTATCTACTTAATACACAGACTGGCTATAAACCTTTTTGCAGAATGGCTACGAAGGCCTGGTTGGTGATAAAGAGTTGGTTTAAAGTCAAGGCAGCACTTATCTGTACCCCATTATGGCATAATTCAAAGCTTTTGAAATTAGATGATCTAAACTGTTGGCAATATTGGAGGGCGAGAAATATTCATTATCTGAATCAGGTTGTTAAAAATGGGCAAGTCCTGTCTCTTATGGAGCTAAAACAGAATTTAAATTTAGGTGAGGTGGCTTGAGTACGCATATTTTCAATTGAGGTCAGCACTTCTTAATATTGTCGATAGTTATTCACTTGAGGTAGACACTCCGAATTTTTGCACAATCTGATTTGTAAGAAAGGTGGTATGAAAGTTAAATTATCACATTGTTATAGGCACTTGATGAAAAGTTTTTTTGGAATGTTTTCCCCAGGACAGAGATCCTGGTCTGCTTTATTGTCAGAGGTGGGTTCTCTGGACTGGGAGAATATAGGGGAGAACTTTAGTCAGGTTTCTCACAACTTTAATCACACTGTTGTACAGTTCAATATCATACACAAAATATATGTGACACCTCTATGGCTCCATAAGAGGGGATTTAGAGCTACCTCTGACTGCCTTCGCTGTGGGGACCCGGAGCAGATCATATGCATCTGTTCTGGGATTGCCCGATAGTGAGTAAATATTGGAGAACGATTCAAACAACCTTGATTCGGAGACTTAAAATAGATATTCCTCTATCTCCTAAGGTATGGATTTTAGGGGACCTATCAGAGGTTAATTGCCAGCCCATGAAGAGCCGTTTGTTGACTAAAGTGATGTTTTTAGCCAGGCTTCTTGTAGCCAGAGAATGGTTTTCCCCCTCTGCTCCAGACTGCAATAATTGGCTATGTCTAGTGGATAAGGTGAAAATTTATGAGAGAATTATGCACAGTCAAAGAGGGTCCTATGCGAAATGGGCCAATTTTTGGAGAGATTGGGATGGTTGAGGAATTTTATAATTTTTTTTTTTTTGTTTTGTTTTCCCTTCTTCCCTGCAGGACTGGGGGGTGGATTGGGGGGGAGGGGTGGGAGGAATGGGGAGGTTCTTTGTGTAATTTTGTTTTATGAATTTTGTTTGAGATGATTAAAAAAATATATATTTGTTAAAAAAAAAAAAAGCTGTTATAACTGGAAAAGGATGTTGTACTAAGTACTAAGATTGAATGTCACTTGGGGGTTGAATAAAACTGATAATGATGTGAGCACAGAAAATACATTTGTGGTTATTTCATTATAAATGTTATGTTATATTTGTCTGACTTACAAGTGCCTCTTTGATTTAATTGTAAACAAGATGACTGAAATGATCAAAATCAATGTCAAACTGGCCAAAACACTCAATTTCAGTGGGGGTTGAATCATTTTGAACACAACTGTTTTTGGAAGCTGCAGTGTTAGTGAGAGGAGGGACAGTGAAGCTGCTGCTGATTTAATAGGGAAATTGATAGCTAGGGTAGTGTATTCAGTGTCCACTCCAGTCCTAAAAGACTCAGATCTCTGCTTTAAGGACAGCATCCTGACAGCACCCCAAAAAGCCCTTTTTAGGGCTAGTACATCAGTCTCCCTCCTAGACCCTCCCACATCCTATCAAAAAGCAAGGACGGCATTCATCTTAGATTCATTCGGGAAGCTGCAGTGTTAGTAGTTGTAATCGCAATGCGATTAATATAACCTGTATTAATCGCATTGCGAGTTCAACTTAGAGCTGGGTTCCTAATGGTTGTATTGCTAGAATATAACGAAGATTGAGAATATAGCGCTATATTCTCAATCTTCATTATATTCTAGCAATACAACCATTAGGAACTCAGATCTAAGTTGTAATCCCAATGCGATTAATACAGACTAAATTAATCGCATTGCGAGTTCAACTTAGAGCTGGGTTCCTAATGGTTGTATTGCTAGAATATAATGAAGATTGAGAATATAGAGCTATATTCTCAATCTTCGTTCTATTCTAGCAATAGAACCATTAGGAACCCAGCTCTAAGTTGAATTCGCAATATGATTAATGCAGGTTATATTAATCACATTGCGAATTCAACTTACCACACTCTGCGTCAACTACGTAATTTTCCATGGGAGTTTTGCCATGGATCTCCTTCCGGCATGCCACAGTCCAGGCGTTAGTCCCCTTGAAACAACTTTTCCATCACTATTGTGGCCAGAAAGAGTCCCTGTGGGTTTTAAAATTCGCCTGTCTATTGAAGTCTATGGCAGTTCGCCCTGTTCACATGTTCGCGAACATTTGCGGAAGTTCGCGTTTGCCGTTTGCGAACGGAAAATGTTATGTTCACGACATCTCTATTCGGCACACATGAAGCACCGCCCCTCTGCTGAGAAGTCCGCCCCTCACGGACATCTCTCTCACCAGGAGCAGCTCCAGAGTCTGGACTAAGCACTATATTGTGGTTACAGGACCTTTGATGTGTGTGGGAGGAATTAGGGGAACACCAGCTGGTGGACACTGTGCATGGTAGCGTCAAGTTGGCGCTGTGTATGGCAGAGTCAGGTGGGCGCTGTATATGGCAGCAGCGGTCTTATTTTTAGTGTAGAATGGTGGCTCCCCCCCCTGCCTTTAGGACGTCCGGCGACGCAACAAGCTCCCCTCGCCCCCCTCCAAGTCAAGGTTTGCAGAACGGCAGCGGGGCATAGTGTTAGATGTAACATACAGCTGACACTCTGCTTGAAACAACCGAAATCTGTGCTGGCACCGATGTCGACTGTTTAACCCCTTCCATGCCATGGTCCGCAGGGACGCCTCATGGAGGGGATAACCATCTCGCCGCTGCTCTGCTGTGGCAGCGGCCCGATGCTTGAAGGGTAAACTGAGGAAGGAATCTCCCTCCTCCATCGGGCCGCTGCACTGCTGTGGTAGCGTCCCGATGGTTACCTTGGCAACCGGACGCCTTCACAGGCATCCAGATTGCCATGGTATATCTGAGCCTGATCAGGCTTAGGCCATGCACATGACCATGTGTATTTTGCAGTCCACAAAAAATGGACCCGCAAAATATACGGATGACATCCGTGTGCATTCCGTATTTTGCGGAACGGAACAGCTGGCACCTAATAGAACAGTCCTATCCTTGTTTGTAATGCGGACAATAATAAGACATGTTCTATTTTTTTGTGGAACAGAAATATGAAAACGGAATGCACACGGAGTACCTTCGGTTTTATTTTTTGCGGACCCATTGAAATGAATGGCTCCCCAAAAAAAACGGAATGAAAATACGTTCGTGTGCATGAGGCCTTACTGTGAATGACAATACACTGCAGTACACTATACAGTGTACTGTAGTGTATTGTAGAGGCATCAGACCCACTGGATCTTCAAGAAACAAGTGAGTCAAAAAAGTGGAAAAAAAAGTGGAAAAAAGAAAAAAAAAGGTTAAAAAAATCTAACTTCTTTCTATATCTGCACATATAATTGGTTAAAAATGTAAAACATAAAAAAAACACTAAACATGTTTGGTATCGCCATGTCCATACCGACCACATCTATAAAAGGATCACATACTTTTACCGCACAGTGAACGCCATAAAAAAAAAAGAAAAACTATGATTGAATTGCAATTTTGCCCACCGCACTTCCCACAAAATGGTATAAAAAGTGATCAAAAGAGTCAAAGGTACCTAAAAATAGTACCAATCAAACCGTCATCTCATCCCGCAAAAAAATGAGCCCCTACCTAAGACAATCGCCCATAAAATGAAAAAGATATGGCTTTCAGAAAACGGAGACACTAAAACATTTTTTTTTGTTTCAAAAATGCTCTTATTATGTAACACCAAAATATATATAAAAAAAACAGACATATTAGGTATCGCCACTTCCGTAACAACCTGCTCTATAGAAATAGCACATGCGCTAACCCGCCTGGTAAACGCCGTAAAAAAAAAATTTTAATCGTGCCAAAAAGCCATTTAAGACAATCGTCTTAAGACAATTGTCGTAAGACAATAAAATTTAAAAAATGCACATATTAGCCATCACTGTGTCCATAACAACCTGCTCTATAAAAACAGCATTTGATCCAACCCATCTGGTGAACGCCGTGAAAAAAAGAAAATAAGAAATGTGCCAAAAAAGACATTTTTTATCACCTTACATCAAAAAACGTGTAATACCAAGCGATCAAAAAGTAATTTGTGCCCCTAATCACACCAATCAAACCATCATCTCATTCCGCCAAAAAATTTGACCCACCTAAGACAATCACCCCAAAAAAATATATATATGGCTTTCAGAAAATGGAAACACAAAAACATGATATTTTTTTTCAAAAATGCTTTTATTGTGTAAAATAAAATAAAAAAAATGCACATATTAGGCAACACTAAGTCCATAACAACCTGCTCTATAAAAATAGCATGTGATCCAACCCGTCTGGTTAATACCATAACAAAATTTAATACATTTTTTTTTCCCAAAAAGCCATTTGTTATTACCTTACATCACAAAACGTGTAATACCAAGCGATCAAACATTTATATGCGGCCCAAAATGGTGCCAATCAAACCATCATTTCATCCTGAAAAAAATGAGACCCTAACTAAGACAATGCCCCCCCCCCCAAAATAAAAATAAAAATAGGGCTTTAAGAAAATAGAAACAGAAAAACATGCTTTTATTGTGTAAAATAAAATAATAAAATGCACATATTAGGTATCACTGTGTCCGTAACAACCTGCTCTATAACAATAGCATGTGATCCAACCCGTCTGGTGAACGCCGTGAAGAAATTAAATAAAAAATGTGCCAAAAAGCCATTTTTTATTACCTTACATCCCAAAAAGTATAATACCAAGCGATTAAAAATTCATATGTGCCCTAAAATGGTACCAGTCAAACCATCATCTTTTCTAGCAAAATATGAGATCCTACCTAAGACAATCGCCCAAAAAATGAAAAAAATATGGCTTTCAGAAAATGTAAACACAAAAACATGATTTAAAAAAATAAAAATAAATATTTTGTAAATAATAAAGTAAAATATATATTGCCACTCAGTGGTGCAGTTATCTGGTTAAAGCCCTTTTTTCAGTGTATTAGTTGAAAAAGGAAAAATATGTTTGCCGCTCAGCAGTGCAGTTGTCTGTTTTAAAGCCCTTTTTACTGTGTATTAGGGGAAAAAGAAAATAAATATTTGCTGCTCAGCGGTGCAGTTATCTGTTTTAAAGCCCTTTTTTCTGTGTATTAGAGGAAAAAGAAAAAAAATATTTGCCGCTCAGCGGTGCAGTTATCTGTTTTAAAGCCCTTTATTCCATGTATTAGTTAAAAAAGGAAAAATATATTTGCCGCTCAGCAGTGCAGTTGTCTGTTTTAAAGCCCTTTTTACTGTGTATCAGTGGAAAAAGAAAATAAATATTTGCCGCTCAGCGGTGCAGTTATCTGTTTTAAAGCCCTTTTTTCTGTGTATTAGTGGAAAAAGGAAAAAAAATTTGCCGCTCAGCGGTGCAGTTATCGGTTTTAACCTCTCCCGGACCGCCGCACGCAGGATCGCGTTCTCGCGGCGGCCGGGCTCTTCTGTTCGGACGCATCTACGCGTGATCTCGCGAGACGCGAGATTTCGCATAGATGCGCCCGCGCATGCGCACATCGCGCATGGCAAAAGGCGCAGGAGGAGTTAGTCATCAGCCTGCCAGCCAATCGGCAGCGCTGGCGGGCTGATGACTTTTAAAAAAACTAATGAGAAGCCATTTAACCCATCATATTTGTAAATATGATGGATTAAATGGCTTCTGTGCTCTCTCCTGGGTCCTTTTCGTCGGTTGGAGCCAGGAGAGAGCACACCTTACTGTGAGTACACCCAAGCACCACACACTAGCCCCTGATCAGCCCCCATCACCCAAATTAACCCCTTGATCACCCCTTTCAGCACCTGTCAATCATCTAGTGAAAGGGAAAAAAGTGATCAGTGTAAACTGTCACTTTTTTTTTCACTAGGATTGACTATTAGGTTTAGATTACTTTAGGCCCCTTTGGTAGGTAGTTAGCGTTAGCGCCCAGCCCACCGCACCGCAGTCACTGGTTCGCTGATTAGCGTAGAGCTAATCAGCGTTTGTACTCTATAGTATCTGTAAGTGATCAGAACTGATCACGGTCAGATATATAATAGTACTAGTGTCACTTAGTTCGCCCTCCACCCCAAGCGCAGTGTTTGCCCGATCAGACCTGATCGGTCGCCCCACCTGCGTTCACCCGCCCGCCCCGCCGCAGTGACAAAAAATTTTTTTTTTGTAATCACTGCACAATCCCTTCACAAGCGCTGCGGCAATAAAAAAATCAGTTTTGATCTTTTTATCAATCGCAGCGGCTTCTGTACTCGCTACCCTCTCAATTGTAAGACAGGCTTGCTTTTTTTCTTGGGTAGTCTCAGGGAATACCCCTAAATTTAGACGCCCAAATGTCAAACAAGGGTATTCCTCTGAAGAGGCCTACAGGATTCTGACCCAGTCGGATGAGGAATGGGAACCCTCATCTGACGAATCTAAGCGGGTCAGAATACGAACCTGTAGAGAACAGTGGCTCTCTGACTCAAAGTTCTGACGAGGAGGTGGAGGTCCCTGATAGAAGCAGGCGTACCCGGCCCCGTGTTGCTAGACCGCAGGTTGCGCAGGATCCGCTTCAAGGGCAGCAGAGTGGGGCTGGCGCTGCCGGATTACGTGGTGAGGCATACACCAGCAGCGCAGCCCGTCCTGGACCTTCTACCAGCACTGCCGTACAACATGGTGAAGTGGCGAGCACCAGAAGGGCAGTAGAAGCTGGTGCGGTGGCACGTGCAGTAGTTTCCCCGTCGCAGCCACCGCGCAGACAGGCCCGTAGAGCCCCTAGAGTCCCTGAGGTGCTGGCAAATCCTGATTGGCAGCCCCCAACTTCAGCCGCACCATTAGTTCCCCCTTTCACCGCCCAGTCAGGAGTTCGGGTGGAAACAGCTCAGATAGGATCGGCGCTGGGGTTTTTGAGCTGTTTTTCACTGCGGAGCTCTATGACCTAGTCGTGGCAGAAACAAACAGATATGCCACTCAATTTATCGCCCGACAACCCGGGAAGCTCTTATGCCCAGCCTTTCCGGTGGAAACCAGTCAAGTTTCCGAACTTAGAACTTTTCTGGGCCTTCTCCTCAGCATGGGCATAACCAAAAAACATGAATTGCGGTCATATTGGTCCACGAGACCCAATTCATCACATGCCCATGTACTCTGCTGCCATGTCAGGACACGTTTTGAGACCATCCTGCGTTTCCTGCACTTTAGTGACAACACCACCTCCCGTCCCAGAGGCCACCCAGCTTTTGACCGGCTCCATAAAATTCGGCCCCTCATAGACCATTTCAACCAGAAATTTGCAGATTTGTATACCCCTGCACAAAACATCTGCGTGAGACGAGTCCCTAATACATTTTACCGGGCGCCTTGGCTTCAAGCAGTACATCCCAAGCAAGCGCGCCCGGTATGGGGTCAAATTGTATAAGCTCTGTGAAAGGGCCACAGGCTATACGCACAAATTTCGGATCTATGAGGGAAAAGATCAGACCCTGGAGCCGGTCGGTTGCCCTGACTACCTGGGGAGCAGTGGGAAGATAGTCTGGGACTTGGTGTCACCCTTATTCGGCAAGGGTACCATCTTTACGTGGACAACTTTTACACAAGTGTGGCCCTCTTCAGGCATTTGTTCCTAGAACAGATTGGCTGCTGCGGCACCGTGCGACCTAGTCGCCGGGGCTTCCCCAACGGCTCATTACCACCAGACTTACAAGGGGGCAGAGGGCTGCACTGTGTAACGAAGAACTGCTCGCGGTGAAATGGAGAGACAAGCGTGGCGTTTACATGCTCTCCTCCATTCACGCAGACACGACAGTCCAAATTGAGCGGGCAGCCAGTGTCGTTGAAAAGCCCCTCTCGGTCCACGACTATAACCTCCACATGGGAGGGTGGACTTCAACGACCAGATGTTGGCCCCTTATTTGGTTTCCCGAAAGACCAGACAGCTGGTATAAGAAGGTGTCTGTATATTTGATTCAATTGGCTCTATATAACAGTTACGTTCTCTACAGTAAGGCTGGGAGAACGGGATCCTTCCTCAAATTCCAGGAAGAGATCATCGAGAACCTCCTGTACCCAGGAGGTTCCGTGGCCCCATCCACCAGTGTAGTTAGCCGTCTACACGGCGGCACTTCCCTAGCGTTGTGCCGGGTACCTCAAACCAACCGCCACCCGAAAAAGATGTCGTGTCTGTAGCAGGAGTGGAATAAGGCGTGACACCCGCTATTTCTGTCCTGACTGTCCTGACCACCCTGCCCTATGCCTTGGAGAGTGTTTCCGGAAGTACCACACTCCAGGTACACTTAGGGACCTAGGGACAGCACTACACAGGTAGTTTTTTTCCACTCAGGCTCTAGGGTCTCTCAGGACACTAGGTTTTGAAGACCCTAACACATAGGGATGGTGCTGGTGTGCTACAGCAGAAGTGTGAAATGGTAGAAACGTCTCCTTTCACTTGGGATACTTGCGTATAATGTACTTCGCACCATCTCTGTGTGATTTACACTTTACACATTGTCCCATGGGAAAGGAGAGGTTTCTGCTAGGAAAATAAAGAGTGACATGGAAAACAAAAAAAAAAATTAAACAGGTAGCAAGAAAAAGAAAAATCTTGAGTTAGTTCAGGTTTTTATGTTCATGTTTTATAAAAGTTTTAAAATGTTCTGGTTTTATAAAGTTTGCAACGTTCAAGTCATGTGCCTGCTGCCTGTTTTTCTTCTTTCCCCCCATAACCACCCTTTATTTTCCAGGTATACCAACAGACCAACGGACCAACCGGCCAAAACGCCGCAGCACTGATGTGCATTCTGAGAGAAGCATTGCTGCTATCAGAAGACACGTGAAGTCAGTGTATGCGGCGCTGCAAGGCTGAATTTCTCCTCTGCAGGACAGGTACGTTTGCCCTGGCATGTGAGCTGAGGAGAGGTGTTGGAGTTCATATGCTTTGGCAAACACTTTGTATCAAAAATCTGGCAAAGATGTCTTCCTCCACACCGATGGATTGATCGATGTGAATGGAGAAATCACGTTTGCCAGGACATAGGAGCTGAAGTGGGTATGGATGTTTGGGCGGAGCCCCTATGTCCTGGCAATCGCCAGGCCCCTCTTTTTCTTGCATATTTTTGGCAGAGATTTTTCATCCACATCGATCGATGCGAATGAGGAAATCTGTGCCGTTCGTTTTCTTTCAGCCCAGAGGCTGAGCGGAAAAAAATCTCATTACCAGTATGCTCCATATAAGGAGAATAGCAGAAACTCCTAATGCTGGCCATACGTGTAATGATTGCGGAGACCCTCAAATGCCAGGGCAGTACAAAAACCTCACATGTGACCCCATTTCGGAAAGAAGACACCCCAAGGTATTCGCTGAGGGGCATATTGAGTCCATGAAAGATTGAACTTTTGTCACAAGTTAGCGGAAAGGGAGACTTTGTGAAAAAAAACAAAAAAATCAAATTCCGCTAACTTGTGCAAAAAAAAATCTTCTATGAACTCGCCATGCCCCTCACAGAATACCTTGGGGTGTCTTCTTTCCAAAATGGGGTCACATGTGGGGTATTTATACTGCCCTGGCATTTTAGGGGCCCTGAGCGTGAGAAGAAAAATGCGTAAAAATACCGTCCTAAAGGTACTCATTGGATTTAGGGCCGAATTGCGCAACTTGGCTGCAAAAAGTGTCACACATGTGGTATCTCTGTACTCAGGAGAGGTAGGGCAATGTGTTTTGGGGTGTACTTTTACATATACCCATACTGGGTGTGAAAAATATCTCTGTAAATGACAACTTTTTAAAAAAAATTATACAAAGTTGTCATTTACAGAGATATTTTTCACACCCAGTAGAGGTATAGGTAAAAATACGCCCCAAAACTCTTACCCTACTTCTCCAAGTACGTCGATACCCCATGTGTGCCACTTTTGCAGCCAAGATGCGAAAGGGACCCTAAATCAATGAGTACCTTATAGGATTTCACAGGACATTTTTACGCATTTGGATTCCAAACTGCTTCTGACGTTTAGGGGCCCCTAAAATGCCAGGGCAGTATAAATACCACACAAGTGACCCCATATTAGAAAGAAGACACCCCAAGGTATTCCGTGAGGGGTATGGTGAGTTCATGTAAAATTTTATTTTTGGCACAAGTTAGTGGAATATGAGACTTTGTAAAAAAAAAAAAAAAAAAAAATCCATTTCCGTAACTTGTGCCAAAAATAAAACTTCCATGAACTCACTATGCCCATCAGCGAATACCTTGGGGTGTCTACTTTCGAAATGAGGTCACTTGTGTGCTATTTTACTGCCCTGGCATTTTAGGGGCCCCTAAACGTCAAAAGCAGTTTGGAATCCAAATGCGTAAAAATGCCCTGTAAAATCCTAAAGGTACTCATTGGATTTAGGGCCCATTTGCGCATCTTGGATGCAAAAAGTGGCACACATGAGGTATCGCTGTACTCAGGAGAAGTAGGGCAATGTGTTTTGGGGTGTATTTTTACATATACCCATGCAGGGTGTGAGAAATATCTCTGTAAATGACAACTTTTTAAAAATTTTAAACAAAGTTGTCATTTACAGAGATATTTTCACACCCAGTAAGGTATATGTAAAAATACACCCAAAGCACATTGCCCTACTTCTCCTGAGTACGGCAATACCCCATGTGTGCCACTTTTTGCATCCAAGATGCACAAATGGGCCCTAAATCCAATGAGTACCTTAGGATTTTACAGGGCATTTTTACGCATTTGATTCTCACGCTTTAGGGGCCCCTAAAATGCCAGGGCAGTATAAATACCCCACAAGTGACCCCATTTCGGAAGAAGACACCCCAAGGTATTCTGTGAGGGGTATGGTGAGTTCATGTAAAATTCTATTTTTGGCACAAGTTAGTAGAATATGAGACTTTGTAAAAAAAAAAAAATCCATTTCCGCTAACTTGTGACAAAAATAAAAACTTCCATGAACTCACTATGCCCCTCAGTGAATACCTTAGGGTGTCTACTTTGGGAAATGGGGTCATTTATGGGGTATTTCTACTGTCTGGGCATTGTAGTACGTCAGGAAACAGGACAGGTGCTCAGAAAGTCAAAGTGCGGAAATTCACTTTTTTGCACTATAGATTGTAAACGCTATAACTTTTACCCAAACCAATAAATATACACTTATTGCATTTTTTTTTATCAAAGACATGTAGAACAATAAATTTAGAGAAAATTTTTTAGAGAAATGTAGTTTTATTTGACAAATTTTCCAACATAAATTGAAAAATATAATTTTTTTGCAAAAATTTCATCAAAAAAAGTAAAATATCAAAAAAAGTAAAAATGTCAGCAAGAAAGAAATAGCACCAAATGAAAGCTCTATTAGTGAGAAGAAAAGGAGGTAAAATTCATTTGGGTGGTAAGTTGTATGGCCGAGCAATAAACGGTGAAAGTAGCGTAGTGCTGAATTGAAAAAAGTGGCCTGGTCTTTAAGGGTGTTTAAGCTAGGGGGGCTGATGTGGTTAAAGCCCTTTATTCCGTGTATTAGTTGAAAAAGGAAAAATATATTTGCCGCTCAGCAGTGCAGTTATCTGTTTTAAAGCTCTTTTTTGCGTGTATTAGTTGAAAAAGGAAAAATATCTGTTCTAAAGCCCTTTTTTCCGTGTATTAGTGGAAAAAAAAAATATCTTTGCCACTCAGCGGTGCAGTGATATAATAAGAAGCCCTATATGCCGTGTATTAGTGCCGAAATAAAAATATATTCGCCGTCCAGCATTTGCCGCTCCGCGTGCAGTTATCTGTTGTAAAGCCCTTTTTTCCGTGTATTAGTTGTAAAAGGAAAATTATCTTTGCCACTCAGCAGTGCAGTTATCTGTTTTAAAGCCCTTTTTTGCATGTATTAGTTAAAAAAGATAAAAATATTCTTGCTCAGCGGTGCAGTTATCTGTTCTAAAGCCCTTTTTTCCATGTATTAGTGGAAAAAATAAAAAATATCTTGCCGCTCAGCGTTGCGGTGATATATTCTGAAGCCCTGTATGCTGTATATTAGTGGCGAAATTAAAATATATTCGCCGTCCAGCATTGCACTTATCTGTTGAAAAGCCTGTTATGTAAAAGTAGAAAAAAAATAGGGCCCAATTACAGTTCTGCGGTGCAGTGATATATTCTGAAGCCGTGTATTAGTGGCAAAATAAAAATATATTTGCAGTCCAGGGTTGCATATATCTGTTGAAAAGCCTGTTGTGTAAAAGTAGAAAAAAAATTGTGCCTAATTGATGTTTTGCGGTGCAGTGATATATTCTCAAGCCCTGTTTACCGTGTATTAGTAGCAAAATAAAAATATATTCGCCATCCAGTGTTGCATATATCTGTTAAAAAGCCTGTTGTCGAAAAGTAGAAAAAAATGTGTGCCTAATTGACGTTCTGCGGTGCAATGATATATTCTGAAGCCCTGTTTGCCGTGTATTAGTGGCGAAATAAAAATATATTCGCACTCTAGCATTGTATATGTCTGTTGAAAAGCCTGTTGTGTAAAAGCAGAACAAAATCTGGGCCTAAATTGACGTTCTGTGGACATAACCCCTTCTATGCCTTGATCTTTAGGGCATGGAAGGGGCTAACCATCGGTCCGCTGCTCTGCTGTGGCAGCGGCCTGATGCCACCCTCCCCCTTGCCCTGCCGTGTTGGATTGCCGCCCTCACTTCTATACATGCCGACCCCCTCCACCCCTTCAGGATGGCCAGCGCTGCAAACTCCCCCCCCCCCTTCAGGACGGTCCTTAGGGACCACTTCATGGAAGGGATAACCATCGCGCCACTGCTCTGCTGTGGCAGCGGCCCGATGCTTGAAGGGTAAACTGAGGGAGGGAGCTCCCTCCTCCATCGGGCCGCTGCGTTGCTGTGGTAGCGTCCCGATGGTTACCTTGGCAACCGGACGCCTTCACAGGCATCCGGATTGCCATGGTATATCTGAGCCTGATCAGGCTTAGGCCTCATGCACATGACCAGGTATATTTTGTGGTCCACAAAAAATTGGATCCGCAAAATATACAGATGACATCCGTGTGCATTCCTTATTTTGCGGAACGGAACAGCTGGCCCCTAATAGAACAGTCCTATGCTTGTCCGTAATGCAGACAATAATAGGACATGTTCTATTTTTTTGTGGAAAAGAAATATGAAAATGGAATGCACAAGGAGAACCTTTCTTTTATATTTTTTGCGGACCATTGGAAATGAATGTCTCTGCAAAAGTAACGGAAAATGAAAATGTGTTCGTGTTCATGAGGCCTTACTGTAAATGACAATACACTGCAGTACACTATACAGTGTGCTGTAGTGTATTGTAGAGGCACCAGACCCACTGGATCTTCAAGAAACAAGTGAGTCTGAGTCAAAAAAGTGGAAAAAAAGTACAAACAAAATGGTTAAAAAAAATCTAACTACTTCCTATATCCGCACATATAATTGGTTAAAAATGTAAAAAAATAAAAACCACTAAACATGTTTGGTATCGCCGTGTCCATAACGACTACATCGATAAAAGAATCACGTACTTTCACCGCATGGTGAACGCCATAAAAAAAAAGAAACTATGATGGAATTGCAAATTTGCCCACCGCACTTCCCACAAAATGGTATAAAAAGTGATCAAAAGAGTCATATGTACCCAAAAATAGTACCAATCAAACTGTCATCTCATCCTGCAAAAAATGAGCCCCTACCTAAGACAATCGCCCCAAAAATATAAAAGATATGGCTTTCAGAAAATTGAGACACTAAAACATGATTTTTTTGCTTCAATAATATTTTAATTCTGTACAATAAAATTAAAAAAATGCACATATTAGCCATCACTGTGTCTGTAACAACCTGCTCTATAAAACCAGCATATGATCCAACCCTTCTGGTGAATGCCTTAAACAAATTTAATAAAAAATGTGCCAAAAAGTCATTTTTTATCACCTTACATCACATAAAGTGTAATACCAAGCGATCAAAAAATTAATATGTGGCCCAAAATGGTACCAATCAAATCATCATTTCATCCTGCAAAAAATGAGACCCTACATAAGACAATCGCCCCCCAGAAAAAAAAAAAATGTCTTTCAGAAAATGGACAGTAGTCCAAAATTAGAGGTGTACTTAAAACTTAACCTTTATTCAGATAAACTTAAAACACTATTTATGTAGATGGACAAGATTAATATGCACAACCAGTGCCAGTCCACTGTGGGTATGGAGAGCCGCCAATCTATGGGGGAAGGTCAGCCTGATCAGTAAAGCTTGGTATATTGATCCAGAGACCACCTATAATCACCCCAAATCAGCTACACCACTGCCCACACAGACTAAACAGTGGTCGAACTACTGCTGCATGCCCGCACTAGATCGCCCCTACTGTGTGAATTTATTTACAACTCCTGGATGTTCAGCCAAATATGTCTGTCATGATATAACCCCCAAGTATAATGCCGCTAACTGGGGAAGTGATATCTCCTGCTGTATATTGTGGTGCCAAACACCCAGGACTAAATCTTACTTCTGCCGATTCGCGCTGATCGAAGTATGCTGAATATATGCTATACTACCTGAACTGCTTACTAATACACTAAGGCTAATGCTCGACGCGTTTCTACAAGATAATGTGTCAGGAGCTTGCCTCATAGCCTATAGCAGTTAAATCATGTTTCGACATTGCATACAGACAAACAAACATGTGGACACGCTCCCCTCTCTCATTAGGGGCAGCGCTCCGGCACCTAGGACGGCCATCCTAGTGCCGAGCGCTGCCCTAATGGAAAAGGAGCGCATCCACGTGTTTGTTTGTTTGTCTGTATGCAATGTTGAAACATGATTTAAATGCTTTAGGCTATGAGTCAAGCTCCTGAGTAAAGTTGAGCGAACACCTGGATGTTCGGGTTCGAGAAGTTCGGCCGAACTTCACGAAAATGTTCGGGTTGGGGATCCGAACTCGACTTGAACTTCACCCCAAACCCCATTAAAGTCAATGGGGACCCGAACTTTTGGGCACTAAAAAGGCTGTAAAATAGCCCAGGATAGGGCTAGAGGGCTGCAAAAGGCAGCAAAATGTAGGTAATCCCCTGCAAACAAATGTGGATAGGGAAATGACTTAAGATAAAATAAAATAAAATAAATAAAAATTAACCAATATCAATTGGCAACAGGGAAGAGGAGGAGGTGGAATAGGAGGTTGGGGTGGCATCAGGTGGGAATGCTATGGGAGTTGATGTTCTCATCACAACCAAAAAGGATTCATGTCTGCCTGCAGTGCCACAGGCCTCATTCACAGACTCAGGGCCATGGCACCCGCAAAGAGAAGAGCAGTCCCGTAACAGCAACACAGGCCTCAGGTCAACCTGCAATGGAACAGGCCATTATCATTTATGTAGGCCCCTGACACCCAGACAGAGGAGAGGCAATTTGACAATAAGAAGAGTTTAATGTCTCTCACCCAGACAGCAAGCAATTAAACGAAATATAGGCCACTGACACCCAGACAATGGGGCGGTCATTAGACAGTAAATAGAGTTTAATATCTCCCACCAAGACAACAAATGATTAAACAACATATAGGCCCCTGACACCCAGACAATGGGGTGGTCATTAGACAGTAAAAAGTGTTAAATGTCTGCCACCAAGACAGCAAGCAAGTGTATTAAAGTTAGGCCCCTGACACCCAGACAGAGGAGAGAGGTCCCATAGCAGCAAAAGAGGCATCATGTCACCCACCAACGGAGAAGGCCACTTTTAGTTATTTAGGCCCCAGCACCCAGACAGAGGAGAGCGGTCCCAAAGCAGAGAATCATGCATCATGTCACCCACCAACGGAGAAGGCCACTTTCAGATATTTAGGTCGCTGGCACCCAGACGGAGGAGAGGTTCATTCAACTTTGGGTTGCCCCGCAAAATAATGGTAAAATTTAAAAAAGAGGATTCAATAAATAAGTGCCCTGGAATACAAGAATATATGGTTAAGGGGAGGTAGTTATAAATGTCTATTCTGCACAAGGGATGGACAGGTCTTGTGGGATCCATGCCTGGTTCATTTTTATGAACTTCAGCTTGTCCACGTTGGCTGTGGACAGGCGGCTGCATTTTTCAGTAATGACGCCACCTGCCGTGCTGACTACACGTTCAGACAAAACGCTGGCCGCCGGGCAGGCCAGCACCTCCAAGACATAAAAGGCTAGCTCTGGCCACGTGGACATTTTGGAGACCCAGAAGTTGAATGGTGCCGAACGACCAGTCAGTACGTGGAGGGGTGTGCACACGTACTGTTCCACCATGTTAGTGAAATGCTGTCTCCTGCTAACACGTTCCGTATTAGGTCGTGGTGCAGTTACCTGTGGCGGGGTGACAAAACTTTTCCACATCTCTGCCATGCTAACCCTGCCCTCAGAGGAGCTGGCCATGACACGGCTGCGTTGGCGACCTCTCGCTACTCCTCTGCCTTCGCCTTGGGCCTCCACTTGTTCCCCTGTGACATTTGGGAATGCTCTCAGTAGGGCGTCTACCAACGTACTCGCTTGTACTCTCGCATCTTCTTATCACGCTCCAGTGCAGGAAGTAAGGTGGGCACATTGTCTTTGTACCAAGGATCCAGCAGGGTGGCAACCCAGTGGTCTGCATACGTTAAAATGTGGGCAACTCTGCTGTCATTGTGCAGGCACTGCAGCATGTAGTCGCTCATGTGTGCCAGGCTCCCCAGAGGTAAGGACAAGCTGTCCTCTGTGGGAGGCGTATCGTCATCATCCTCCGTTTCCCCCCAGCCATGCACCAGTGATGGGCCCGAGCTGCGTTGGGTGCCATCCCGCTGTGAACATGCTTCATCCTCATCCTCCTCCACCTCCTCCTCATCCTCCTCGTCCTCCAGTAGTGGTCCCTGGCTGGCCACATTTGTACCTGGCCTCTGCTTTTGCGAAAAACCTGAGCCACTTCTAAGAGAATGGCCTGAAAGTGCTAAAAATGACCCCTCTTCCTCCTCCTCCATCTCCTGGGCCACTTCCTCTTCCATCATCGCCCTAAGTGTTTTCTCAAGGAGACATAGAAGTGGTATTGTAACTCTAATAACGGCGTTATCGCCAATGGCCATGATGGTGGAGTACTCTAAACAGCGCAACAGTGCACACAGGTCTCGCACGGAGGCCCAGCCATTGGTGGTGAAGTGAATCGGATACTTGGTTGTGCAGGGAAGGTACAGCTCTTGTGGAGAAGTAGTGGCGGCTGGGTACAACACACTGTGGGACAGCCATCGCCATCATCTATTTGAAGCTGTCTGTGTCCACCAGCCTGAATGACAGCATTTCAAAGGCCAGTAGTTTAGAAATGCTGGCATTCAGGCCCAGGGCTCGAGTGTGGGTAGGGGGGAATTTACGCTTTCTCTCCAAGATTTGTGAGATGGAGAGCAGAACGCTGCCGTGTGACATGGTGGAGATGCTTGGTGATGGAGGTGGTGGTGTTGATGGCATATCCTCTGTTTGGTGGGCGGCAGGTGCCAACATTCCTCCCGAGGCGGAGGAAGAGGCCGAGGCAGAAGAGGAAGCAGGGGGAGCCTGAGTGAGTTCCTTGTTTTTAAGGTGTTTACTCCACTGCAGTTCATGCTTTGCATGTAGGTCATGCAGGTTGTGGTAAGATTCAGAACGTTAATGCCTCGCTTAAGGCTCTGATGGCACAGCGTGCAAACCACTCGGGTCTTGTCGTCAGCACATTGTTTAAAGAAGTGCCATGCCGGGGAACTCCTTGAAGCTGCCTTTGGGGTGCTTGGTCCCTCGTAGCGTTGGCCAGTAGCAGGCGAACTTTCTTGGCGGCAGCTGTTCTGCTTTTGCTCCCTGCTCCCGCTTTTGCTACGCTGTTGGCTTGGTCTCACCACTGCCTCTTCCTCTGAACTATGAAAGTCAGTGGCACAACCTTTATTCCATGTGGGGTCTAGGACCTCATCGTCCCCTGCATCGTCTTCCACACAGTCTTCCTCCCAGACCTCCTGTTCGGTATGCACACTGCAAAAAGACGCAGCAGTTGGCACCTGTGTTTCGTCCTCATCATCAGAGACGTGCGGACTCTGATGAGGTGGTATTCCAATGTCCTCATCATCAAGAAACATAAGTGGTTGTGCCTCAGTGCATTCTATGTCTTCCACCACTGGGGAAAGGCTAGGTGGATTACCTTGGGAAACCCTGCCAGCAGAGACTTCAAACAGCATAAGAGACCGCTGCATAACTTGAGGCTTAGACAGTTTCCCTGATATGCATGGGGGTGATGTGACAGACTGATGGGCTTGGTTTTCAGGTGCCACCTGTGTGCTTTCTACAGAATAGCACAGGAAGTGAGGTCAGCCAGCGCTGGCCAAATGCTGCGGTGCTGCGGGAAGGAGCGTAACTCCACGTAATCAAAACTGAAAAATCCCCGCACACAATCTTTTTCTTGCTTCTCAATCAATGCTTCTTGTTTATTATCATCATTATAATCCACAAAACAACGCGTTTCGGCAATCTGCCCTTATCATCAGATTTATCACACAAGATTGTGTGCCGGGATTTTTCAGTTTTGCTTTCTACAGAAGACTGGGTGGGAGATAATGTTGTGAACATGCTGGATTCACTGTCGGCCACCCAATTGACTAGCGCCTGTAGGCCGTACCATCCTTAAAACGGCATTGGGCCACCAACTATTGCTATAAATTCTGGCGGGTACTAGAGCCTGAGGTAGTTGGTTCACTAGGACGTGTGGCTGTGGCAGAACAGCCACGTCCTCTCCCAGCACCAGAGGGTCCACAAACAATACCACGACCATGTCCGAGTCCACGTCCCTTACTAGATGTTTTCCTCATTGTTACCGTTCACCACAATAAGAAAAAAATTATATGGCCCAATATATTGAATTCAAATTTAGGCCTTTTTTTACAGGCACCTAACACTATCTGGCTATCTGTTTATGTACCGTATTACACTAATCCTGGCACAGAAGTAACCACAGATTTAGGGGAATATCCTAGTATTTAGGTCGTGGATGAAAGGTATCCTTTTACGGACAGATTTACACTTGGAGATGCACAGTAGCGTATGAAAAAATATATAGGATTATGCCTTCAGCACTTGTATTTTAACACTTTGTAATATACCCTTTAACAGAAAGAAATACACTTAGAGATGCAAAACAGTGTGTGCAAATGTAGAGGATTATGCTGTATTTTAACACTTACTGTAATATACCCTTTAACGGAAAGAAATACACTTGGAGATGCATGCTGAGTGTAATATACACTTTTACAGACAGATTTAAACTTGGCCTGCAACAGCAGGAACACCAGATTTACGGTATTTCAATTCTTGCAACTGAATTTCACCCCAGAAATTTAATATATCCTTTGACGGACACTGTGAAAATTGTCCAGTCACAGCTGGAACACCATATTTTCGGTATTTCTAATTTTGCAACTGAATTTCACCCAGAAAAAAATATATCCTCTGCCGGACACTATTGAACTTGGCCAGCCACTGCTGGGACACCAGATTTAGGGGATTGCTATTTTGGCTTTTGAATTTCACCCCAGAACAAAATATATCCTTTGCCGGACACTATTAAACTTGGACAGCCACAGCTGAAACCACTGATTTATGGTATTGCTATTTTGGCAATTGAATTTCACCTCAGAACAAAATATATCCTTTGCCGGACACTATTAAACTTGGCCAGCCACAACTGAAACCACTGATTTACGGTATTGCAATTTTGGCAATTGAATTTAACCCCAGAACAAAATATATCCTTTGCCGGACACTATTAAACTTGGCCAGCCACAGCTGAAACCACTGATTTACAGTATTGCTATTTTGGCAATTGAATTTCACCCCAGAACAAAATATATCCTTTGGCGGACACTATAAAACTTGGCCAGCCACTGCTGGGACACCAGATTTAGGGGATTGCTATTTTGGCTTTTGAATTTCACCCCAGAACAAAATATATCCTTTGCCGGACACTATTAAACTTGGACAGCCACATCTAAAACCACTGATTTACAATATTGCTATTTTGGCAATTGAATTTCACCCCAGAACAAAACCTATCCTTTGCCGGACACTATTAAACTTGGCCAGCCACTCCTGGGACACCAGATTTAGGGTATTGCTATTTTGGCAATTGAATTTGACCCCAGAAAAAAATCTATCCTTTGCCGGACACTATTAAACTTGGCCAGCCACAGCTGAAACCACTGATTTACGGTATTGCTATTTTGGCAATTGAATTTCATCCCAGAACAAAATTTATCCTTTGCCAGACACTATTAAGCTTGGCCAGCCACTGCTGGGACACCAGATTTAGGGGATTGCTATTTTGGCAATTGAATTTTACCCCAGAAAATTATCTATCCTTTGCCAGACACTATTAAACTTGGCCAGCCACTGCTGGGACACCAGATTTACAGGATTGCTATTTTGGCAATTAAATTTCACCACAGAAAAAAAAATCTATCCTTTGCCAGACAGCAGACAGTATTACACTTGGCTAGCCACAGCTGGAACACCAGATTTAGCGGATTGCTATTTTGGCAATTTAATTTAACCCCTCAATAAAATATAGAAATTTCTATCCTTCCAGAGTTTCTAGGGGTGACAATAAGCACAGCCAAGCCCCTGATGTAGGATATAGCAAAAGAAAAACCTAGTATTGATGGATTGATGGACTTGGTGGCAGCTTGTGCTGGTGCACCACAAGACACAAAATGGCCGCCGATCACCCCAGAAAAATGTGACAGAAAAACGCTCTGTGCAGCCTAAAAACCAGTGAGCAATTAGCTAGCAGAAGTTGAATGATTCACAGCTGTAGATCAATCACTTCATTAGGTATTTTTGCTGAGTTTTCCCAGCCTAATCTCGTCCTCACAGCAGCTGCGTCCTATCCCTACACTAATCAGAGCAGAGTGAGCAGTTCAGGTAGTATAGCATATATTCAGCATACTTCAATCAGCGCGAATCAGCAGAAGTAGGATTTAGTCCTGGGTGTTTGGCACATGGTATCTGGATCATCAGTGGGCCCAGATAGCGACCGCAATATACAGCAGGAGATATCACTTCCCCAGTTAGCGGCATCATACTTGGGGGTTATATCATGACAGACATATTTGGCTGAACATCTAGGAGTTGTAAATAAATTCACACATTAGGGGCGATCTTGTGCGGGCATGCAGCAGTAGATCGACCACTGTTTAGTCTGTGAGGGCAGTGGTGTAGCTGATTTCGGGTGATTATAGGTGGTCACTGGATCAATATACTGAGCTTTACTGATCAGGCTGACCTTCCCCCATATGTCAAGTAAAAGTAAATCAGTCACGTAGTTCTCTCGGATATTATCAGATACTTATGCTGCAGGTCCTTGTAGTGTTGTGGGTCAGTTCACACCAGTTATCAATGCGTTGAAGTAAAGAACCGCGCTGCTTAGCCAAGGAGAATTTCCAACAGTGCTGCAGGCACACCAGACTGGTACGGTACTGTACCAGTCTGGTGGGCCTACAGCACAGCTGGAAATACTCCTGGCTAAGCAGCTGTACTTTACTTAAACGCATTGACCTTCCCCCATAGATTGGCGGCTCTCCATACCCACAGTGGACTGGCACATTAATCTGTCCATCTACACAAATAGTGTTTTAAGTTTATCTGAATAAAGGTTGTTTTAAGTACACCTCTAATTTTGGACTACTGTTTATGAATAGAAGGGTGCAAAGCTGTTTAAATCTATTACTGAGCCTATTTCAGAAAATGGAAACACAAAAACATGATTTTTTTTTCAAAAATGCTTTTATTGTGTAAAATAAAATAAAAAAATGCATATATTAGGCATCACTGTGTCCGTAACAGCCTGCTCTATAAAAATAGCATTTGATCCAACCCATGGTAAACGTTGTAAAAAAATTAAATAAAAAATGTGCCAAAAAAGTAATTTTTTTATCACCTTACTTCACAAACAGTGTAATACCAAGCGATTAAAAATTCATATGTGCCCCAAAATGGTACCAATCAAACCATCATCTGTTCTAGCAAAATATGAAACCCTACCTAAGACAATCGCCCAAAAAATGAAAAAAATATGGCTTTCAGAAAATGGAAACACAAAAACATGATTTCTTTAAAAAAAAATGTATTTGTAAATCCAAAACAACATTAAAAAAATAGACATATTAGGTATCGCTGTGTCGCTACGAGCTGCTCTATAAAAATATCACATTATCTACTCTGTCAGGTGAACAGCCATTTCTTGGTTACCTTGCCTCCCAAAAAGAGTAATATACAGTATATATATATACATATATAACAATTAGAGATGAGCGAATTAAAGCTGATGAAGTGGAATTCGATCTGCGCCAAATGCGAATTTCCTTGCGCTTTATGGTAATGAATTGCATTTTTTCATAAAATGGCTGCTTGACATGTGAGGACATGGGGAAAGGAACTCTGGAAGGCGCAATCAGCCATACTGACATGCATGCAGCCAATCAGCAGCCAGTCAGCCCTGTGATGTCACAGCCCTATAAATACGGCTGCCATCTTAGATTCTGCCATTCACCAGTGTGCTTAGTGCAGGGAGAGACGTGTCTGCAGGTGCTAGGGAGAGTGATAGAGAAGACTTGATTGTGGTAAAAAAAAAAAACGATTTACAAGTGCAGGGAAAGATTACTCAAGGTGTAGGGAAAGGATAGGGAGGAATCATTCCACCAGCATTTGTGTTGAACAGGGTTCAGTCGGGGAGGTGACAGCCTGGATAATAGGAACAATCCGATTACACTTTGCTGCACTGACTGGGAATCCAAATTGACATTATACAGCTCTGTAAGTCCAGCAAACCTGTCTAAATGGGGTGCAAGTGCTGTTTGATACAGGCATTAACAGGGTTTATTACAAGGAAATATTTCTACGTTTTTTTGCAGTTATATGTTCTAAAGCATTTTTTGGCTTGTAAAACTGGGAAAAAAAGGGCTTATTAGCCGTTGTGTGGTGAAGGGCGAAAATGACAACCCTTTTTGTCGTGTATTAGTGGCAAAAGTAAAATATATTTGCCACTCAGTGGTGCAGTTATCAGTTTTAAAGCCCTTTTTTCTGTGTATTAGTGGAAAAAGAAAAAAAAATATTTGCTGCTCAGCAGTGCAGTTATCTGTTTTAAAGCCCTTTTATCCGTGTATTAGTTGAAAAAGAAAAAACATCTTTGCTGCTCAGCGGTGCAGTTATGCTGTTTTAAAGCCCTTTTTTCTTTCTATTAGTAGAAAAAGAAAAAAATATTTGCCGCTCAGCAGTGCAGTTAACTGTTTTAGGCCTCATGCACACGAACGTATTTTGTTTCCTTGTCTGTTCTGTTTTTTTTGCTGATAGGATGCAGACCCATTCATTTCAATGGGTCCGCAAATAATGCAGACAGCACACCATGTGCTCTCCGCATCAGTATGTCCGTTCCATAGCTCTGCAAAAAAAATACAGTATGTCCTATTTTTTTCTAGTTTGCGGAGAAGGATAGACATTATTACAATGGATCCACCAAAAACGGATGCTATACAGACCACAAAACACATATGGTCGCATGCATGTAGCCTTAAAGCCCTTTTTTCCGTGTATTAGTGGAAAATGAAAAAAAAAATTGCTGCTCAGCAGTGCAGTTAATTGTTTTAAAACCCTTTTATCCGTGTATTAGTTGAAAAAGAAAAAAACATCTTTGCCCCTCAGCAGTGCAGTTATCTGTTCTAAAGCACTTTGGCAGTATGCAGTGGAGATTGAGGCAGGGAGTCCCTCCGAGTCACTTGCACAAATGGCCCAATGCATGCTCAATTGCTTGCGTAGTGACAGCCGAATTGTCACTATTCGGCAGAGGAATGACTTCTGGCTCTCCACCTTGTTGGTCCCTCGTTACTGGTCCAAAATGGGGGCCTTTTGTGCTTTGGGGAGGGGTGGGGTCGCAGGAGTAGTACCGACTCTATCAGCGGCAGCCTGAGTCTAGAGTCGCTGATGAGCAGCTTTCTTCACCAGCCTAGTGAAGAAACTACTTACCAACAGCAGGTAGACCTGGAGCAGGACCTGAACCAGCAGGTGCTGGCATACTTGGACAGTACCCTGCCACCCCACATTGAAGGTCCGCTGGACTACTGGGCAGCCGAGCTTGATTTGTGGCCGCAACTGGCAGAGTTTGCCCTGGAAACGCTGTCCTGCCCGTCCAGTAGTGTAGCATCAGAGCGTGTGTTTAATGCGGTGGGAGTCATAGTTACCCCAAGAAGAACTCGCCTGTCCACCCAAAATGTGGAGAGACTGACCTTTGTCAAGATGAATCAGGTGTAGATCCGACAGGATTTCCACCCACCTGATGCATCAGACTAGATCATCCATGCTGCCTCACCCAAACCTTGACAAAAGAGACCGGTTTCTTCTGGCTACCTGCCTCAGCTACCATTCTGATGCTGGAACCCGCCTGATGCCACACATCTGATGCCAAGTGCTCCTTCTTACACCCACCATCATCAGCGTGTACTGTTATTGCAACCCTCCTCCTGATGCTGCCCCCACCTCCACACTCTGTTGTCGTGCCACTCTGTGGCCTCCTTCTGATGCTGCTGCCACCGCGTCCACACTCTGTCATTGTGCCACTCTGTGACCTCCTGATGCTACCGCCACCTCCAGACTCTGTCATTGTGCCACTCTGTGGTCCCCTGATGCTGCCGCCACCTACAGACTCTGTCATTTTGCTACTCTGTGGTATCCCGATGCTGCTGCCACCTGAAGACTCTGTCATTATGCCACTCTGTGGCCTCCTCATGCTACAGCCACCTACAGACTATGTTATTGTGCCACTCTGTGACCTCCTGATGCTGCCGCCACCTCCACACTCTGTCATTGTGCCACTCTGTGGCCTCCTCATGCAGCTTTTACCTCACCACTATGTCATAGGGCCACCCTATGTACTTCTCATGCTGTTCCAACCCTCCACACTTCATGACTGGGCCACTATTTTGCCTTTTTGGCTTGGCTAACATCATCTTTTATTTGACCCTTTATCTGATCTGTCAGAAGGAAGGAAAAATGAGAAGCACAATGGATCCTCTCTGTGTAGCAGCTGTAAGGCCTGTATGGTCCCATCAGAATTGGCTTGTGATTTGATAGCCAAAAGCAGGAGTTTTTTGGGGAGTTATTGTTCTGACGGATCAGAGGAAGGGCAAAATAATCAGTGATGTGAATACCAACTTACTGCTGACACCCTCTCCACTCTGTCAGGAGGGGCTCTACTTTTATAAGCGTTTAATAAAACAGGTTCTATTTATATCTATGTGGAATCAGCTGACGACAGTGTAAAAGGAGGGTGCTTCTTCTTGACACTAACATTGACCTTTAAGGCTGAGCTCATACTTCAGTTATTTGGTAGTGTTGAGCGCAAATATCACCATTTCGAGAATTTGCGAATATTTAGAATATAGTGCGGTATGGTCACGAATAGTGTTGGTCGTGAATATTCTAATCGCGAATTTATCGCGAATATTGGCACTTAGCAACATCCCTAGCAACCAATAGGAAAGTTGCCTACCCCTTAGTTTTGATAGCAAATATTATAATCGCGAATTTTTATCACGAATATATGCCGATTTTGGAAGTCAAGTAAATAATGACTGGAGATCACGCATTCTAGAATTTGCGAAGTTATGGCGAATATTCGGCCAAAAATTTGCAAAATATTGCAAATTCGAATATTGCCTATGCCGCTCATCACTATTATTTGGTCAGTTTTGGCCCCATGACTGCTCAAATAAATGAAGTGTGCAGTGATTCTAAAAATTCGCTCATCTCTAGACATAATATTTTTTTTGGGACGTTAGAAGACATAGAAGTTTAGAAGCAAATCTTAAAATTTTTGAGAAAATTTCCAAAACCCAATTTTTAAGGACCAGTTCAGGTGTGAAGTCACTTTGTGGGTCTTACATAATAGAAACCACCCATAAATGGCCCTATTTTAGAAACTACACTTAAAACTGATTTTACAAACTTTACAACAATGAAATCAAAGGGGGCACACAAATATAAATCAACAGGGAGTGCAAAAATGGTCCGAAACACACTATGCAAAAACAAAGACTGAGATGCAGTCAAGAGAACCAAAACAAAGATGCACATCCCAAAAATACCAATAAATAAAAAATGTTTTGTTTATTGGGACAACACTAACACATAGACATGTTAAAAATTGTATACTCTAAACGTAGTAATTGTGAAGTAACGGAACCCCACCTTAAATTTTTTCGTACCAATGCAAGCATTATATTAATTGTCGTACTCTAAATGTTGTATATGCACTTATTTGTAAATGTGACAAGATTTACGTTGGTCAGACTAGCTAGGAATTACGTAAGGGTATCCAACAGCATTTATCAAATATTACTCTGGCAAAACGTGATAGGGCATGAGCTGAAAAACCCTTGACCTCAGTGGCTGCGCATTTTTTTGGATCATCATGAATGTAATACTCATGGGTTAAAGATTGCCGGACATGCATTGGTACGAAAAAAATTTAAGTTGGGGTTCGGTTACTTCACAATTACTTTGTTTAGAATCCACATAGATTTTTATTTTGGATTCATTCACTAATTGAATGAGGAACTCACGTTTGTGGGTTTCTATGCTTAATAAGTTCAAGTAATATTTAACTAATTTGAGTATTTATTTTCCCAAGTTTTCACTTTTTTTTCTTTTATTTTACACAGGTTTGAAGTACACTGTTTGTATCCCAGTGGAATACAAAAGATTTTTATTTTTTGCGGTTCACACCATGATTTTTCACTAAAAATCACCATAACAAATTTTTTTTTTTTAATAAACTTTAAGAACTATGGGATTTTTAGTATATTTATTGGCCAATAAATATTAGTACTTTACATGTTATCAGTATTATCAGTATTATAATGTGTTTCATTATTATGGTTTGTGGGATGCAGCCACTGTATACCGTAAATATATTTATTAATTTATTTTGTAGGCATGGTAAAAATTTTATAGTCAACTCATTTAGAATATTTGATGATTAGTTAATGACTCACATTATAATTATGAAATGAAATTTTTTATTGATCATGAGTGTCTATGTATTCTTCCTATTTTTATTTTTAGTTCTTTTTTATTTTAGTACATGCAATTCATTTTGGGTTTATATTTAAATCATGGGTTTATTGCATAATCATGCCATTGATTATTAAAAATTATGTGGTATTATATGCCAAGTTATAACTATACTGTATATATTTCTAATCATGGTAAATCTTCTGGCTAGTTTATTTCCTTCTTTCCTATGCATTTGCACTTAATCCTTATCCTGCCCTTAAGTCATATAGTCGCGCTCTGTTTGAGCGGACCATGTATCTCCTGTTTTAATCTTGCTGGTGGAACGCATTTTTGCGGTCCACTGTGGCCATTTTCTTCCGGTCATATGGATTGCACACTTCCTGCTGCTCGGCCATCTTGTGCAATCGTGATTCGACTCTGGTGACGCCGGAAACTCACACACATGATGTTGTTTATTTACAGTTGAACATGATTTACATAGTTATTTAGGATATGTCTATTTGGTATATATATGATACACCATCACATGGCTTGATACCCTTGAGGAAGCTGGCGATATGCGTGGGGAGTCTTTTTTCATGCTGTACAGGTCCACTTCACCAGCTCCTCCACAGGTTATGGCTCTTATATTTTGACCAGATTTGGTCTTATTTATTTGATGCCACATTATGTTTTGATGTAAGGTTTATATGTATTTATATGTATAGTTATTGATGTAGATGTATTATACACTTTATGTCCTCATTTTTGGACATTTTTGTGTTTAGAGGTGTTCCAATAAACAATTTCTATTTATTTATTGGTATTTGTGGGATGTGCATCTTTGTTGTGGTTCTGTTGACTGCATCTCAGTCTTTGTTTTTGATTTTACAAACTTTGTTAACCCTTTAGGTGTTCCACAAGAATTAAAGGAAAATGGGGATGAAATTTCAGAATTTCACTTTTTTGGCAGATTTTCTATTTTAATAAACTTTTTTTGTAACAAAGCAAGGGTTAACAGCCAAACAAAACTCAATATTTATTAGCCTGATTCTGTAGATTACAGAAACACCCCATATGTGGTCGTAAACTGCGTACGGGCACACGGCAGGGCACAGAAGGAAAGAACGCTTACTCCAAATCGTTTTTGGAGGGCATAATTAACTTGGATAATTTTAACCCCTTAAGGACTCGGGTTTTTTCATTTTTGCATTTTCGTTTTGCCTTCCGAGAGCTATAACTTTTTTATTTTTACGTTCACATGGCCATATGATGGCTTTTTGTTTGCGGGACAAGTTGTACTTTTAAACGCCATCATTTAATATTGCATACAATGTAGTGGGAAGCGGGAAAAAAATTCCAAATGGGGTGAAATTGCAAAAAAAAAAAAATTCCACCACAATTTTACGGGATTTTAAATTATGACGTTTGATGTGCGATAAAAATGACCATTTAGTTTTATTCTACAGGTCATTATGAATCCGGCGATACCCAATATGTATAGTTTTTCTTGCTTTTTGATAGTGAAAAAAAGGTCAAAATTGGGAAATTTTTTATTTATTTGTTTTGTCGCCATATTTTGACCACTATAACTTTTTTGTAATAAAGTGTATGGCATTGTATGGGGTCTTATTTTTTGCGGGGCAATCTGAACTTTTAGTTGATACCATTATGGGGTGTGTAGGACTTTTTGATCACTTTTTATTTACATTTATTTTGAGAAAATAAAGTGTCCAAAAACGGCGAATCGACCATTTGGGCGCTTTTTTCAGTTTTTCTGTTTACCGTATGGGGAATATATTTTTATATTTTTATACTACGGTCGTTTTCGCACATTGCAACACCCATGAAGTGTATTTTTTAAAATTTTTAAATTATTTTATTTTAATTTTGGGGAAAGGGGGGTGATTTGAATTTTTAGGATTTTTTTTTTTTATTTTTTTATTTTTTTTATTTTTCTTTTACACTTTTATATAGGTCCCATAGAGACCTATATAAATCAGTCATCTGATTGCTTCTAACATAAACTCTAATACACTTGTATTGGAGTTTATGAGGATTTTACTACTTTCCTATGAAACCCTATTGCTAACAAGGGCTGCATAGGAAATAGTAAGTAGTAACCTCGAATCATTCATTGAATTTGAGGCTATTACATCCAGCATGGCGATTCCCCCGATCTTCACTAGGGGGAGCCGGAGAGCTGCCGAAAGTTTTACTTTCGGTTTTAGCGCGCGCAGATGCTGTGGTCAGGATTGACAACGGCATCTGCGGGGTTAAATCATTGCGATCGGCATCGCTGCCGACCGTGATCATTAGCCGCGGGGTCAGCTACAGGAAACAGCCGGACCCCCACAGCTATCGCGCCCACAGCGGCCAGGAGCAGGCGCCATGGTTAGGGACCGGACCCATGACGTACCCATATGTCATGGGTCCTTAAGGGGTTAAGTTGCCATGTCACATTTGAAGACCTCCTGATGCCCCCTAGAGTAGAAAATCCAAAAATTCACCCCATTTTGGAAACTACGGGATAAGGTGGCAGTTTTGTTGGTACTATTTTAGGGTACATATGATTTTTGGCTGCTCTATATTATACTTTTTGTGAGGTAAAGTAAAAAAAAATAGCAGTTTTGGTAGCATTTTTATTTTTTGTTTTTTACAATGTTCATCTGACAGGTGAGATCATGTGCTATTTTTATAGAGCAGGTTGTTACGGATGCAACAATACCAAATATGCCTAACAGTTGCTTAAAATTAAAGTTGTCACTCTGAGAGCTATGGTATATTTTTGGTAAGATTTTTTAGGAACCAGAGATGTGCACTATTTCTTATCCTACTTTACTGAAAGATATCCACCTCGGTTGAAAGCCAGTATTACAGCCTCTATATCTCTATCCAGAGATTGAAACACTGCCTTTCGTGATATTAAGGCGTCCACAGAGCTGTGTTGAAGCCACACTAATACCGGAAGAGGGTGTGCAAAATAACCAAGAGGTTGTGGTTAAATGATACTTTGTGCTGGTTATTGAGGGCTGCTTCAGTGTGTCCTATATAATCACCAGACACACTGATCTGACACTATGTCAATAGCTGTCAGAGTTCAATCATACAATGCACACACCACAGCACTTCCTATGTGAACTTGGCAGACTATTTGGGCTAACTGGCCATCTGGAATAGGCCAACTGGTAACCTTCTATGTCACAAGGAATTTTTTTCCCCTTAAGTGGGGAAAATTGGCTTCTGCCTCACAAGGGTTTTTTGCCTTCCTCTGGATCAACTTGTAGGAAAGAGGCCGAACTGGATGGACAAATGTCTTTTTTCGGTCTTATATACTATGTTACTGTGAAAATTCTTGGTGTCCAGACAAGGACAACCTAACTACTAAGCTACAACATAGTGATCAACTGTTATTAAAATCTACAACTGCCCTCAACATATTTCGCCAGTGACCTGGCTTCTTCAGGGGTATTTGGGCAGCAATGAGGAAACCAGCTTTACAGAGGTATAAATAGTGTGATTTATTGCGAGACAGGCTAATTAGCTAATCCCTGCATGATTGAAGTACTCTTACCAACAAATGTGAAACCGACAGGACCTGCAGAAGCCACCACCAGGTTTTACTTGAAACTTTATTTTTTTATTATGAAAAACACCCTTTTTTTACTTTTTATTTTTGTCCCACTATGGGACTTCAACTTCTGGGGTCTGATGCCCTCTGCAATGCATTACAATACAACCTGTATTGTAATTCATTGGCTGTCAGCTTCTATGCTGACAGCCTGTCTGCGAGACCCAGCCTAAGGGCTGGATCTCACAGGCTTCCGTAGGAGACAAGCCCTGATGCCTATGGAGGCAATCAGGCTTGCCTTCTCTACCATCGGGTCCCCGCCACTGCAGCGTGGGGACCCGATGGAGATATGGAAGGCACCCATACCCTCCACAAACCCCCTGCAAGCCACGGTCAGCTTTGACCGCGGCATACAAGGGTTTAATACGCTGGCATCGATGCCGATGCCGGCGTATGCAGCAGGGACCCCGCTGATCAGGCGGGTGCAGGAGCTCATCGTACATGTACGTCCCTGGTCCTTAAATCACGTCCACCTGTGACGTAAATGTATGGAAAGGGTCCTTAAGGGCTTAAGCAAATATTGCTTCTGGAGCTAAGGAAGACAATGTATAAGGCTATGAAGATGAAAAAACTACCTGACTCAATGGAAGAGGCAGTAATTATATTAATCACCAAAGCCAAAAAGGATTTGTCGGAACCAGAATCGTATAGGCCCATATCATTGTTGAACACTAATATAAAAATATTAGCTAAGGTATTAGCAGATAGCCGATACAATAATAATAATAATAATAATTATAATAGAAGATCAAACCGTTTTTTTTGTCAGGGAGAATGTTACATTCAAATGTGAGATATAAAAGTAGTGAAAAAGGTATATTATCCCTAAACGTTTGATTGTCTAGCATAGGCATGTGTGGCCTATTACATTAGGGTGTGCACCCTAAAGCACAAACACACACGCCGTGCGTGTATATATGTATATATATATATATATATATATATATATATATATATACACATACACACAAACATATATATTTATATATATATATATATATATATATATATATATATACACAAATACACTCTGCATACATACATACAGACTCGCACTATCAATGCAATGAAGGGATAAGAAATAATTTTTCAACTTACCGTATTTTTTGCCCTATAAAACGCTCCGGCCCATAAGACGCACCTAGGTTTTAGAGGGGGAAAATAAGAAAAAAAAATTGTTTCAGCCCCCCTAGTGCCTCTTTTCAGCCCCCCCCCCCCAGTGCCTCATATCAGCCCTCAGTGCCTCCATCAGCGCCCAAACAAAATAAAATAAACACTTACCTTTCCTGCTCCGGACACCACCGCTCCTCACCCTCTGTGCTCTGTAATCCTCTTGCACAGTCTGCTGTGTGAGCGCGCACACTGTGAGGTCACAGAGCGGCCTCACACTGTGCGCAGCCTTCACAGTGGGGGGCCCAGGACCAGGAAGAGGTGAGTATAGAGCTTTCAGTGCTTCCCGGCCCTCCAGTACTAATGAGCACTACCATAATGGAAGCGCTTGATTAGTATTCGCCCCATAAGACACAGGGGCATTTCCCCCGCCACCTCCACACTCTGTCATTGTGCCACTCTGTGGCCTCCTCATGCAGCTTTCACCTCACCACTATGTCATAGGGCCACCCTATGGACTTCTCATGCTGTTCCAACCCTCCACACTTCATGACTGGGCCACTATTTTGCCTTTTTGGCTTGGCTGACATCATCTTTTATTTGACCCTTTTTCTGATCTGTCAGAAGGAAGGAAAAATGAGAAGCACAATGGATCCTCTCTGTGTAGCAGCTGTAAGGCCTGTATGGTCCCATCAGAATTGGCTTGTGATTTGATAGCCAAAAGCAGGAGTTTTTTGGGGAGTTATTGTTCTGAGTTCAGTGATGTGAACACAAACTTACTGCTGACACCCTCTCCACTCTGTCAGGAGGGACTCTACTTTTATAAGCGTTTAATAAAACAGGTTCTATTTATATCTATGTGGAATCAGCTGACGACAGTGTAAAAGGAGGGTGCTTCTTCTTGACACTAACATTGACTTTTAAGGCTGAGCTCATACTTCAGTTATTTGGTAGTGTTGAGCGCAAATATCACCATTTCGAGAATTTGCGAATATTTAGAATATAGTGCGGTATAGTCACGAATAGTGTTGGTCGTGAATATTCTAATCGCGAATTTATCGCGAATATTGGCACTTAGCAACATCCCTAGCAACCAATAGGAAAGTTGCCTACCCCTTAGTTTTGATAGCAAATATTATAATCGCGAATTTTTATCACGAATATATGCCGATTTTGGAAGTTAAGTAAATAATGACTGGAGATCACGCATTCTAGAATTTGCGAAGTTATGGCGAATATTCGGCCAAAAATTCGCAAAATATCGCAAATTCGAATATTGCCTATGCCGCTCATCACTATTATTTGGTCAGTTTTGGCCCCATGACTGCTCAAATAAATGAAGTGTGCAGTGATTCTAAAAATTCGCTCATCTCTAGACATAATATTTTTTTGGGACGTTAGAAGACTTAGAAGTTTAGAAGCAAATCTTAAAATTTTTGAGAAAATTTCCAAAACCCAATTTTTAAGGACCAGTTCAGGTGTGAAGTCACTTTGTGGGTCTTACATATTAGAAACCACCCATAAATGGCCCTATTTTAGAAACTACACTTAAAACTGATTTTACAAACTTTACAACAATGAAATCAAAGGGGGCACACAAATATAAATCAACAGGTAGTGCAAAAATGGTCCGAAACACAAAAACAAAGACTGAGATGCAGTCAAGAGAACCACAACAAAGATGCACATCCCAAAAATACCAATAAATAAAAAATGTTTTGTTTATTGGGACAACACTAACACATAGACATGTTAAAAATTGTATACTCTAAACGTAGTAATTGTGAAGTAACTGAACCCCACCTTAAATTTTTTCGAACCAATGCAAGTCGAGCAAGTACTGATTCCCTCTCTACTTCTAGGCATCCTGAAAAGATTTCCCTCAGACATTATATTAATTGCCGTACTCTAAATGTTGTATATGCACTTATTTGTAAATGTGACAAGATTTACGTTGGTCAGACTAGCTAGGAATTACGTAAGGGTATCCAACAGCATTTATCAAATATTACACTGGCAAAACGTGATAGGGCATGAGCTGAAAAACCCTTGAACTCAGTGGCTGCGCATTTTTTGGATCATCATCAATGTAATACTCATGGGTTAAAGATTGCCGGATATGCATTGGTACGAAAAATAATTTAAGTTGGGGCTCGGTTACTTGACAATTACTTTGTTTAGAATCCACATAGATTTTTATTTTGGATTCATTAGCTCCTCACTAATTGAATGAGGAACTCACGTTTGTGGGTTTCTATGCTTAACAAGTTCAAGTAATATTTAACTAATTTGAGTATTTATTTTCCCAAGTTTTCACTTTTTTTTTCTTTTATTTTACACAGGTTTGAAGTACACTGTTTGAATCCCAGTGGAATACAAAAGATTTTTATTTTTTGCGGTTCACACCATGATTTTTCACTAAAAATCACCATAACAAATTATTATTTTTTTAATAAACTTTAAGAACTATGGGATTTTTAGTATATTTATTGGCCAATAAATATTAGTACTTTACATGTTATCAGTATTATAATGTGTTCCATTATTATGGTTTGTGGGATGCAGCCACTGTATACCGTAAATATATTTATTAATTTATTTTGTAGGCATGGTAAAAATTTTATAGTCAACTCATTTAGAATATTTGATGATTAGTTAATGACTCACATTATAATTATGAAATGAAATTATTTATTGATCATGAGTGTCTATGTATTCTTCCTATTTTTATTTTTAGTTCTTTTTTATTTTAGTACATGTAATTCATTTTGGGTTTATATTTAAATCATGGGTTTATTGCATAATCATGCCATTGATTATCAAAAATCATGTGGTATTATATGCCAAGTTATAACTATACTGTATATATTTCTAATCATGGTAAATCTTCTGGCTAGTTTATTTCCTTCTTTCCTATGCATTTGCACTTTATCCTTATCCCGCCCTTAAGTCATATAGTCGCGCTCTGTTTGAGCGGACCATGTATCTCCGGTTTTAATCTTGCTGGTGGAACGCATTTTTGCGGTCCACTGTGGCCATTTTCTTCCGTTCATATGGCTTGCACACTTCCTGCTGCTCCGCCATCATGTGCAATCGTGATTCGACTCTGGTGACGCCGTGAACTCACACACATGATGTTGTTTATTTACAGTTGATTATGATTTACATAGTTATTTGTATATGTCTATTTGGTATATATATGATACACCATCACATGGCTTGATACCCCTGAGGAAGCTGGCGATATGCGTGGGGGGTCTTTTTTCATGCTGTACAGGTCCACTTCACCAGATCCTCCACAGGTTATGGCTAGTGTTGAGCGAACAGTTCGAGCATCGAACATTTTCAAAAAAGTTTGGGTTCGGGTTCGGTGTTTGTCGATTACTTCCCGCTTTCTGAAGGGCTGCACAGCAGCCAATCAGCTAGCGTTTTACTTCTTGCCCTAAGAGCCCATCACAGCCATGCCTACTAATGGCATGGCTGTGATTGGCCAAGTGCAGCATGTGACCAAGCCTCTATTTAAGCTGGAGTCACGTAGCGCCGCACATCACACTGCTCTGACTAGTGTAGGGAGAGGATACAGCTGCTGTGTTAGGGCGAGATTAGGAAGGGATTAACTTAGCCAAAACACTTAATGAAGTGATCGATCAACAGCTGAGAATCATTGTACTTCTGCTAGTTACTTGCTCACTGGTTTTTAGGCTGCACAGAGCGTTTTTCTGTCACTCATTTTCTGGGTTTATCGGCGGCCATTTTGTGACTTGTGGTGCATCAGAAGTAGCTGCCACCAAGTCCATCAATCCATCAATACTAGTTTTTTTTTTTGCTATATCCTACATCAGGGGCTCGGCTGTGCTAATTGTCACCCCTAGAAACTCAGGATAGCAATTTCTATATTTTATTAAGGGGTTAAATACAATTGCCCAAATACCAATCCCCTAAATCTGGTGTTCCAGCTTTGGCTAGACAAGTATAATACTGTCTGCTGTCTGGCAAAGGATAGATTATTTTCTGGGGTGAAAAACATGCCAATATAGCAATACCCTGAATCTGGTGTCCAAGCAGTTGCAGGCCAGATTTCATAGTTTCCGCTTACACATATATTTTGTTCTGGGGTGAAATTAACCTGCCAATATAGCAATACTCCTGAATCTGGTGTCCAAGCAGTTGCAGGCCAGATTTTATAGTATCCGCTACACATATATTTTGTTCTGGGGTGAAATTAACCTGCCAATATAGCAATACCCTGAATCTGGTGTCCAAGCAGTTGCAGGCCAGATTTCATAGTGTCCGCTTACACATATATTTTGTTCTGGGGTGAAATTAACCTGCCAATATAGCAATACCCTGAATCTGGTGTCCAAGCAGTTGCAGGCCAGATTTCATAGTATCCGCTTACACATATATTTTGTTCTGGGGTGAAATTAACTCTGCCAATATAGCAATACTCCTGAATCTGGTGTCCAAGCAGTTGCAGGCCAGATTTCATAGTATCCGCTACACATATATTTTGTTCTGGGGTGAAATTAACCTGCCAATATAGCAATACCCTGAATCTGGTGTCCAAGCAGTTGCAGGCCAGATTTCATAGTGTCCGCTACACATATATTTTGTTCTGGGGTGAAATTAACCTGCCAATATAGCAATACCCTGAATCTGGTGTCCAAGCAGTTGCAGGCCAGATTTCATAGTATCCGCTTACACATATATTTTGTTCTGGGGTGAAATTAACCTGCCAATATAGCAATACCCTGAATCTGGTGTCCAAGCAGTTGCAGGCCAGATTTCATAGTGTCCGCTTACACATATATTTTGTTCTGGGGTGAAATTAACCTGCCAATATAGCAATACCCTGAATCTGGTGTCCAAGCAGTTGCAGGCCAGATTTCATAGTATCCGCTACACATATATTTTGTTCTGGGGTGAAATTAACCTGCCAATATAGCAATACCCTGAATCTGGTGTCCAAGCAGTTGCAGGCCAGATTTCATAGTATCCGCATACACATATATTTTGTTCTGGGGTGAAATTAACCTGCCAATATAGCAATACCCTGAATCTGGTGTCCAAGCAGTTGCAGGCCAGATTTCATAGTATCCGCTACACATATATTTTGTTCTGGGGTGAAATTAACCTGCCAATATAGCAATACCTCTGAATCTGGTGTCCAAGCAGTTGCAGGCCAGATTTATAGTGTCCGCTACACATATATTTTGTTCTGGGGTGAAATTAACCTGCCAATATAGCAATACCCTGAATCTGGTGTCCAGCAGTTGCAGGCCCATTTAAATCTGTCCATAAAAGGATACCTTTCATCCAGGGCCTAAATACTTGCCCATAGAAAGAGATATTCCCTAAATCAGTGGTTACTGCTGTGCCTGGATTAGTGTAATACGCTACATAAACAAATAGGCAGATAGTGTTAGGTGCCTGTAAAAAAGGCCTAAATTTGAAATCAATACATTGGGCCAAATATTTTTTCCTTATTGTGGTGCTTGGTGAACGGTAACAATGAGGAAAACATCTAGTAAGGACGCGACGCGGTCGTGGTGGTGTTAGTGTACCCTCTGGTGCTGGGAGAGGACGTGGCCATTCTGCCACAGCCACACGTCCTAGTGAACCAACTACCTCAGGTTCCAGTACCCGCCAGAATTTACAGCGATATTTGGTGGGGCCCAATGCCGTTCTAAGGATGGTAAGGCCTGAGCAGGTACAGGCGCTAGTCAATTGGGTTGCCGACAGTGGATCCAGCATGTTCACAACATTATCTCCCACCCAGTCTTCTGCAGAAAGCGCACAGGTGGCACCTGAAAACCAAGCCCATCAGTCTGTCACATCACCCCCATGCATATCAGGGAAACTGTCAGAGCCTCAAGTTATGCAGCAGTCTCTTATGCTGTTTGAAGACTCTGCTGGCAGGGTTTCCCAAGGAAATCCACCTAGCCCTTCCCCAGTGGTGGAAGACATAGAATGCACTGATGCACAACCACTGATGTTTCCTGATGATGAGGACATGGGAATACCACCTCATCGGAGTCCACACGTCTCTGATGATGACGAAACACAGGTGCCAACTGCTGCGTCTTTCTGCAGTGTGCAGACCGAACAGGAGGTCAGGGAGGAAGACTGTGTGGAAGACGATGCAGGGGACGATGAGGTCCTAGACCCCACATGGAATGAAGGTCGTGCCACTGACTTTCATAGTTCAGAGGAAGAGGCAGTGGTGAGACCGAGCCAACAGCGTAGCAAAAGAGGGAGCAGGGGCAAAAGCAGAACAGCCGCCGCCAGAGAGTTCGCCTGATACTGGCCACCGCCACCAGGGACCGAGCACCCCAAAGGCAGCTTCAAGGAGTTCCCTGGCATGGCACTTCTTTAAACAATGTGCTGACGACAAGACCTGAGTGGTTTGCACGCTGTGCCATCAGATCCTGAAGCGAGGCATTAACGTTCTGAACCTTAGCACAACCTGCATGACCAGGCATCTACATGCAAAGCATGAACTGCAGTGGAGTAAACACCTTAAAAGCAAGGAACTCACTCAGGCTCCCCTGCTCCCTCTTCTGCTGCTGCCTCGGCCTCTTCCTCCGCCTCGGGAGGAACGTTGGCACCTGCCGCCCACCAAACAGAGGATGTGCCAGCCGACACCACCACCTGCGTCACCAAGCATCTCCACCATGTCACACGGCAGCGTTCAGCTCTCCATCTCACAAACCTTGAGAGAAAGCGTAAATTCCCACCTAGCCACCCTCGAGGCCTGGGCCTGAATGCCAGCATTTCTAAACTACTGGCCTTTGAAATGCTGTCATTCAGGCTGGTGGACACAGACAGCTTCAAACAGCTGATGTCCATGGCTGTCCCACAGTATGTTGTCCCCAGCCGCCACTACTTCTCCAAGACAGCCGTGCCTTCCCTGCACAACCAAGTATCCGATAAAATCAAGTGTGCACTGCGCAACGCCATCTGTGGCAAGGTCCACCTAACCACAGATACGTGGACCAGTAAGCACGGCCAGGGACGCTATATCTCCCTAACTGCACACTGGGTAAATGTAGTGGCGGCTGGGCCCCAGGCGGAGAGTTCCTTGGCGCACGTCCTTCCGCTGCCAAGGATCACAGGGCATCATTCTTTGCCTCCTGTAGCCTCCTACTCAGCTTCCTCCTCCTTTGCATCCACCAGCTCATCCAGTCAGCCACACACCTTCACCACCAACTTCAGCACAGCCCGGGTAAACGTCAGCAGGCCATTCTGAAACTCATATGTTTGGGGGACAGGCCCCACACCGCGCAGGAGTTGTGGCGGGGTATTGAACAACAGACCGACCAGTGGTTGCTGCCGGTGGGCCTCAAGCCCGGCCTGGTGGTGTGCGATAATGGGCGAAATCTCGTGGCAGCTCTGGGACTAGCCGGTTTGACGCACATCCCTTGCCTGGTGCATGTGCTGAATTTGGTGGTGCAGAAGTTCATTCACAACTACCCCAACATGTCAGAGCTGCTGCATAAAGTGAGGGCCGTCTGTGCGCGATCCGGCGTTCACATCCTGCCGCTGCTCGCCTGTCTGCGCTACAGCGTAACCTCGGCCTTCCCGCTCACCGCCTCATATGCGACGTGCCCACCAGGTGGAACTCCACCTTGCACATGCTGGAGAGACTGTGCGAGCAGCAGCAGGCCATAGTGGAGTTTCAGCTGCAGCACGCACGCGTCAGTCGCACTGCGGAACAGCACCACTTCACCACTAATGATTGGGCCTCCATGCGAGACCTGTGTGCCCTGTTGCACTGTTTCGAGTACTCCACCAACATGGCCAGTGGTGATGACACCGTTATCAGCGTTACAATACCACTTCTATGTCTCCTTGAGAAAACGCTTAGGGCGATGATGGAAGAGGAGGTGGCCCAGGAGGAGGAGTATGAGGGGTCGTTTTTAGCACTTTCAGGCCAGTCTGTTAGAAGTGGCTCAGAGGGAGGTTTTTTGCAACAGCAGAGGCCAGGTACAAATTTGGCCAGCCAGAGCCCACTACTGGAGGATGAGGAGGATGAGGAGGAGGTGGAGGAGGATGAGGATGAAGCAGGTTTACAGCGGGGTGGCACCCGACACAGCTCAGGCCCATCACTGGTGCGTGGCTGGGGGGATACGGAGGACGATGACGATACGCCTCCCACAGAGGACAGCTTGTCCTTACCTCTGGGGAGCCTGGCACACATGAGCGACTACATGCTGCAGTGCCTGCGCAACGACAGCAGAGTTGCGCACATTTTAACGTGTGCGGACTACTGGGTTGCCACCCTGCTGGATCCCCGGTACAAAGACAATGTGCCCACCTTACTTCCTGCACTGGAGCGTGATAGGAAGATGCGTGAGTACAAGCGCACGCTGGTAGAGGCGCTCCTGAGAGCATTCCCAAATGTCACAGGGGAACAGGTGGAAGCCCAAGTTGAAGGCAGAGGAGGAGCAAGAGGTCGCCAACGCAGCAGTGTCACAGCCAGCTCTTCTGAGGGAAGGGTTAGCATGGCAGAACTGTGGAAAAGTTTTGTCTCCACGCCACAGCTAACTGCACGACCACCTGATACGGAACGTGTTAGCAGGAGGCAGCATTTCACTAACATGGTTGAACAGTACTTCTGCACACCCCTCCACGTACTGACTGATGGTTCGGCCCCATTCAACTTCTGGGTCTCCAAATTGTCCACGTGGCCAGAGATAGCATTTTATGCCTTGAAGGTGCTGGCCTGCCCGGCGGCCAGCGTTTTGTCTGAACGTGTATTCAGCACGGCAGGGGGCGTCATTACTGACAAACGCAGCCGCCTGTCCACAGCCAACGTTGACAAGCTGACGTTCATAAAAATGAACCAGGCATGGATCCCACAGGACCTGTGCCTCCCTTGTGCAGAATAGACATTTATAACTGCCTCCCCATCAACCATGTATTCTTGTACTCCGGGGCACTTATTTATTGAATCCTCATTTTTTTAACTTTACCATGATCTTGCGGTGCAACCCAAAGTTGAATGAACCTCTCCCCTGTGTGGGTGGTGGGGCCGAAATAACTGAAAGTGGCCTTCTCCGGTGGTGGTTGATATGAGGCATGATTCCTTGCTGTGGGACCTCTCTCCTCTGTCTGGGTGCTGGGCCGAAATAAATAAGAGTGGCCTTCTCCGGTGGTGGTTGATATGAGGCATGATTCCTTGCTGTGGGACCTCTCTCCTCTGTCTGGGTGCTGGTCCAAAATAAATGAGAGTGGCCTTCTCCGGTGGTGGTTGATATGAGGCATGATTCCTTGCTGTGTGACCTGTATCCTCTGCCTGGGTGCTGGTCCAAAATAAATGAGAGTGGCCTTCTCCGTTGGTGGTTGATATGACGCATGATTCCTTGCTGTGGGACCTCTCTCCTCTGTCTGGGTGCTGGGCCGAAATAAATGAGAGTGGCCTTCTCCGGTGGTGGTTGATATGAGGCATGATTCCTTGCTGTGGGACCTCTCTCCTCTGTCTGGGTGCTGGGCCGAAATAAATGAGAGTGGCCTTCTCCTGTGGTGGTTGATTTTTGGTCATGGCTACGGCCAACGATGCTTGATGAACCCTAGGGAGATAAACATCAAGAACAACCTAACCCGGCTAGCCGTGTGCTAGCTAAACCTAACTTAATGGCTTGAATTGTGCCCTTAGCCATAGCCGTGGGTAGGCCTAAAAGGGGGCATACCCTGTGGAAATGAAAAGAGAAGGGAGGGAGGGTGGGGCACCTGAAGAACACACGCCCAGGAGTGAGGCAGTGGCTTGTTTAAGAAGAGCCTCCGCCCCTCCCACAAATGCAGGCTGACTAGTCAGCCTTACTACTTGTGGTCATGGCTACGGCCAACGATGCTTGATGAACCCTAGGGAGAGAAACATTAAGAACAACCTAACCCGGCTAGCCGTGTGCTAGCTAAACCTAACTTAATGGCTTGAATTGTGCCCTTAGCCATAGCCGTGGGTAGGCCTAAAAGGGGCAAAAGCCAAGCCAAGTAGGTTATAAAGAAACACAATGAAAGTGCAAACAAATCCGTGACCAACTGCAAGGCATCGGCAATCTTGACCGCACATTCAGGAAGTATGCGGCAAAACCATAAGGAGACGTACATCACAGCTTGCAAATGACGAAACCGGAGACATGATGCTCGATGTTGCAGATAGTGCCCCGAAGCGGAATGAAGGACTGGGAATACGCTGTGGAATGGAGCATGAAATATTAACTGAACCTGGTGACCTGTGGTTCTAGTACTGACAATTGCCCTGGCCTCCGGAGTTTGTGGAACAGAAAGAGAAACCTGCCTGCCTAGACTATGCAAGAAGTGAGGGGCAAAAGAAACCATGAAAGTAGGAAGGGAATCTTTGAATAGTTCCCCAGACATCATCTATCTGCTTGCCATGGCCCCTGCATTCTTCTGTGAACCCCTGAGAATGGTTTAATCCTGAACCGGGAAAACCGACCTGGTATTTGAGTCTACCATTAACCTACGTGGCCCGAATACCGTGGCAGGCGAATATCGTTGAAAAATGTGACCTGACCAACATGGCAGGTGACCCTAAAGATTTGAGCTCCAGTAATTGAAGTGTGATCCTGGAGCATGGCAGACACTGGACATTAATAAGATGTAATACCTAAAGAACGTAAGGAGCAGGAAACTTAGTTGAGTAACAAGTGAACCTGACTGAACCCCGCAGGTGACAGACTTTAGTTTAAAACATGCGCCGTATGCAGGTGATCAGGGAAGCAGATATGAATGTGAGACATTTGGGCCCAATCAGCCTGGAACCATGGATGGACAACCAACCAGGCAGGACTGAAAACAGGTAATCGGACCCCCGCAGCCATGGGGCCGAAGCAGTCGTCGGACCCCCGAAGCCATGGGGCCGAAGCATTCGTCGGACCCCCGAAGCCCTGGGGCCGAAGCAGTCGACGGACCCCTGAAGCCATAGGGCCGAAGCAGTCGTCGAACCCCCGAAGCCATAGGGCCAAAGCAATCGTCGGACCCCCGAAGCCATAGGGCCGAAGCAGTCGTCAGACCCCCGAAGCCATAGGGCCGAAGCAGTCGTCGGACCCCCGAAGTCATAGGGCCGTAGCAGTCGTCGGACCCCCGAAGCCATAGGGCCGAAGCAGTCGTCTGACCCCCGAAGCCATGGGGCCGTAGCAGTCGTCGGACCCCCGAAGTCATAGGGCCGAAGCAGTCGTCGGACCCCCGAAGCAATGGGGCCGTAGCAGTCGTCGGACCCCCGAAGCCATAGGACCGAAGCAGTCGTCGGACCCCCGAAGCCATAGGGCCGTAGCAGTCGTAAGACCCCTGAAGCCATAGGGCCGAAGCAGTCGTCGGACCCCCAAAGCCATAGGGCCGTAGCAGTCGTCGGACCCCCGAAGCCATAGGGCCGTAGCAGTCGTCGGACCCCCGAAGCCATAGGGCCGAAGCAGTCGTCGGACCCCCGAAGCCATGGGGCCGAAGCAGTCGTCGGACCCCCGAAGCCATGGGGCCGAAGCAGTCGTCGGACCCCCGAAGCCATAGGGCCGTAGCAGCCGTCGGACCCCCGAAGCCATAGGGCCGTAGCAGTCGTCGGACCCCCGAAGCCATAGGGCCGAAGCAGCCGTCGGACCCCCGAAGCCATAGGGCCGAAGCAGTCGTCGGACCCCCGAAGCCATGGGGCCGAAGCAGTCATCGGACCCCCGAAGCCATGGGGCCGAATCAGTCGTCGGACCCCCGAAGCCATGGGGCCGTATCAGTCGTCGGACCCCCAAAGCCATGGGGCCGAAACAGTCGTCGGACCCCCGAAGCCATGGGGCCGTAGCAGTCGTCAGACCCCTGAAGCCATAGGGCCGAAGCAGCCGTCGGACCCCCGAAGCCATAGGGCCGAAGCAGTCGTCGGACCCCCCAAAGCCATAGGGCCGTAGCAGTCGTCGGACCCCCGAAGCTATAGGGCCGAAGCAGTCGTCGGACCCCCGAAGCCATGGGGCCGTAGCATTCGTCGGACCCCCCGAAGCCATAGGGTCGAAGCAGTCGTCGGACCCCCGAAGCCATGGGGCCGTAGCAGTCGACGGACCCCCGAAGCCATGGGGCCGAAGCAGTCGTCTGACCCCCGAAGCCATGGGGCCGTAGCAGTCATCGGACCCCCGAAGCCATAGGGCCGAAGCAGTCGTCGGACCCCCGAAGCCATAGGGCCGAAGCAGTCGTCGGACCCCCGAAGCCATAGGGCCGAATCAGTCGACGGACCTCCGAAGCCATGGGGCCGTAGCAGTCTATCGGACCCCCGAAGCCATAGGGCCGAAGCAGTCGTCGAACCCCCGAAGCCATAGGGCCGAAGCAGTTGTCGGACCCCCGAAGCCATAGGGCCGAAGCAGCCGTCGGACCCCCGAAGCCATAGGGCCGAATCAGTCGTCGGACCCCCGAAGCCATGGTGCCGAAGCAGTCGGTGGACCCCCGAAGCCATAGGGAAGGTACAGTACCTTCCCAACAAACAAAAGAACAACTTGTAAAACATGGCAGTGGCCTCCGCTGAGAAGCTGTTTTGTTGAACTAGGCAGGAGACCAATCTGAGTGAATGCAAACCAGGAGTAAAGGAGACCAATCTGAGTGAACACGAATCAGAATTTAAAAGGATTTTTTTTTTTTTTCACACCACCGAGGAAAAACGTACGCCTGAAAAGAAAGCAGCCATGTTTACCGGGAGAGTACTAAGCATTGGGTGCGGAGTGCCCCGTTGAGACTACTGAGTGTAGCAAGTAACAGGAGAATGCAGCTTTGAGTGGGAGCCGAATGTAACACATGGTGTAACAGCAGATGGGTGAATGCCGCTCAGGATGTGAGTAACAATGTATGAGCGCTGCTCTGAGTATGGCTAGAGCATGAAAAACATGGTATAAAGAAGACGTAAGAATGCAAACTGAACGTGAGCGGACTATTAACGTGATGCATCTGTGGACACATGAACACAGCTTTAGTAGTGAATGGAGTAGAGGACAGGATGTAAAAGTAGACATGCGGACGCAGCTTTGGATGTGAATGAATATTAACTCGAAGTGACAGCCGCTCTGGCGAGTGGGGTATAAAACCTGTTGTAGCAGTAGAAGTGTTAACACAACTCTGGGTATAGGCAGAGCAAACAATTGGTATAACTGCAGCTCTGGTTGTGAATGGAGCGTGACACGTGCTGTGAAAATGACATGAACGCAGCTCTTGAAATGGGCCTGGAAAGAACCTGTAGTAACAATGGACGTGTGAACGCAGCTCTGGGTGTGAGTAGAGCAAACATGATATGCCAATAGACGTATGGACGCAGCTCTGGTCGTGAATTTGACTGCGTAAGTGTGAAGGCTCCTTTGTGAGTGAGCCGAGAACGAAAATAGGTATAACAGCAGCTCTAAATGTGAGTGGAGCATGAACATGATGTGACAGCGAACGTGAATGCACCTCTGAAAACAAGCCTCGTATGACCTGTTGTAACAGCCGACATGTGAACGCAGCTCTGACTGTGAGCAGAGCAAACATGGTATACTAGCCGACGCATAAACGCAGCTCTAACCACACACAACAACATGATGCAACAGCCAAGTGTGAACAGCCAACGGGTGAATGCAACTCGAATGTGATTGAAGTATGAAGCATGATGAAAATAGCAGACATGTGGACACAGCTCCAGTGAGCAGAGAGTAAAACATGTGTAAAGCAAAATGTAAAGGCCGTCTGGAACGAGCAGTGTGAAAGTGATGGACAATAAAAGACGTGCGGATACATCTGAGGGTGTGAGGCGTATAAAGCGAGGTGCAAGCAGGTATAAGACAGAAGTAGAGCCGAACGTGGAAATGCCGCTCAGAATAAGAGCAGAGCATAAAGTGCATCAGGGTTTTAGTACATAAAGCAGGGGAAATACATGAAGTCTAAAGATGGTGGTGGCTGGGAGAGGGGGAGTCACATGGCAAGGAACAGCTACAGCAATAGGTCAAACAACAGCTGAGTCTGATGTTCAATCATGACGTCACATGCAGCCCGGGTGACTGTTCCCTAACTGCGTATAAGCTGAAGTAATTTTCCATGCGACAAACAAGCGACGTAAATTTGCAAGATATATTGGAACTAATTCTTATTATCAAACAAACGAGGTTGAAAAAGAAATAGAAATTTTTTAGCCCCAACAAAACAAACCAGAGGCAGAAGATTCTGAGGCGAAGACTCCCGTTCGCTAGAAAAGTCGGGTTCCGACCGGCCAGGAGGGATGGCCACGGCCCAAAACAAAACCTCCGTTCTGGCTCCATGCTGCAAAGAAAGAGATCCTGCCACCAGAGAAGCTAGTTCACTAATGACACCCAGCAGCACTTGTGCACCTGAAGAACACACGCCCAGGAGTGAGGCAGTGGCTTGTTTAAGAAGAGCCTCCGCCCCTCCCACAAATGCAGGCTGACTAGTCAGCCTTACTACATGACGCATGATTCCTTGCTGTGGGACCAGTATCCTCTGTCTGGGTGCTGGTCCAAAATAAATGAGAGTGGCCTTCTCCGGTGGTGGTTGCTATGAGGCATGATTCCTTGCTGTGTGACCTGTATCCTCTGTCTGGGTGCTGGTCCAAAATAAATGAGAGTGGCCTTCTCCGTTGGTGGTTGATATAAGGCATGATTCCTTGCTGTGGGACCTGTACCCTCTGTCTGGGTGCTGGTCCAAAATAAATGAGAGTGGCCTTCTCCGGTGGTGGTTGATATGAGGCATGATTCCTTGCTGTGGGACCTCTCTCCTCTGTCTGGGTGCTGGGCCGAAATAAATGAGAGTGGCCTTCTCCTGTGGTGGTTGATATGATGCATGATTCCTTGCTGTGGGACCAGTATCCTCTGTCTGGGTGCTGGTCCAAAATAAATGAGAGTGGCCTTCTCCGTTGGTGGTTGATATGACGCATGATTCCTTGCTGTGGGACCTGTATCCTCTGTCTGGGTGCTGGTCCAAAATAAATGAGAGTGGCCTTCTCCGTTGGTGGTTGATATAAGGCATGATTCCTTGCTGTGGGACCTCTCTCCTCTGTCTGGGTGCTGGGCCGAAATAAATGAGAGTGGCCTTCTCCGGTGGTGGTTGATATGACGCATGATTCCTTGCTGTGGGACCTCTCTCCTCTGTCTGGGTGCTGGGCCGAAATAAATGAGAGTGGCCTTCTCCGGTGGTGGTTGATATGAGGCATGATTCCTTGCTGTGGGACCTGTATCCTCTGTCTTGGTGCTGGTCCAAAATAAATGAGAGTGGCCTTCTCCGGTGGTGGTTGATATGAGGCATGATTCCTTGCTGTGGGACCTCTCTCCTCTGTCTGGGTGCTGGGCCGAAATAAATGAGAGTGGCCTTCTCCGTTGGTGGTTGATATGAGGCATGATTCCTTGCTGTGGGACCTCTCTCCTCTGTCTGGGTGCTGGGCCGAAATAAATGAGAGTGGCCTTCTCCGGTGGTGGTTGATATGAGGCATGATTCCTTGCTGTGGGACCTCTCTCCTCTGTCTGGGTGCTGGGCCGAAATAAATGAGAGTGGCCTTCTCCTGTGGTGGTTGATATGACGCATGATTCCTTGCTGTGGGACCAGTATCCTCTGTCTGGGTGCTGGTCCAAAATAAATGAGAGTGGCCTTCTCCGGTGGTGGTTGATATGAGGCATGATTCCTTGCTGTGGGACCTCTCTCCTCTGTCTGGGTGCTGGGCCGAAATAAATGAGAGTGGCCTTCTCCGTTGGTGGTTGATATGAGGCATGATTCCTTGCTGTGGGACCTCTCTCCTCTGTCTGGGTGCTGGGCCGAAATAAATGAGAGTGGCCTTCTCCGGTGGTGGTTGATATGAGGCATGATTCCTTGCTGTGGGACCTCTCTCCTCTGTCTGGGTGCTGGGCCGAAATAAATGAGAGTGGCCTTCTCCTGTGGTGGTTGATATGACGCATGATTCCTTGCTGTGGGACCAGTATCCTCTGTCTGGGTGCTGGTCCAAAATAAATGAGAGTGGCCTTCTCCGGTGGTGGTTGATATGAGGCATGATTCCTTGCTGTGTGACCTGTATCCTCTGTCTGGGTGCTGGTCCAAAATAAATGAGAGTGGCCTTCTCCGTTGGTGGTTGATATGAGGCATGATTCCTTGCTGTGGGACCTGTATCCTCTGTCTGGGTGCTGGTCCAAAATAAATGAGAGTGGCCTTCTCCGTTGGTGGTTGATATAAGGCATGATTCCTTGCTGTGGGACCTCTCTCCTCTGTCTGGGTGCTGGGCCGAAATAAATGAGAGTGGCCTTCTCCGGTGGTGGTTGATATGACGCATGATTCCTTGCTGTGGGACCTCTCTCCTCTGTCTGGGTGCTGGGCCGAAATAAATGAGAGTGGCCTTCTCCGGTGGTGGTTGATATGAGGCATGATTCCTTGCTGTGGGACCTGTATCCTCTGTCTTGGTGCTGGTCCAAAATAAATGAGAGTGGCCTTCTCCGGTGGTGGTTGATATGAGGCATAATTCCTTGCTGTGGGACCTCTCTCCTCTGTCTGGGTGCTGGGCCGAAATAAATGAGAGTGGCCTTCTCCGTTGGTGGTTGATATGAGGCATGATTCCTTGCTGTGGGACCTCTCTCCTCTGTCTGGGTGCTGGTCCAAAATAAATGAGAGTGGCCTTCTCCGTTGGTGGTTGATATGACGCATGATTCCTTGCTGTGGGACCTCTCTCCTCTGTCTGGGTGCTGGGCCGAAATAAATGAGAGTGGCCTTCTCCTGTGGTGGTTGATATGACGCATGATTCCTTGCTGTGGGACCTGTATCCTCTGTCTGGGTGCTGGTCCAAAATAAATGAGAGTGGCCTTCTCCGTTGGTGGTTGATATAAGGCATGATTCCTTGCTGTGGGACCTCTCTCCTCTGTCTGGGTGCTGGGCCAAAATAAATGAGAGTGGCCTTCTCCGGTGGTGGTTGATATGACGCATGATTCCTTGCTGTGGGACCTCTTTCCTCTGTCTGGGTGCTGGGCCGAAATAAATGAGAGTGGCCTTCTCCGGTGGTGGTTGATATGAGGCATGATTCCTTGCTGTGGGACCTGTATCCTCTGTCTTGGTGCTGGTCCAAAATAAATGAGAGTGGCCTTCTCCGGTGGTGGTTGATATGAGGCATGATTCCTTGCTGTGGGACCTCTCTCCTCTGTCTGGGTGCTGGGCCGAAATAAATGAGAGTGGCCTTCTCCATTGGTGGTTGATATGAGGCATGATTCCTTGCTGTGGGACCTCTCTCCTCTGTCTGGGTGCTGGGCCGAAATAAATGAGAGTGGCCTTCTCCGGTGGTGGTTGATATGAGGCATGATTCCTTGCTGTGGGACCTCTCTCCTCTGTCTGGGTGCTGGGCCGAAATAAATGAGAGTGGCCTTCTCCTGTGGTGGTTGATATGATGCATGATTCCTTGCTGTGGGACCAGTATCCTCTGTCTGGGTGCTGGTCCAAAATAAATGAGAGTGGCCTTCTCCGGTGGTGGTTGATATGAGGCATGATTCCTTGCTGTGTGACCTGTATCCTCTGTCTGGGTGCTGGTCCAAAATAAATGAGAGTGGCCTTCTCCGTTGGTGGTTGATATGACGCATGATTCCTTGCTGTGGGACCTGTATCCTCTGTCTGGGTGCTGGTCCAAAATAAATGAGAGTGGCCTTCTCCGTTGGTGGTTGATATAAGGCATGATTCCTTGCTGTGGGACCTCTCTCCTCTGTCTGGGTGCTGGGCCGAAATAAATGAGAGTGGCCTTCTCCGGTGGTGGTTGATATGAGGCATGATTCCTTGCTGTGGGACCTGTATCCTCTGTCTTGGTGCTGGTCCAAAATAAATGAGAGTGGCCTTCTCCGGTGGTGGTTGATATGAGGCATAATTCCTTGCTGTGGGACCTCTCTCCTCTGTCTGGGTGCTGGGCCGAAATAAATGAGAGTGGCCTTCTCCGTTGGTGGTTGATATGAGGCATGATTCCTTGCTGTGGGACCTCTCTCCTCTGTCTGGGTGCTGGTCCAAAATAAATGAGAGTGGCCTTCTCCGTTGGTGGTTGATATGACGCATGATTCCTTGCTGTGGGACCTCTCTCCTCTGTCTGGGTGCTGGGCCGAAATAAATGAGAGTGGCCTTCTCCTGTGGTGGTTGATATGACGCATGATTCCTTGCTGTGGGACCTGTATCCTCTGTCTGGGTGCTGGTCCAAAATAAATGAGAGTGGCCTTCTCCGTTGGTGGTTGATATAAGGCATGATTCCTTGCTGTGGGACCTCTCTCCTCTGTCTGGGTGCTGGGCCGAAATAAATGAGAGTGGCCTTCTCCGGTGGTGGTTGATATGACGCATGATTCCTTGCTGTGGGACCTCTTTCCTCTGTCTGGGTGCTGGGCCGAAATAAATGAGAGTGGCCTTCTCCGGTGGTGGTTGATATGAGGCATGATTCCTTGCTGTGGGACCTGTATCCTCTGTCTTGGTGCTGGTCCAAAATAAATGAGAGTGGCCTTCTCTGGTGGTGGTTGATATGAGGCATGATTCCTTGCTGTGGGACCTCTCTCCTCTGTCTGGGTGCTGGGCCGAAATAAATGAGAGTGGCCTTCTCCGGTGGTGGTTGATATGAGGCATGATTCCTTGCTGTGGGACCTGTATCCTCTGTCTTGGTGCTGGTCCAAAATAAATGAGAGTGGCCTTCTCCGGTGGTGGTTGATATGAGGCATAATTCCTTGCTGTGGGACCTCTCTCCTCTGTCTGGGTGCTGGGCCGAAATAAATGAGAGTGGCCTTCTCCGTTGGTGGTTGATATGAGGCATGATTCCTTGCTGTGGGACCTCTCTCCTCTGTCTGGGTGCTGGTCCAAAATAAATGAGAGTGGCCTTCTCCGTTGGTGGTTGATATGACGCATGATTCCTTGCTGTGGGACCTCTTCCTCTGTCTGGGTGCTGGGCCGAAATAAATGAGAGTGGCCTTCTCCTGTGGTGGTTGATATGACGCATGATTCCTTGCTGTGGGACCTGTATCCTCTGTCTGGGTGCTGGTCCAAAATAAATGAAGTGGCCTTCTCCGTTGGTGGTTGATATAAGGCATGATTCCTTGCTGTGGGACCTCTCTCCTCTGTCTGGGTGCTGGGCCGAAATAAATGAGAGTGGCCTTCTCCGGTGGTGGTTGATATGAGGCATGATTCCTTGCTGTGGGACCTCTTTCCTCTGTCTGGGTGCTGGGCCGAAATAAATGAGAGTGGCCTTCTCCGGTGGTGGTTGATATGAGGCATGATTCCTTGCTGTGGGACCTGTATCCTCTGTCTTGGTGCTGGTCCAAAATAAATGAGAGTGGCCTTCTCCGGTGGTGGTTGATATGAGGCATGATTCCTTGCTGTGGGACCTCTCTCCTCTGTCTGGGTGCTGGGCCGAAATAAATGAGAGTGGCCTTCTCCGTTGGTGGTTGATATGAGGCATGATTCCTTGCTGTGGGACCTCTCTCCTCTGTCTGGGTGCTGGGCCAAAATAAATGAGAGTGGCCTTCTCCGGTGGTGGTTGATATGAGGCATGATTCCTTGCTGTGGGACCTGTCTCCTCTGTCTGGGTGCTGGTCCGAAATAAATGAGAGTGGCCTTCTCCTGTGGTGGTTGATATGACGCATGATTCCTTGCTGTGGGACCTGTATCCTCTGTCTGGGTGCTGGTCCAAAATAAATGAGAGTGGCCTTCTCCGGTGGTGGTTGATATGAGGCATGATTCCTTGCTGTGGGACCTGTATCCTCTGTCTGGGTGCTGGTCCAAAATAAATGAGAGTGGCCTTCTCCGTTGGTGGTTGATATGAGCGCATGATTCCTTGCTGTGGGACCTGTATCCTCTGTCTGGGTGCTGGTCCAATAAATAGATGAGTGGCCTTCTCCGTTGGTGGTTGATATATGGCATGATTCCTTGCTGTGGGACCTCTCTCCTCTGTCTGGGTACTGGGCCGAAATAAATGAGAGTGGCCTTCTCCGTGTGGTGGTTGATATGACGCATGATTCCTTGCTGTAGGACCTCTATCCTCTGTCTGTTGTGCTGGTCCGAAATAAATGAGAGTGGCCTTCTCCGTGTGGTGGTTGATATGAGGCATGATTCCTTGACTGTAGAGGACCTCGTATTCCTCTGTACATTGTAGTGCTGCGTCCAAAGCATAAATGAGAGTGGCCTTACTCCAGATGGTGGTTGATATGAGGCATAATTCCTTGCTGTAGGACCTCTTTCCTCTGTCATGGCGTGTTGGGCCGAAATAAATGAGAGTGGCCTTCTCCACATGGTGGTTGATATGAGGCATGATTCCATTGCTGTGTGGACCTCTATCCTCTGTCTGGGTGCATTGTGTCCAACATAATAAATGTATAGTTTGATCTTACAATCATTTGATATGTGATAAAAATGGTCATAATAGTGTATATTTCTGTATTTGATGGCTCGATCTTGAATTGCTTATATGTTTGATCACCTATTTACACTATTTTGTAATAAAGTGTATGGCATTGTATGGGGTCTTATTTTTTAGGGGCAATCTGAACTTTAGTTGATACCATTATGGGGTGTGTAGGACTTTTTGATCACTTTTTATTTACATTTTTTTTGAGAAAATAAAGTGTCCAAAAACGGCGAATCGACCATTTGGGCGCTTTTTTCAGTTTTTCTGTTTACCGTATGGGGAATATATTTTTATATTTTTATACTACGGGCGTTTTCGCACATTGCAACACCCATGAAGTGTATTTTTTAAAATTTTTAAATTATTTTATTTTAATTTTGGGGAAAGGGGGGTGATTTGAATTTTTAGGATTTTTTTTTATTTTTTTTTATTTCTTTTACACTTTTATATAGGTCCCACAGAGACCTATATAAATCAGTCATCTAATTGCTTCTAACATAAACTCTAATACACTTGTATTGGAGTTTATGAGGATTTTACTACTTTCCTATGAAACCCTATTGCTAACAAGGGCTGCATAGGAAATAGTAAGTAGTAACCTCGAATCATTCATTGAATTTGAGGCTATTACATCCAGCATGGCGATTCCCCCGATCTTCACTAGGGGGAGCCGGAGAGCTGCCGAAAGTTTTACTTTCGGTTTTAGCGCGCGCAGATGCTGTGGTCAGGATTGACCACGGCATCTGCGGGGTTAAATCATTGCGATCGGCATCGCTGCCGACCGTGATCATTAGCCGCGGGGTCAGCTACAGGAAACAGCCGGACCCCCTCAGCTATCGCGCTCGCAGCGGCCAGGAGCAGGCGCCATGGTTAGGGACCGGACCCATGATGTACCCATACGTCATGGGTCCTTAAGGGGTTAAGTTGCCATGTCACATTTGAAGACCTCCTGATGCCCCCTAGAGTAGAAAATCCAAAAAAATCACCCGTTTTTGGAAACTACAGGATAAGGTGGCAGTTTTGTTGGTACTATTTTAGGGTACATATGATTTTTGGCTGCTCTATATTATACTTTTTGTGAGGTAAAGTAACAAAAAATAGCAGTTTTGGTAGCATTTTTATTTTTTGTTTTTTACAATGTTCATCTGACAGGTGAGATCATGTGCTATTTTTATAGAGCAGGTTGTTACGGATGCAACAATACCAAATATGCCTAACAGATGCTTAATATTAAAGTTGTCACTGAGAGCTATGGTATATTTTTGGTAAGATTTTTTAGGAACCAGAGATGTGCACTATCTCTTATTCTACTTTAGTGAAAGATATCCACCTCGTTTGAAAGCCACTATTACAGCCTCTATATACATAGAGGCCAGAATCTATAGCCAGAGATTGAAACACTGCCTTTCGTGATATTAAGGCGTCCACAGAGCTGTGTTGAATCCACACTAATATCGGAAGAGGGTGTTCAAAAGAACCATAAGGTTGTGGTTAAATGATACTTTGTGTTGGTTATTGAGGGCTGCTTCAGTGTGTCCTATATAATCACCAGACACACTGGTCTGACACTATGTCAATAGCTGTCAGAGTTCAATCATACAATACACACACCACAGCACTTCCTATGTGAACTTGGCAGACTATTTGGGCTAACTGGCCATCTGGAATAGGCCAACTGGTAACCTTCTATGTCACAAGGAATTTTTTTCCCCTTAAGTGGGGAAAATTGGCTTCTGCCTCACAAGGGTTTTTTGCCTTCCTCTGGATCAACTTGTAGGAAAGAGGCCGAACTGGATGGACAAATGTCTTTTTTCGGTCTTATATACTATGTTACTGTGAAAATTCTTGGTGTCCAGACAAGGACAACCTAACTACTAAGCTACAACATAGTGATCAACTGTTATTAAAATCTACAACTGCCCTCAACATATTTCGCCAGTGACCTGGCTTCTTCAGGGGTATTTGGGCAGCAATGAGGAAACCAGCCTATACAGAGGTATAAATAGTGTGATTTATTGCGAGACAGGCTAATTAGCTAATCCTTGCATGATTGAAGTACTCTTACCAACAAATGTGAAACCGACAGGACCTGCAGAAGCCACCACCAGGTTTTACTTGAAACTTTATTTTTTTATTATGAAAAACACCCTTTTTTTACTTTTTATTTTTGTCCCTCTATGGGACTTCAACCTCTGGGGCCTGATGCCCTCTGCAATGCATTACAATACAACCTGTATTGTAATTCATTGGCTGTCAGCTTCTATGCTGACAGCCTGTCTGCGAGACCCAGCCTAAGGGCTGGATCTCACAGGCTTCCGTAGGAGACAAGCCCTGATGCCTATGGAGGCAATCGGGCTTGCCTTCTCTACCATCGGGTCCCCGCCACTGCAGCGTGGGGACCCGATGGAGATATGGAAGGCACCCATACCCTCCACAAACCCCCTGAAAGCCACGGTCAGCTTTGACTGCGGCATACAAGGGTTTAATACGCTGGCATCGATGCCGATGCCGGCGTATGCAGCAGGGACCCCGCTAATCAGGCGGGTGCAGGAGCTCATCGTACATGTACGTCCCTGGTCCTTAAATCACGTCCACCTGTGACGTAAATGTATGGCAAGGGTCCTTAAGGGCTTAAGCAAATATTGCTTCTGGAGCTAAGGAAGACAATGTACAAGGCTATGAAGATGAAAAAACTACCTGACTCAATGGAAGAGGCAGTAATTATATTAATCACCAAAGCCAAAAAGGATTTGTCGGAACCAGAATCGTATAGGCCCATATCATTGTTGAACACTAATATAAAAATATTAGCTAAGGTATTAGCAGATAGCCGATACAATAATAATAATAATAATAATTATAATAGAAGATCAAACCGTTTTTTTTGTCAGGGAGAATGTTACATTCAAATGTGAGATATAAAAGTAGTGAAAAAGGTATATTATCCCTAAACGTTTGATTGTCTAGCATAGGCATGTGTGGCCTATTACATTAGGGTGTGCACCCTAAAGCACAAACACACACGCCGCGTGTGTATATATGTATATATATATATATATATATATATATATATAATATACACATACACACAAACATATATATTTATATATATATATATATATATATATATATATGTATACACAAATACACTCTGCATACATACATACAGACCCGCACTATCAATGTAATGAAGGGATAAGAAATCATTTTTCAACTTACCGTATTTTTTGCCCTATAAGACGCTCCGGCCCATAAGACGCACCTAGGTTTTAGAGGGGGAAAATAAGAAAAAAAATGTTTCAGCCCCCAGTGCCTCTTTTCAGCCCCCAGTGCCTCATATCAGCCCCCAGTGCCTCCATCAGCCCCCACCGCTCCTCACCCCCTGTGCTCTGTAATCCTCTTGCACAGTCTGCTGTGTGAGCGCGCACACTGTGAGGTCACAGCGCGGCCTCACACTGTGCCCAGCCTTCACAGTGGAGGGCCCAGGACCAGGAAGAGGTGAGTATAGAGCTTTCAGTGCTTCCCGGCCCTCCAGTACTAATCAGCTCTTCCATAATGGAAGCGCTTGATTAGAATTCACCCCATAAGACACAGGGGCATTTCCCCCCCACCTTTGTGGGGAAAAAATGCAATGTTATGGGGCGAAAAAGTGCAGCACGGAGGTGACAGAACCAGTGTTCCCTCTAAGCCTTGGCAGCTGCTGAGTGGGGTCGGCTCAGTGCTGGGCACAGCGCCATCAAAGGTGGGCGATAGGAAAACCTAAGATAATTGTCACATCAAAGAGCATACAAAACCCTGCGCCATCCCATTCAATACAGAATAACTCCTGCACCATCTCATACAATATACAGTGTAGTTCTCTCTGTGATCACTGGACATTGCGCTCCATATATAAACCATACGGGAGAAACACTCTCAGTAATCCAGAGAACTTACATAGAAAAACTAATAACATAGAGGCTAAACAACTGACGCTTATGTTAAAACATAACTTTCATTTGATTGCTCCAATACCTAAACACCTAAAGGAAAAAAATAGTTTTAAAAAGCTGCTGTTTCTCTAGATAGTAATAGAGTCTCAAGGGTCTATGAAAGCAGCTACACCATTTTGTTTCCCCTTTAGGTGTTAAAACATAACTTTCATTTGACTGCTCTAGCACCTAAACGAGAAAAAAAAAAGAGTTTTATAAACCTGCTGTTTCTCTAGATGACCTTATGTTGATAGTAGTGTTCATAGATTCTCAAATGTCTGTAAAAATAGTGTAGCTGCTTTTACAGATCCTTGAGACTATTACCACTACTATAAACATAAGGTCATCTAGAAAAACAGCAGCTTTTTTAAATTATTTTTTTCCTTTAGGTGATAAAGCAATCAAAGGAAAGTTCTGTTTTAACATAAGGGTCAGAAGCAGGGCTTTGTTTAGCCTCTTGGCTATTAGTTTTTCCATTCATAAAGCTCCACATTGAGCTCCCGCAGTAGATAGAAGCCTGCAGGACTCTTCTGTTGTCACATCACCTGGGCACATGGTGATGGCTCTGTTCCTATGCTGTCCCTGGCACTTCATCAGCAGCCAGCAATGGCGTGGGGGTGGCGTACTTCCTGTTTTCATAATAACTGAAAAGGAAGCTGCTGCTGTGTTCCCCTATCCCCACTACTCTCTGCAATAGCAATAGAGCCATTAAGTATAATAATTAGTGAAAATAAAGAAATTAGGGTTCTTTAATATGGTAGCATCCATGAAAAAAATATTGTTATATGCTGATTATATGTTATTGTTTTTGGGGGATATCAAGGTGGATTTGGGTAAAGTAATGAGCACTTTTGAAAAGTTTGGATATTATTCAGGATAGAAAATAAAAGGGGAAAAATCACATTTGATGACACTAGGGGACTGGAAATTGAATGGAAAGTTAGGCTACTTTCATACTAGCGTTTTGGCTTTCCGTTTCTGAGATCCGTCATGGGCTCTCAGAAGCGATCAGTTTTGCCGAAATGCATTCTGAATGGAAAAGGATCCGCTCAGAATGCATCAGTTTGCCTCCGTTCAGTCACCAATCCACTCCGGAGGAGGACACCAAAATGCTGCCTGCAGCGTTTTTCTGTCCGCCATGTGGTGCGGAGAAAGACGGATCCGTCCTGACACACAATGTAAGTCAATGGGGACAGATGTATTTTCACTGACACAATAGAAAACGGATCCGTGCCCCATTGACTTTAGATGGTGGCCATGATAGATCCGTCATGGCTATAGAAGACATAATACAACCGGATCTATTCATGACGGATGCATGCAGTTATATTATTGTAACAGAAGCGTTTTTGCAGATCCATGACGGATCCGCAAAAAAAGCTAATGTAAAAGTAGACTTAGACGTACATGTAGTAGATAAGGAAGGATGTTTTAAATATTTCGGAATAAATATTTTGTTGTAGTTAAAGGAGTATGTTAAATTGAATTTTGGCCCCCTGATAAATGGATTGAGGAAGAAAATTAATATCTGTAAAAGATTACAATTGTCAGTGATGGGTCGAATTAATCTGATTAAAATGTTTTTTCTTCCTAAAATCCTATATATAATGCAGAATGCCCTGGTGTGGATTCCAAATAATGTTTTCAAGACATTAGATAAACGAGGGAATTCATCTGGAAGGGAGGAATACCGAGAATAAGAAACAAAATATTACAGCTGTCAGGTAGAGAGTGGGGATTGTCACTCCCAAATTGGTATATATACGTATATTTTTTGGGGGACAATTCACTCATGTGGATGAGGAGGAGATAAACCCAATTTTGAGGTGGGAGTTAATTAGAATTGGTGATAAGGGTAATCAGGATAAGTTGATGGAGGTTTTGGAATCAGGGATAATAGGCACTGATATAACCAAATATTGACTTTAAAGGATAACTTGGAGAGAGATTAAAAAGAAAATGGGCATAAATGTTTTTTGGATTATACTCCAATATGGAATAACACAAATTTAAAGGAAATTCAAAAAATTAAGCAATATGTAAATTTGAAGAAAAGAGGAGTACGATTTTTGAGTCACCTGTTTGATGGGGATGTATTCAAGGATGCTCTGTCCAATGTTTAAAGAGCAACACTCTTTTCGACGTATACATATGTGTTTATATAAGATTTACACAATTCCTTATATTACATGTTCTGTTTGTGTACACATTTTAAGTCCAAAGGTTTATTTTTATGCATTTTTTAAAAATAATTCCTGTTTGTCACTTATTTACCCAAAAGTAGAAATGGTTGTCAACAGTTTGTCAAGACAACTGCAATCATCAAGTTGTCTGCTTTCCGAAATATATCGGTTATCTAGGTGCACTTACTTTTTAAAGGACTGTAATCCTTGTATTTTTTAGGTTTCTACTGTTTTAAATTTGCACCTTAAAACCAGATTTTTGGTCTTTCCAGTTATGGTGATGTTATGAAGATATTTTAATGTAAATTTAGGCTTAAATGGTATGTATGAACTCTGCACAGGCTGAATGTTTATTTTTAAAAGGTGTGGTCTATATAACTTTCATATTTAGTCACACTTCTACTCCCTAATATCAACTTTAAACTTTAAAATTACAGTGTTTATAGAGTGCTGAGTGTCATTTTAACTTTCTACGAGAAAGTAGAGGCCCCCATTTTGAGAGCCTCTACAACATGGTGTTAGATGATTGGAAAGCTCTGGTTATCATTAACCAGAAAGATCCTCCTGTTATTACTTCTAACAACCTATGTCCGAAATAAGAAATAAGAGCCCTGAATAGCCTCAAAAACAACAAAGATATAGTCATCAAGAACGATGGACTATGAGTATTATATAGCAGAATCAAACAGAATATTGTCCGATCACGAATACTATAGGACCCTCAAAAATGATCCTACTGGGCCTTTTAAGAAATCCCTGTTTGAACTCATTGAATTCGGGTTTAAATCTGGGATCATCGACAAGAAATAAAAGAAAATTTCTTATGATACCCCATCCATCCCTGTCTCGTTTCTATTTCTTGCCAAAGATTCATAAATCCCTTGAGAAACCCCCAGGGAGACCTGTAATATCAGGGATTGGTTCTCTCACGTCCAACCTGTCAGCTTATGTGGACAACTTCCTTCAAAAATACGTTTTACAACTCCCCTCTTATTTAAGAGATACAACTCATCTCATTAATATATTGGAGGGAAGGCTTTATATGGGTCACTTTAGATGTATCCTCCCTCTACAGTAATATTAAACATGACTTAGGACTCTTAGGAATAAGAAGCTTCCTTAAAGCAGACTCCGCTATGCCCGAACTCCAAAAAGAATTCATCTTGAAGACTATTGAATTTATATTATATCACAACTATTTCACCTTCAATTAGGTTTTCTATATTCAGGAAAAGGGGACTGCAATGGGGACCAAGTTCGCCCCTTCATACGATAACCTCTTCATTGGGCTTTTCGAGGACAAATTCGGCCTACATTCTCATCCTAATATCAGATTTTATCGTAAATACATTGATGATGTGATCTTCATTTGGAAAGGAAGTGTGGAGAAACTTTTGTCTTTTATTAAAATATTGAATACCAATGATTGGGGACTAACTTTCTGCCTTGAATACAGTCATACAGAAGCTGTCTTTTAAGATATCCACCTGATTTCAATATTGGACAAAATTACTACTAAAACCCATTTTAAAAAGGTTGTTGCCAATAGTTATTTGGATTATACCAGTTGCCATTGCCAGAAGTGAAAAGGGAACATTCCCGTCAGTCATATGAAGAGAATCAGAAGGAACTGTTGTGATGACCCCATCATGAAACAACAACTTAAGACCCTTAAACAGTATTTTGAAGAAAAACGTTATCCTAAAAAAACGTATAAAGGAATCTACTAAGAGAATCCTTAAAGGGTTTCTGTCACCAGATTTTGATCATATACTTTCCAAAAATATATGGATATGGGAGGTTAGTATGATATTTTTTTTCTATAGTGAAAGTTTTATTTGTATATGTAACTGTGAAATTGTTCTGACTACCAAAGGTGCCAAATGTCCAAACACATCTGGCAGTGAAAGGGTTAAATATGGCAATTGCTGAGGAGTTTAAGCCCTTCCTGGGCAAATCTGGCATGTTTCACTTTATGTAGTAATAACTTTGGAATGTTTTTACCTAGCCAAGCCATTCTGAGAATATTTTCTCGTGACATATCGTACTTAATGTTAGTGGTATATATGAGCCAATATGTTTTACTTTTAATTAAAAAATCACAAATTTACCAAATTTTATAAATGGCACAATTTTATAAATGTCATTTTTAGTGTTGATTGAGCATGCTCGGCCGAACACCAGTTAGGGTCGAGCATCTTGATGCTCGGCACATGACGGTATTCAGCCGAATATTGCATGTGCTCAATCGCAATGCTCGAGTCTCCTCCCCGTACGTTTGTTGGCTGCCACGCAGCCAATAAACGTGCAGCTAAGTACTGCCCTTCACTGTAATGCCTTAGCCATGTTGGTTACTGGCATTACAGTGATTGGTTGGGCGTAACGCGTCATCGGGTGCTATATAGCGCCCAATGACACGTGTTTGGCTCAGTGTTAGTCAGGGAGAGCTGTGCTGAAGAAGAGAAATATAGTGTAGGGAGTAAAATTATTTTTTTTTTTTAAGTTGAAAAGCTTGTCAGAGACCCAAAAGTCCTTTTAAGGACTATTGTGTGTGGCAACAGCAATATATATTTTTAGCACAACCTGAGCTAAATTGCTAAAACTTTACAGACCCAAAAGCCTTTTAAGGACTATTGTGTGTCGCAGCAGCAATATATATTTTTAGCACAACCTGCGCTAAATTGCTAAAACTTTACAGTCCTTTTAAGGACTATTGTTGTGTGTGGCAGCAGCAATATATATTTTTAGCGCAACCTGCGCTAAATTGCTAAAAGTTTACAGACCCAAAAGTCTTTTTAAGGACTATTGTGTGTGGCAGCAATATCTATTTTTAGTGCATCCTGCACCAAATAGCACACAATAGTTAGCCCACTGCAGACAGCTACATTATCTGCGCTACATCTCCTGTGTAACTTGTGCGCATCCCAAAAATATCTGTGACATCCAGTGTACTTTTTCTGTAGACACTGTCCGCGGACAGTGACATTACCTGAGGTGCATCTCCTGTGTAACTTTTCCACATCCCAAATACCTGTGACACTCCCTGTAATTTTTTTTCCCAATAGTGGAACACCAGTTGCAACATGGTCGTCGCCTTTCCAGTCAGCTTCTGCTCTTCACAAGCGAGGAGTGGGCATGGATGTCTAACGCTATTATCAGCATCACCATCCCACTTCTGTGTCTACTCAAACGCTCGCTGCTCACAATTGAGGTCGACGTTTTGCATGTGGAAGAGGTGAACATGGGGAAGACATTACACAGGGTGATAGCCAGACCACCCTCAGTTAGTCTTCTCAGCATGAATTGGATGATGATGATGATGAGGAGGAGGAGCAGGAGAAGGTTGCCTCCGCTACAGAGGATAGTACCCATGGAAGTTTAATTCCATCTGTTCAGCATGGATGGGCAGAAGAGGAGGAAGAGTATGAGGAGATTGAGAGTCATCCTCCTGATTATGACAGCGAAGTCTTGCCTGTTGGGACTCTGGCACACATGGCTGACTTTATGTTAGGCTGCCTTTCCCGTGACCCACGCGTTTTACGCATTTTGGACAACACCCATTACTGGTTATTCACCCTCTTGACCCCCGCTACAAGAAGAACTTCTCATTTCTCATTGCTCCAAAAATTTCCAGCTGACAACGCTGGCGGCAGAGTACGTAGTTCCTTGGGCAAAAGAGGAGAGGAGACGAGGGGAACCCACAGCAGTTCCAACAGAGGCAGGGCAACACTCTCTAAAGCCTGGGACAGTTTCATGACACCCCGCCAGCACCCTCACTCTGATGCGCGGCCTAGTGTCACAAGGAGGGAAACATTTTGGAATATGGTGAAGAAGTAAATAGCAGACCGTGTCAGCATCCTCAATGATCCCTCTGTGCCTTACAACTACTGGGTGTCCAAGCTGGACACGTGGCACGAACTGGAGCTCTACACTTTTAAGGTGCTGGCCTGCCCTGCCACCAGCATTTTGTCAGAGTGGGTATTTAGTGCTGCTGGGGGCATAATAACTGATCTGCACAGCCACCTGTCAACTGAAAATGCTGACAGGTTGACTCTTATAAAAACGAACAAGGCCTGGATTGCCCCTGACTTCTCAACTCCACCAGAGTAAAGCGTCTGAAAATAAAGACACTTTGAGGGTCCATTCACACATCCATTTTAACACTCCGTTTCCGTTCCAAATTAAATCGGAACGTTTTTTCGGATCCATTAATTTCAATTTCCTCCGCAAAAATGCGGACACCAATCATGGTGCTGTCCGAATCACGGAATCCGTTCCATTTCCCTATTTTCCAGGATGCGGATCCTGAAAAAAATTACTTTCTGTCCATTTTTCGGGTCCGTTATCCATTCAAGTCAATGGATCCGCAAAAATGCGGATGACATGCACAAAACCATCCGAATGTCATCCGACTTTGCGGATCCGTTGACAAGACAATAAGAAAAAAATAATAAGCCCAGCCTTTTGTGCCTGTGCTGAGAGAAGTTCAGGTTATGTTCTGCTCTCCTGCAAAATGGCATATGAAGTGGACCGATTAATCACTATGATCCAGGAACAGCCCTCTCTATGGGATACCAGACAAGAGGACTACCAAAATAGGTCGCTAAAGTACCGGTGTTGGGAGGAAATTGCCCATGAACTTTTTCAATCCTCCTGGGACTCAGCCAAGAGGGAAAAAATAAGTGAGTAAATATATTATAATATGTGTAATTTTACTTTTCCATCTGTCCTAGAGCACTATACTGTACTTGCTTGTCATTTTTTTGTGCTAATTAGAAAATTGCAGCTTCCAGACATGTGCATTCCCTGCATTTATCAGAGATTTCAAACCTGTATACCTGTGATTGTAATAAATCTACAATACCCATCAAGCACTTTTTAATTTTAAAGTTGTCGGCCAAGATGGCAATGATGGTAGTTGTAGTTTTGCAAAAGTTTTGACAAATGCTGCTTGAGCATCCCTGTTTTCATTTGTACAAGGCCTATTTTTTTTGCTCTGCATACATAGATTATTCTCTATATGCAATGCAATCCAACCAGAGGTTGCATAGCAACCGTAGGTCTAACATTCTAAAGTGCAAGGCCTAGACTTTATGCAAGCTCTGGTTATAATGCATTGCAGACATAGATTATTCCCTGTATGTAATGCTTTATAACCAGAGCTTGCATTATTGTTTTAGTCTCTAATAAAAGATTAGCTTTCTATTTTAAAAATCATTAATTGAACAATCATATTTTCTAATATTTTTCAGTTAAAGACCTCAAAATAGATGGAATTCATGCAGGGACTAATATCTGAAACAAAAACGTGGAGATGGTGCGCTCAAGAAAAAGCCCTACCTGTACACGAAGTACTTAGAATTTCTGAAGCCATTCAGGTAAGAATTTACGATTTTTATATAACAATCAGTTATGCTTTTTGGACACAAAAATGTGCGCCCTGAGTTTGTGCATCAGACCCAAAGGGCTTGTTCACACGACCGTGAGAAGTCCGTGACCATGCTATGGACCGCTAATAGCAGTCTACATAGCACAGGCATGGTACTGCGACACCATGGTACCGCATGGTACCGCGGACCCATTTACTGGAATGGGTCCTCGATCCCTCCGTTCAGCAAAAATATAGAGTATGCTCTATCTTTATGCAGTGAGGTGAGACAGGATAGAACCCCAGAAAACACACAGTAGTGCTTCCGTGGTGTTCTGTCCCTTGCCTCCACACTGCATCTCCAGGATCACGGACCAATTAAAGTGAATGGATCCGCGATCCATGATACGGCTGTTGCCCATGTTTGTTAACCCACTGTATGCAGACCGCAATATGGGCAAGGGCTTCACAAGGTCGTGTGAACAAGCACTTTATAGGGTCACTATGCACGAACATCTGCTGAATGACTACTCATATATAGCAGTCATATCCAATATGCGGCCTTCCAACAGCAGAAAAACTACAATGCATGCCCTACCTATAGTAAAATAGCTATGAAACCTGGGAGTTGTACTTTTTTTGCAGTAGGAAAGCCTCAGGCTGAAGGTAAATGCTGCATAGAAGCAGAATTTAAAATCATAAATAGATGAATATTTTTTTTTCTTTTTAGCACTGTAGATAATCTGTCTACAGAATCTGCAACAGTTCCAGATCAAGGGACAAGCTCCACCGTAAGTGCATCTGAAGCTCCACCGCAAAGAAATCCAGAGGAAATAACTGAGATTTGCTCTGAACCCCAGCCGAGTACATGTCAAGCCTTTACTGCTGGGTTAAGTACTGCACGTCCTGAGCAACTTGTTCGCCCTTCTATAGGCAGACGACAGCGCAGACCTGCCGCCTATTCTGAATTAGATGTTCGGAACCTCATTGATTGTCGTGTTATCCAATATCTTAATCAGAATCGGTCGGACAGTGTTGAAGAGAGAACAATTTGTTGTCTGGCCGCCAGTCTTTCTCGTGTGCCTGTAGAACGGCAAACAAGTTGCCTCGGAGCGATATGTATGTTAATTGATTTATTTTCAAATGAAAATGAACCAATGGAGATTCTGCATCGTATGGAGTTCATGCGAGATTTAAATCTCAATGTATCAACACCGATGTACAGACTTAACAGGCCTGAACCACCAGTAGTACAAACCCCAGGACCATTTACCCAGGAATTGTTCGATCTGTGATTTTTTTTATTTTTTTTGGAATACTGTTTTATTTAAAGGTTTTGTTAATATTATATCTAATTAATATATTTTACTGTTCTATAAAAAAATTTTTTTGAAGATATCTAACGTCTTCACGTTTTTAAAAAAATTTACAGTATCATTTCTATATAATACTTACCTTGTTGGCTAAGAAGTAAGTTTTTGGTGGATTGCGGGTTTTATTACGTCATGTCATGTGTTGTTATAGTTCAAAGATGAACCCTGAAATATCCAATTTAAAATTATTTTACAAAAGGAATATTTTTGAGTTCAGATGTGAACCAGGGCAACTTAATTGATGAAAAAAAATTATATATATTTATAATGACGTAATTATTAATGAGGTATTAGAAGGTATTTATACCAAAATGTTGGATTTTATTAAATACCTCAGCCCGCAAGCCAACGTCAAGGCTCCTCATTCTCTTGCGAGTCCCTAATCTTAACTAACAACAGGGGATCTAACTAAACTAAGTAAAGTTTATTTTAGGAAAAATTTAGACCAGATTCCAGCTGAAATCATCGACTACCACGGATGGCATCCAACTGCCACGACAATGCCCCCTCAAGGCTGCAGAAGTAGTCTGCATAGATTTCCCGAACAGCTAGTCCAGCTGTTCCAGGGTGTCCAGGCTGACTCAGATCTAAACTGACAGGAGATATCATATTTAGGCCAAATTCTGCGTCCTGGTGAAGTTGTGTAGCAGTACACAAGCCTGTATCACCAGGGTGGCATTGTCCAGATTCATTTGTATGGATGACAAGAATACTCTCCACTTTGTGCACAGTATTCCAAAAGCGCACTCCACATACCGACGGGCGCGAGTCAGTCGATAGTTGAAGATGCGCTTCCTGTCATCCAGATCGCGTCTAGGGAAGGGCCGCATCATGTGGGGTGACAATGCAAACCCTTCGTCTGCCACGATCACAAATGGAGCCGGCGGACCTGCAGATCCGGGAAGTCTACTGGGCTCTGGCAGGGCAAGCTGGTTTCTCCGAAGCCGCTCACCCATTCTGGAAGCACTAAAGATGCGGCTGTCTGAAGTGCTCCCATAGGCCCTGATATCCACAATTACAAACCTGTAGTTACTGTCAGCAAGGGCCATCAGCACTACAGAAAAATATTGCTTGTAATTGAAGTACCGGGGCCCTGAATGAGGCGGCTTCTTCACATGGATATGCTTACCGTCAAGTGCCCCAATGCAGTTAGGAGACTGCGCTGATTGGTAAAATCCCTCGGCGATCCATAGCCAATCTTCCGCCTTGGGGGCGGGCATCACCGCTTCTCTGAGACGCTGCCATATAACTTTACAGGTATGGCAGACAATCCCAGCGATTGTAGAGATTCCTAGTAGAAACTCAAAGTGCAGAGAAGCGAATGAGTTCCCAGTAGCGAGGAATCTGAAAGAAAAAAAAAAATAATAATTAGTTTGCTAACAATCATTTTCATAAATTAGTTAGATATAGTATTTATAATATGAAAAATTCACTTACCTCAAGGTGACTATCAACCTTTGCTCTGGAGATATGCAGCGCCGCATACTTGTGTCCTGGAAACTGAGGTCAGGGTGGAGAGAGACCAGGAGATGGTCAAAAGCCTCCATGGATCATATACGTAAAATTTGAACTTATAGGGGTCCTGCCGCAGGTCATTAGATAATGTGTGGAATTGACCTTTCTGAAGTCTCTGAGCAATAATCGGATGGACCCAGTGTCGTCTCCTCTTTCTACCTAGCTCTTCGTCCAACATAGCTGATTACCGTCCGAATCCAGGAGAAATAAGCCAGTGAAGGAGTACATTATCCAAGTCTTCAGTCATGGCGATCGGTGAGATAACTGTAGAAAACTAAGCTAACAAGGCAGAGATTTCTTACACAGCTCCTACTACACCAAAAGCACAATAAAATGGCACCTGTTCTAGAAGATGTCCTCTGTTTTCACCTCTTTTTTTTTTTTTTTGGTACCCTAGCAACATCTATTCCTCCTCCTCTTTTTTCTTTTTAAAAAAAAAACGAAATAACGGAATAACGGAAACACGAAATGGATTCGGAAGCACTTTAGTACAAAAACGGAAGGTTGTACTGAAAAACCGATCCGCAAAAAAAAAGGATAGCTTATCTGGAAAGGTAAAAGTACTGACGTGTGAATGGACCCTAAATGTGTTTTTTTATAATGTACTGAATACACTGTATTACCATGCACCCCTTCCACCACAAAAAAGGGTATATGGTTCAATCTTACTTTTCTCATCCTTCTCCTCCTCTTCTTCCATCATATCAACATGCTTATTAGTCTGCCCTCGATCCTTATGTTGTAGAGGGTCAGCTCACCTGCAGGCCCTCACATATAATGTTTTAGGCCTTATTAACACGTCCGTAGTGTTTTGCGGATCCGCAAGTTTGCAGATCTGCAAAACACCTTGCCACCAGCCCTATAGAGAAGCCTATACTTGTCCACAATTGCAGGCAAGAATAGGACATGCTCTATATTTTTGCGGAGCTGCTGTCTGGAAGATCGGCGGCGCGCTCCGCTAATGCGGATAGGGAGAGCACATTGTGTGCTCTCCGCATCCATCAAGTCCCCATTCAAAATGAATGGGTCCGCACCCGTTCCGCAAATTTGCGGAACCGGTTGCAGACATAGATTGCGGACGTGTGAATTAGGCCTTAGAGGGTCAGCTCACCAGCAGTCCCTGGCCTACAATCTTTCAGAGGGTCAGCTCACCTGCAAACCCTCGCATATAATGTTTTAGAGGGTCAGCTCACCAGCAGGCCCTCAACCATAAAGTTTTACAGGGTCAGCTCACCAGCAGGCCCTCGACCATAATGTTTTACAGGGTCAGCTCACCAGCAGGCCCTTAACCATAATATTTTACAGGGTCAACTCAAAAGCAGGCCCTCACCCATAATTTTTTCGATTCTCAGATCAGAAGCAGGCACTCGCCCCTAATGTTTTAGAAAGTCAGCTCTGTAACAGACCCTCACCCCTAATGTTTTAGATGGTCAGCTCAGAAGCAGGCCCTCGCTGGTAATGTTTTAGATGGTCACCAGCAGGCCCTTGCTCCTAATGTTTTTGAGGGTCACCAGCAGGCCATCAATCATAATTTTTCAAGGGTGTATGATGCCCTCCTTTATGTGTAATAAAGGTGGTATTGGAGTGCTGGTTCCTTGTAAATTTTTGGAAGCCCTTTCCCTTAATGCATAGGCTTTATGAGTGTAGGAGTCCCACTACCTGAACAATTGTACCACAATGTGAATGAGGCCCTCCATTATGTAAAATACAGGTTGTATCAGAGTGCCTCTTCCTTGTAACTTTTGGCAGCACTTGCACTTTATATACAAGTAAATATACAGGAAAGAATGTTTCCTAACAATTTTTCCTCTAAAATCTATTTTATCTTCGGTTTTGTGCGTATTATTGTCAGTCTGTAAAAGTGGCATACTACTTGGACAACATAGTTGCCAGCAGCGACCTGGGAGTCGATGATGCATCCAGACATCCTCCCCATGCTGTTCCCGAACCATTTCAGTGGTGTTTTCATCAATTTCTGACCTTTTCTTATGAACCAGACACCCTGGTTTAATGCTCTGGTTCTCCCATTGACTTCCATTGTGCCCAAGCATCCCCTGGTGTTTGACATGAACACCTGAGCACTTTGGTGCTCAATCAACACTAGTAATTTTATCCCCTGTCCTGCGAGATTCACAGGCATTAAAAACATTTTTTTCTTCTATTATGTAACCCATGCAAGCATTAGTTAATCAGATGCAAGGCCTCACTCAGGTAGTCCAGGATTTAATAGCTAGGGTTCAGCAGCAGGAGGAAGTTCATGCGCTTGCACAGGCAATTGCTCCCTCTCTGGAACCTCAGATAAAACTATAGACGTTAGGAAATTACTTATACCATTTTGGGAGAGTTTTAAACTGTATTTTAGCCTGAGGCCCCACTCATCAGGGACAGAACAGCAAAAAGTGAGTATAATTGTATTCCTATTGCAGGGGAACCCGCAGGAGTGGGCCTTATCTAAGTTATCCAAGTCCAAGTTAATATATCTCTAGCAGAGGCTCAGACCGGTAGAGGAATATTGTGCGGATTTCCACAAATTGTGTGTGGCGACAAAATTGAATGACCCAACCTTAAGGTCTCTCAACTGGTAAATTATGCTGTACCTATACTGTATATGGTTAGATAGATGGTTAAGGGAACAAAGGAGAGAAAAATCATCTAAACCTCTCTCAAGTGGCAATCTGGATCAGTGCGCAACTCCTTCTAGTTACAGAGGAGGAACTTACAGTTGTGTTAAAAATTATTCAACCCCCACTGAAATTGAGTGTTTTGGCCAGTTTGACATTAATTTTGATCATTTCAGTCATCTTGTTTACAATTAAATCAAAGAGGCACTTGTAAGTCAGACAAATATAACATAACATTTATAATGAAATAACCACAAATGTCTTTTCTGTGCTCACATCATTATCAGTTTTATTCAACCCCCAAGTGACATTCAATCTTAGTACTTAGTACAACATCCTTTTCCAGTTATAACAGCTTTTAAACGTGAAGCATAGCTTGACACAAATGTCTTGCAGCGGTCTACTGGTATCTTCGCCCATTCTTCATGGGCAAAAGCCTCCAGTTCAGTCACATTCTTAGGCTTGTGTGCTGCAACTGCTTTCTTTAAGTCCCACCAGAGGTTCTCAATCAGATTTAAGTCTGGTGACTGTGATGGCCACTTCAAAATGTTCCACCCTTTATCTGCAACCATGCTCTAGTGGACTTGGAGGTATGCTTGGGATCATTGTCCTGTTGAAAGGTCCAACGTCTCCCAAGCCTCAGGTTTGTGACGGACTGCATCACATTTTCATCCAATATCTCCTGGTACTGAAGAGAATTCATGGTACCTTGCACACGCTGAAGCTTCCCTGTACCTGTAGAAGCAAAACAGCCCCAAAGCATGACTGACCCCCCTCCATGCTTCACAGTAGGCAAGGTGTTCTTTTCTTCATAGGCCTTGTTCTTCCTCCTCCAAACATCCATGGGCCCAAACAGTTCTAATTTAGTTTCATCAGTCTACAGAACACTATCCCAAAACTTTTGTGGTTTGTCCACATGACTTTTGGCATACTGCAGTCGACTCTTCTTATTCTTTGGAGACAGCAAGTGCGCCTGGGAGTTCTGGCATGGAGGCCTTCATTACGCAGTGTGCACCTTATTGTCTGAGCTGAAACTTCAGTACCTGCATCTGACAAATCTTTTTTCAGTTCCTCAGCAGTCACACGGGGACTTTTCTCCACTTTGCGCTTCAGGTAGCACACAGCAGTCGAAGTCAGCATCTTCTTTCTGCCACGACCAGGTAGCATTTCAACAGTGCCCTTTGCCTTGAATGTGCGAATGATGCTTCCTATGGTGTCTCTTGGTATGTTTAACATCTTTGCAATCTTCTTATAGCCATTGCCCTTCCTGTGAAGAGAAATCAAATCTTCTCTTGTCTTCCTGGACCATTCTCTTGACTTCACCATGTTTGTAAACACACCAGTAAATGTTTAGAAGGAGCTGAGTATCACAGTCATTTTACATCTGCCTAATTGGTGCTTATTATGCTTGATTGCTGCTCCTTGACATCCACAGGTGTTTTCAATACCTGATCGAAAACACTTGAATGAACCTCTGTTCTTAAGAGTGGTAGTCTTTAAGGGGTTGAATAATTGTGTTAATAAAGAAATCACAAAAAATAAAACATTTAATACTGTATTAAAAAACAATTGATGTCATTTTAGTTGCATTTGGTTCTTTAAAAAGTCCTTCATTCTGAACACAATTACAAATGTACACTAAATTCTCTAAAACCCTTTACAGCATTGGGGGTTGAATAATTTTGAACACAACTGTATACAGAGTTTTTCTTTGTGAGCAAGAAAGATGGAGGGTTAAGACCTTTCATTGATTATAGGGAAAAAAATTACAGTGAAAAAAACAATATCTTCTGCCTGTCACCACAATTTTTGCTATTAAACAGGCATTACATGTGCAAATGTCACCTGAATTTAACTCTGCTATTCTTTTTTTTCAGTGTGCCCCCGTTTTTGTGCAATGATCACTTTTATTATATGCAAACTAGCCAAGAGCAGGGGGGCATTGCACCTGCTCCTAGAGGCTCCGTTCTCCCACCTCATGTCCCACCCTTCTACTCTTGATTGACAGGACCAGGCCAGTGTTGGTCTCCTCCTGCCGGACCCGTGTGCCGGGGAACTCTCGTGCCTGTGCCTTCCAGTTGAGTATTCGGTGAAGGCACAGTGAGGGAAGGACGCTTGACATGAGCTTTTTTAAGCATTTTTGCAAAATCTAGGGAAAGGTATCCATAAAAAAAGTATTAAACATGCCTGGACAAATGTTGCAAAAGTGTAGTAACTGCAAGTACTGTATGTGTGGTTTTTAATATTGATGGCCTATACTTGGGATATGTCTTTTATACCAGACTGGCAGCTCCGATTCCCAGCACCCCCAATAATCAGCTGAGAAGGTAGCAGAGTCGGACCCCGACAATCTGATATTGAAATTGATATCAAAATAAAAAAAATAAAAAATTTAACATTAGGTCTGTACTTTGAACAGAAAAAATGGATAAAATGCTGCTGAAAAATAAATATGCTCATGTGAAATCATGCATATGCAAATCTAAAACATATGTACTACAAGAAGCTAATTGGGAATCATTAATCATTTTCTCATGGCTGCACATTTTGTTATTGATGTCTCACAATGAAAGGGAGGAAAAGGAGTCTAAGCAGGAAAACAAGCAAATGATGATGATTATGACGACAATGACACTGTAATGCTTGAGAATGTGGCCTGGCTGCCTCAAAGAAGGCCGACTTGTTCTGCTTCAAAATTCTGGCCAGTTCTATTTTCCCACAGAAACTATGTTTGTGTTTTAATTTTTTGTGCTGGCCTTGTGGAGAAAAAATACCATACAGGATATACCCAAACAGAGCTAGCGGCAGCCGAGCTTGGCCTAGGACAGGCAAATTTTTTGCGACTGCCCCCACAGTATCAGCGGCATCTCCAGTTCCTAAGCTGACCAGATAGGAGCAGACCTGGCCCTGCCAGTTCTTTTAGAGGTTTTGGCTGTCCATTTTCTCAGCTCTTTATTGCCACTGCGGCCATCACACTTCTCCTCTGATATCTCTTTCTCCTCTTCAGCACCCCAAACTGGCTCTCAAGTCCTGTCAAACATAGTAACATAGTACATAAGGCCAAAAAAAGACATCTGTCCATCCAGTTCAGCCTGTCATCCTGCTAGTTGATCCAGAGGAAGGCAAAAAAAAACTGTGAGCCAATTTTCCCCACTTAATAGGAATAAAAATTCCTTCCCGACTCCAATCAGGCAATCAGAATAACTCCCTGGATCAACAACCCATCTCTAGTAGCTATAATCTGTAATATTATTATACTCCAGAAATACATCCAGGCCCCTCCTAAATTCCTTTATTGTACTTACCATCACCACCTCCTCAGGCAGAGAGTTCCATAGTCTCAGTGCTCTTACCGTAAAGAATCCTCTTCTATGTTTGTGTGCAAACCTTCTTTCCTCCAGACGCAGAGGATGTCCCCTTGACACAGTCCTGGGGCTAAATAGATGATGGGATAGATCTCTGTACTGACCACTGATATATTTATACATAGTAATTAGATCTGCCCTCAGTCGTCTTTTTTCTAAAGTGAATAACCCTAGTTTTGATAATCTTTCAGGGTACTGTAGTTGCCCCATTCCAGTTATTATTTTAGTTGCCCTTCTCTGAACCCTCTCCAGCTCTGCTATGTCTGCCTTGTTCACAGGAGCCCAGGAACTGTACACAATACTACATGTGTGGTCTGACTAGCAATTTGTAAAGTGGTAGGACTATGTTCATATCACGGGCGTCTATGCCCCTTTTAAAGCAACCCATTATCTTATTGGCCTTGGCGGCAACTGCCTGACACTGTTTTTTGAAGCTTAGTTTGCTATTTATTAAAATTCCTAGATCCTTTTCCATGTCAGTGTTACCCAGTGTTTTACCATTTAGTATGCACGGTTGACTTGCATTATTCCTTCCCATGTGCATAACTTTACATTTGTCTATCCAGATCCCTCTGTAGCAGTATATTGTCCTCTTCAGTGTTAATTACTTTATACAGTTTAGTGTCATCTGCAAAAAACACACAATCATCATTACTCCTCACCCTCCCCGCCACTTTTATCAGACTGTGATATGTCATCGTGGGCTCCTTGGCCCTCCTCCCGATTCCCTGCTTTGTGTTTGCCCTGTGTGCAACTTTCGCTACCACTGTCCCTACTGCCACCTCTGTGGCTACAACTGTCACTACTATTACTACCACCCTTACCAACAACAAAGCTATGCATGAGGGCCCCTGCCTCCACATAAACCTCCTACTGATGGCACTACAAATGCTTATGCTGATGCTTCAAACACAACTCATTAACAGGGAGACAATATTGAGTATATTCCATAGCGTATGGGCTTTTGTTTTCTCTTCTTAGAAAAAAAAGTACCCCATTATAAGGGGAGAGTGAAGACAGAGATGATACAAGTGAAAGGCTTTTCTGGGAGAAGCAGGAGGGATTCTGTGACCCCTGGCTCCAAGGCACAGTGTCAGACTCAGAGGTTACCGACATAATCCTGTAATGATTGAGAGGAGGAGTGAGCCATCGAGTCCACAACCTTATCCTCTTTTTCCTCAATAATAATGTGTTACTGATCAGAAGCCAGGGAGAATTGTGCTCTTCTGCTACTACTACTGCTCTTTGCACTACTATAGCTATCCATATTCTGACTCTAAGATACAAAGCCATGAGTATTATATTTTGCACTCTTCCATGGCACAGGTTTGGCACAAAGTGTTTTTTCTGTAATTTACAGAGGCACAATTTCACATACCTTGCCTTCTACAAACACACTGCACACTGGTATTGACAATTTACAATGGTATTACAATGTGTGGAATGAAGCAGGTATATAAATGCTGTAATTGTAAATCAACATGTTACCTAATAGTGCATATTGATGCAGTAGAATGTGATAAAGATTAAATGATATATCAATGCTGTTACTAAGACGCAAAGCATTCACTAATAATGCAAGAAATGTTTTTTAGAAAAAGAAAAGGGGCAATTACTTAGTGTTTGCAGCATTGATGCTGGAGGTGCTGGCAATAAGCGAATAGCGAAGACATTTACGAACTGTAGAAATTTGAGATTTTTTTTTCTTTTAAAGGCTGTCTGACCATTTACAGGAAAAAAAATGAGGTTTTTGAAGATTCAATTGCAGATTTTTCAATTCATTGAAACACACAGCTCTGAGTGACCAGTCCAACCCCAATTGCTTTCCCTGATAAAACCCTAAATGTACCTAATCAGGTCCCTATAATCTCTGTACCACACCTAGATTAATGGCTTCTGTTCGTAATTCATTTTATACAGACACAACCAGCAAAATGCTTTCAAATAGTGAACTGTACACAGAATGGTATCTCTCCAGCCAAGAGACTGAATGAACTTCCAAAATTCTGCCCCTCACTGGCTCACGGGCTGTCAGCCTCTGAGCTATGCAAAATAAATGTGGAGCCCCAGTTATGGGTCTACAACACAATGAAAGCCAGATATCCCTCAAAGGAAGGAAAACCAAGCAAAGGGGTGTCTCCATTACAGAGATCACCAAATCCACCATATTAAGTGGCCCCTATGTCAAGATCCCGCTTTTTTTACAAGCTTTAAGGATGTGACGGGGAAAACCTAAGCCAGTTATCCATCCACAGACAGCTGTTTCGGGGTGTTGCCCCTCATCAGTGCGGAGTAGGATTCTGGCTAACCGGGAGCAATGCCTCGGAGACCACCCAAACACAACAATAGCTTGTAAAAAAAGCGGGATCTTGACATAAGGGCCACTTGGATCTTGGATAACTGGCTTAGGTTTTCCCCGTCACATCCTTAAAGCTTGTAAAAAAAGCGGGATCTTGACATAGGGGCCACTTAATATGGTGGATTTTGTGATCTCTGTAATGGAGACACCCCTTTGCTTGGTTTTCCTTCCTGTGAGGGATATCTGGCTTTCATTGTGTTGTAGACCCATAACTGGGGCTCCACATTTATTTTGCATATTCCCTTTTCCCAGGGAACTTTGCACTTTGGATTGCTGTGTTGAGACTCTTAAGTGAGGCTCTGCGGTGTTTTTTGTAGCTGTTCTCCCTGAGATCAGCTATTGTTGTGTTTGGGTGGTCTCTGAGGCATTGCTCCCGGTTAGACAGAATCCAACTCTGCACTGGTGAGGGGAGCACCCCGAAACAGCTGGCTGTGGATGGATAACTGGCTTAGGTTTTCCCCATCACATCCTAAAAGCTTGTAAAAAAAGCGGGATCTTGACATAGGGGCCATTTAATATGGTGGATTTGGTGATCTCTGTAATGGAGACACCCCTTTGCTTGGTTTTCCTTCCTTTGAGGGATATCTGGCTTTCATTGTGTTGTAGACCCATAACTGGGGCTCCACATTTATTTTGCATATTCCCTTTTCCCAGGGAACTTTGCACTTCGGATTGCTGTGTTGAGACTCTTAAGTGAGGCTCCACTGTGTTTTTTGTAGCTGGTCTCCCTGAGATCAGCTATTGTTGTGTTTAGCCTCTGAGCTAATCAGGGAAAGCTACCCTCCTACTGATCCATCCTAAGGTCATATGATTCTCTATCTCCATCCTCCCTACTGTTTTTCCCAACCAATATTCACTGGTGCTGGGTCCATTTTTACATGATTCATCAGAAGCGAACTGCAAAACTTCAGATTCGTTTGGCAGCAGAACTTTTGTAACATTCGTAACAAATCAGATTTGTTCAAAGTCAATTCGCTCATATCTAGCCTGGACCTTTAAAAACTAAGCAATCATTAGCTCCTTCCTACATTAACCAGGTCATGCTAGGTAATAACTGAACCTAGATTCACATGTAAGGCATTCCCAAACTGGATTAGTAAACCGGTGAGGAAGAGTCAGCAAGGAAATCCCTGTTGCTCGTAACACACTGAAATAAATGGCATACCTAAGATTTTTTAAATAAACTATTGCAAAGTCTAATTGTTGTTTATGAAGCAACTATCAGCTATTAACCAGAAAAGGAAACGTCTTGTCAAAATTGAAAGTGCTTTAAGAATCAGTAATGGCATTTAGAATTTAAACTAAGCCAGGGAGAATTGTGCTCTTCTGCTACTACTACTGCTCTTTGCACTACTATAGCCATCCATATTCTGACTCTAAGATACAAAGCCATGAGTATTATATTTTGCACTCTTCCATGGCACAGGTTTGGCACAAAGTCTTTTTTCTGTAATTTACAGAGGCACAATTTCACATACCTTGTCTTCTACAAACACACTGCACACTTGTATTGACAATTTACAATGGTATTACAATGTGTGGAATGAAACAGGTATACAAATGCTGTTATTGCAGCACAACATGCTCACCAGTAATGCACAGTATCTTGATATAATACTATGTGTGGAATGAAGCAGGTATATAAATGCTGTAATTGTAAATCAACATGTTAACTAATAGTGCATATTGATGCAGTAGAATGTGATAAAGATTAAATGATATATCAATGCTGTTACTAAGACGCAAAGCATTCACTAATAATGCAAGAAATGTTTTTTAGAAAAAGAAAAGGGGCAATTACTTAGTGTTTGCAGCATTGATGCTGGAGGTGCTGGCAATAAGCGAATAGCGAAGACATTTACGAACTGTAGAAACTTGAGATTTTTTTTTCTTTTAAAGGCTGTCTGACCATTTACAGAAAAAAAAATGAGGTTTTTGAAGATTCAATTGCAGATTTTTCAATTCAATGAAACACACAGCTCTGAGTGACCAGTCCAACCCTAATTGCTTTCCCTGATAAAACCCTAAATGTACCTAATCAGGTCCCTATAATCTCTGTACCACACCTAGATTAATGGCTTCTGTTCGTAATTCATTTTATACAGACACAACCAGCAAAATGCTTTCAAATAGTGAACTGTACACAGAATGGTATCTCTCCAGCCAAGAGACTGAATGAACTTCCAAAATTCTGCCCCTCACTGGCTCACGGGCTGTCAGCCTCTGAGCTAATCAGGGAAAGCTACCCTCCTACTGATCCATCCTAAGGTCATATGATTCTCTATCTCCATCCTCCCTACTGTTTTTCCCGACCAATATTCACTGGTGCTGGGTCCATTTTTACATGATTCATCAGAAGCGAACTGCAAAACTTCAGATTCGTTTGGCAGCAGAACTTTTGTAACATTTGTAACAAATCAGATTTGTTCAAAGTCAATTCGCTCATATCTAGCCTGGACCTTTAAAAACTAAGCAATCATTAGCTCCTTCCTACATTAACCAGGTCATGCTAGGTAATAACTGAACCTAGATTCACATGTAAGGCATTCCCAAACTGGATTAGTAAACCGGTGAGGAAGAGTCAGCAAGGAAATCCCTGTTGCTCGTAACACACTGAAATAAATGGCATACCTAAGATTTTTTAAATAAACTATTTCAAAGTCTATTTGTTTTTTATGAAGCAACTATCAGCTATTAACCAGAAAAGGAAACGTCTTGTCAAAATTGAAAGTGCTTTAAGAATCAGTAATGGCATTTAGAATTTAAACCCTTCACATTCAGAGTTAGAACTTATCACATACAGTAAGTGTTTGTGTTTGTGCTTCAAAGTTGAACTTTTTAAATGTATCAAGTATTTTAATATGATTTGGAAAAGGTCATTGGAATACATCAACATCAATTAAAGTTAAGATGTGACAATCCATAATGATATTTTCTATTTCAAGTGGTTGTGACGTGCCTAAGGTATTTGGCACCCGGGACGGGTACTTTCTCTGGCACCCCCCTTCCCCCCGCCGAAACCGTAAGAAACTTTATTTTTACATTAAAATATACTGAAATATTTATTTTGTTAAAAAAAAAAAATATTTTGTTTTAAAACATTTTTTATCACTAGTAAACAGAAAATTACTGGTAAATGAAAATTTAAAGGGAATTTGTCACCATGAAAATACAATGTAAGCTTGGTATTACACATTTTGTGAGGGAATGTGAAGAAAAAACTGCCGGACGTGTGCCCCTGATCTGACAGGCACTGCTTCTGCACCTGCCCGAGCAGTCCGCCATACCTGTACAGCGCTGGGACTCAAGTCACGTCCTTCAACGCCGTACAGGTTAATAAGCCTGGTCCTTTCCCATCCATATTTGGGCCCCCTCTACCCCCCCACCCTCCACCCCCTCCACCATTTAACAATTCAAGGAAGCAAGGCCCTTAACTGAAAAAATACTTCTGTAGTGCCTCTTGCCTGCATACTGTTCTGCCAAAGTGCCACTGTGACTGAACCAATCCTAACTGCCACACACCACAGTGCCACTGTGACTGTCTGCAGCACCCCAAACTGGCTCTCAAGTACTGTCAAACATAGTAACATAGTACATAAGGCCAAAAGACATCTGTGCATCCAGTTCAGCCTGTCATCCTGCTAGTTGATCCAGAGGAAGGCAAAAAAAACTGTGAGGTACAAGCCAATTTTCCCGACTTAATGGGAATAAAAATTCCTTCCCGACTCCAATCAGGCAATCAGAATAACTCCCTGGATCAACAACCCATCTCTAGTAGCTATAATCTGTAATATTATTATACTCCAGAAATACATCCAGGCCCCTCCTAAATTCCTTTATTGTACTTACCATCACCACCTCCTCAGGCAGAGAGTTCCATAGTCTCAGTGCTCTTACCGTAAAGAATCCTCTTCTATGTTTGTGTGCAAACCTTCTTTCCTCCAGACGCAGAGGATGTCCCCTTGACGCAGTCACAGTCCTGGGGCTAAAAAGATGATGGGATAGATCTCTGTACTGACCCCTGATATATTTATACATAGCAATTAGATCTGCCCTCAGTAGTCTTTTTTCTAAAGTGAATAACCCTAGTTTGATAATCTTTCAGGGTACTGTAGTTGCCCCATTCTAGTTATTACTTTAGTTGCCCTTCTCTGAACCCTCTCCAGCTCTGCTATGTCTGCCTTGTTCACAGGAACCCAGGAACTGAACACAATACTACATGTGTGGTCTGACTAGCAATTTGTAAAGTGGTAGGACTATGTTCATATCACGGGCATCTATGCCCCTTTTAAAGCAACCCATTATCTTATTGGCCTTGGCGGCAGCTGCCTGACACTGTTTTTTGAAGCTTAGTTTTCTATTTATTAAAATTCCTAGATCCTTTTCCATGTCAGTGTTTCCCAGTGTTTTACCATTTAGTATGCACGGTCGACTTGCATTATTCCTTCCCATGTGCATAACTTTACATTTGTCTATCCAGATCCCTCTGTAGCAGTATATTGTCCTCTTCAGTGTTAATTACTTTACACAGTTTAGTGTCATCTGCAAAAACACACAATCATCATTACTCCTCACCCTCCCCGCCACTTTTATCAGACTGTGATATGTCATCGTGGGCTCCTTGGCCCTCCTCCCGATTCCCTGCTTTGTATTTGCCCTCTGTACAACTTTCGCTACCACTGTCCCTACTGCCACCTCTGTGGCTACAACTGTCAATATATACACTTCACAAAGGTCTTTACGACCGCAAACCCTGGGAGGGAGGTGTCCTGAGAGGGCCTATTTGTGTTTGTTACAACTGTCAATACTATTACTACCACCCTTACCAACAACACAGCTATGCATGAGGGCCCCTGCCTCCACATAAACCTCCTACTCATGGCACTACTAATGCTTATGCTGATGCTTTAAACACAACTCATTAACAGGGAGACAATATTGAGTATATTCCATAGCGTATGGGCTTTTGTTTTCTCTTCTTAGAAAAAAGTACCCCATTATAAGGGAGAGTGAAGACAGAGATGATACAAGTGAAAGGCTTTTCTGGGAGAAGCAGGAGGGATTCTGTGACCCCTGGCTCCAAGGCACAGTGTCAGACTCAGAGGTTACCGACATAATCCTGTAATGATTGAGAGGAGGAGTGAGCCATCGAGTCCACAGTCTTATCCTCTTTTTCCTCAATAATAATGTGTTACTGATCAGAAGCCAGGGAGAATTGTGCTCTTCTGCTACTACTACTGCTCTTTGCACTACTATAGCCATCCATATTCTGACTCTAAGATACAAAGCCATGAGTATTATATTTTGCACTCTTCCATGGCACAGGTTTGGCACAAAGTGTTTTTTCTGTAATTTACAGAGGCACAATTTCACATACCTTGCCTTCTACAAACACACTGCACACTGGTATTGACAATTTACAATGGTATTACAATGTGTGGAATGAAACAGGTATACAAATGCTGTTATTGCAGCACAACATGCTCACCAGTAATGCACAGTATCTTGATATAATACTATGTGTGGAATGAAGCAGGTATATAAATGCTGTAATTGTAAATCAACATGTTAACTAATAGTGCATATTGATGCAGTAGAATGTGATAAAGATTAAATGATATATCAATGCTGTTACTAAGACGCAAAGCATTCACTAATAATGCAAGAAATGTTTTTTAGAAAAAGAAAAGGGGCAATTACTTAGTGTTTGCAGCATTGATGCTGGAGGTGCTGGCAATAAGCGAATAGCGAAGACATTTACGAACTGTAGAAACTTGAGATTTTTTTTTCTTTTAAAGGCTGTCTGACCATTTACAGAAAAAAAAATGAGGTTTTTGAAGATTCAATTGCAGATTTTTCAATTCAATGAAACACACAGCTCTGAGTGACCAGTCCAACCCCAATTGCTTTCCCTGATAAAACCCTAAATGTACCTAATCAGGTCCCTATAATCTCTGTACCACACCTAGATTAATGGCTTCTGTTCGTAATTCATTTTATACAGACAAAACCAGCAAAATGCTTTCAAATAGTGAGCTGTACACAGAATGGTATCTCTCCAGCCAAGAGACTGAATGAACTTCCAAAATTCTGCCCCTCACTGGCTCACGGGCTGTCAGCCTCTGAGCTAATCAGGGAAAGCTACCCTCCTACTGATCCATCCTAAGGTCACATGATTCTCTATCTCCATCCTCCCTACTGTTTTTCCCGACCAATATTCACTGCAGCTTGATCCATTTTTACATGATTCATCAGAAGCGAACTGCAAAACTTCAGATTTGTTTGGCAGCAGAACTTTTGTAACTTTCGTAACAAATCAGATTTGTTCAAAGTCAATTCGCTCATATCTAGCCTGGACCTTTAAAAACTAAGCAATCATTAGCTCCTTCCTACATTAACCAGGTCATGCTAGGTAATAACTGAACCTAGATTCACATGTAAGGCATTCCCAAACTGGATTAGTAAACCGGTGAGGAAGAGTCAGCAAGGAAATCCCTGTTGCTCGTAACACACTGAAATAAATGGCATACCTAAGATTTTTTAAATAAACTATTTCAAAGTCTATTTGTTTTTTATGAAGCAACTATCAGCTATTAACCAGAAAAGGAAACGTCTTGTCAAAATTGAAAGTGCTTTAAGAATCAGTAATGGCATTTAGAATTTAAACCCTTCACATTCAGAGTTAGAACTTATCACATACAGTAAGTGTTTGTGTTTGTGCTTCAAAGTTGAACTTTTAAATGTATCAAGTATTTTAATATGGTTTGGAAAAGGTCATTGGAATACATCAACATCAATTAAAGTTAAGATGTGACAATCTATAATGATATTTTCTATTTCAAGTGGTTGTGACGTGCCTAAGGTATTTGGCACCCGGGACGGGTACTTTCTCTAGCACCCCCCTTCCCCCCGCCGAAACCGTAAGAAACTTTATTTTTACATTAAAATATACTGAAATATTTATTTTGTTAAAAAAAAAAATTCTTTTATTTTAAAACATTTTTTATCACTAGTAAACAGAAAATTACTGGTAAATGAAAATTTAAAGGGAATCTGTCACCATGAAAATACAATGTAAGCTTGGTATTACACATTTTGTGAGGGAATGTGAAGAAAAAACTGCCGGACGTGTGCCCCTGATCTGACAGGCACTGCTTCTGCACCTGCCCGAGCAGTCCGCCATACCTGTACAGCGCTGGGACTCAAGTCACGTCCTTCAACGCCGTACAGGTTAATAAGCCTGGTCCTTTCCCATCCATATTTGGGCCCCCTCTACCCCCCCCACCCCCTCCACCCCCTCCACCATTTAACAATTCAAGGAAGCAAGGCCCTTAACTGAAAAAATACTTCTGTAGTGCCTCTTGCCTGCATACTGTTCTGCCAAAGTGCCACTGTGACTGAACCAATCCTAACTGCCACACACCACAGTGCCACTGTGACTGTCTGCAGCACCCCAAACTGGCTCTCAAGTACTGTCAAACATAGTAACATAGTACATAAGGCCAAAAAAGACATCTGTGCATCCAGTTCAGCCTGTCATCCTGCTAGTTGATCCAGAGGAAGGCAAAAAAAAACTGTGAGGTACAAGCCAATTTTCCCGACTTAATGGGAATAAAAATTCCTTCCCGACTCCAATCAGGCAATCAGAATAACTCCCTGGATCAACAACCCATCTCTAGTAGCTATAATCTGTAATATTATTATACTCCAGAAATACATCCAGGCCCCTCCTAAATTCCTTTATTGTACTTACCATCACCACCTCCTCAGGCAGAGAGTTCCATAGTCTCAGTGCTCTTACCGTAAAGAATCCTCTTCTATGTTTGTGTGCAAACCTTTTTTCCTCCAGACGCAGAGGATGTCCCCTTGACGCAGTCACAGTCCTGGGGCTAAAAAGATGATGGGATAGATCTCTGTACTGACCCCTGATATATTTATACATAGTAATTAGATCTGCCCTCAGTAGTCTTTTTTCTAAAGTGAATAACCCTAGTTTGATAATCTTTCAGGGTACTGTAGTTGCCCCATTCTAGTTATTACTTTAGTTGCCCTTCTCTGAACCCTCTCCAGCTCTGCTATGTCTGCCTTGTTCACAGGAACCCAGGAACTGAACACAATACTACATGTGTGGTCTGACTAGCAATTTGTAAAGTGGTAGGACTATGTTCATATCACGGGCATCTATGCCCCTTTTAAAGCAACCCATTATCTTATTGGCCTTGGCGGCAGCTGCCTGACACTGTTTTTTGAAGCTTAGTTTTCTATTTATTAAAATTCCTAGATCCTTTTCCATGTCAGTGTTTCCCAGTGTTTTACCATTTAGTATGCACGGTCGACTTGCATTATTCCTTCCCATGTGCATAACTTTACATTTGTCTATCCAGATCCCTCTGTAGCAGTATATTGTCCTCTTCAGTGTTAATTACTTTACACAGTTTAGTGTCATCTGCAAAAACACACAATCATCATTACTCCTCACCCTCCCCGCCACTTTTATCAGACTGTGATATGTCATCGTGGGCTCCTTGGCCCTCCTCCCGATTCCCTGCTTTGTATTTGCCCTGTGTACAACTTTCGCTACCACTGTCCCTACTGCCACCTCTGTGGCTACAACTGTCAATATATACACTTCACAAAGGTTTTTACGACCGCAAACCCTGGGAGGGAGGTGTCCTGAGAGGGCCTATTTGTGTTTGTTACAACTGTCAATACTATTACTACCACCCTTACCAACAACACAGCTATGCATGAGGGCCCCTGCCTCCACATAAACCTCCTACTCATGGCACTACTAATGCTTATGCTGATGCTTTAAACACAACTCATTAACAGGGAGACAATATTGAGTATATTCCATAGCGTATGGGCTTTTGTTTTCTCTTCTTAGAAAAAAGTACCCCATTATAAGGGGAGAGTGAAGACAGAGATGATACAAGTGAAAGGCTTTTCTGGGAGAAGCAGGAGGGATTCTGTGACCCCTGGCTCCAAGGCACAGTGTCAGACTCAGAGGTTACCGACATAATCCTGTAATGATTGAGAGGAGGAGTGAGCCATCGAGTCCACAGTCTTATCCTCTTTTTCCTCAATAATAATGTGTTACTGATCAGAAGCCAGGGAGAATTGTGCTCTTCTGCTACTACTACTGCTCTTTGCACTACTATAGCCATCCATATTCTGACTCTAAGATACAAAGCCATGAGTATTATATTTTGCACTCTTCCATGGCACAGGTTTGGCACAAAGTGTTTTTTCTGTAATTTACAGAGGCACAATTTCACATACCTTGCCTTCTACAAACACACTGCACACTGGTATTGACAATTTACAATGGTATTACAATGTGTGGAATGAAACAGGTATACAAATGCTGTTATTGCAGCACAACATGCTCACCAGTAATGCACAGTATCTTGATATAATACTATGTGTGGAATGAAGCAGGTATATAAATGCTGTAATTGTAAATCAACATGTTAACTAATAGTGCATATTGATGCAGTAGAATGTGATAAAGATTAAATGATATATCAATGCTGTTACTAAGACGCAAAGCATTCACTAATAATGCAAGAAATGTTTTTAGAAAAGAAAAGGGGCAATTACTTAGTGTTTGCAGCATTGATGCTGGAGGTGCTGGCAATAAGCGAATAGCGAAGACATTTACGAACTGTAGAAACTTGAGATTTTTTTTCTTTTAAAGGCTGTCTGACCATTTACAGAAAAAAAATGAGGTTTTTGAAGATTCAATTGCAGATTTTTCAATTCAATGAAACACACAGCTCTGAGTGACCAGTCCAACCCCAATTGCTTTCCCTGATAAAACCCTAAATGTACCTAATCAGGTCCCTATAATCTCTGTACCACACCTAGATTAATGGCTTCTGTTCGTAATTCATTTTATACAGACAAAACCAGCAAAATGCTTTCAAATAGTGAGCTGTACACAGAATGGTATCTCTCCAGCCAAGAGACTGAATGAACTTCCAAAATTCTGCCCCTCACTGGCTCACGGGCTGTCAGCCTCTGAGCTAATCAGGGAAAGCTACCCTCCTACTGATCCATCCTAAGGTCATATGATTCTCTATCTCCATCCTCCCTACTGTTTTTCCCGACCAATATTCACTGCAGCTGGATCCATTTTTACATGATTCATCAGAAGCGAACTGCAAAACTTCAGATTTGTTTGGCAGCAGAACTTTTGTAACTTTCGTAACAAATCAGATTTGTTCAAAGTCAATTCGCTCATATCTAGCCTGGACCTTTAAAAACTAAGCAATCATTAGCTCCTTCCTACATTAACCAGGTCATGCTAGGTAATAACTGAACCTAGATTCACATGTAAGGCATTCCCAAACTGGATTAGTAAACCGGTGAGGAAGAGTCAGCAAGGAAATCCCTGTTGCTCGTAACACACTGAAATAAATGGCATACCTAAGATTTTTTAAATAAACTATTGCAAAGTCTATTTGTTGTTTATGAAGCAACTATCAGCTATTAACCAGAAAAGGAAACGTCTTGTCAAAATTGAAAGTGCTTTAAGAATCAGTAATGGCATTTAGAATTTAAACCCTTCACATTCAGAGTTAGAACTTATCACATACAGTAAGTGTTTGTGTTTGTGCTTCAAAGTTGAACTTTTTAAATGTATCAAGTATTTTAATATGGTTTGGAAAAGGTCATTGGAATACATCAACATCAATTAAAGTTAAGATGTGACAATCTATAATGATATTTTCTATTTCAAGTGGTTGTGACGTGCCTAAGGTATTTGGCACCCGGGACGGATACTTTCTCTGGCACCCCCCTTCCCCCCGCCGAAACCGTAAGAAACTTTATTTTTATATTAAAATATACTGAAATATTTTTTTTTTTTAAATTTATTTTGTTTTAAAACATTTTTTATCACTAGTAAACAGAAAATTACTGGTAAATGAAAATTTAAAGGGAATTTGTCACCATGAAAATACAATGTAAGCTTGGTATTACACATTTTGTGAGGGAATGTGAAGAAAAAACAGCCGGACTTGTGCCACTGATCTGACAGGCACAGCTTCTGCACCTGCCCGAGCAGTCCGCCATACCTGTACAGCGCTGGGACTCAAGTCACGTCCTGCAGCGCCGTACAGGTTAATAAGCCTGGTCCTTTCCCATCCATATTTAGTATAACACACCACAGTATAACACACCACAGTATGCAGTGTAGCATCCTACAGCATACAGTATAGCACCCCACAGTATACAGTAGAGCAGTATAGCACCCACAGTATACAGCACTGCACAGTATATAGTATGCAGCACCCCACAGCATACAGCACCCCACAATATACAGCACCTCACAGAATACAGTATACAGCACCCCACAGAATACAGTAGAGCAGTATAGCACTCCACAATATACAGCACCCCACAGTATACAGTAGAGCAGTATAGCACTCCACAATATACAGCACCCCACAGTATACAGTAGAGCAGTATAGCACCCGACAGTATACAGCACCCCACAGTATACAGTAGCTTACAGTATAATAGCATAACAGCCCCTGTCACCTTTTCCTGATGTAATCTTCACAAAAAAGCAAACTTCTCCTGCAGCAACACTCCTGGCAGCGAGAAAGGACCTTTGATTACCTCATAGCCATGTGACCAGTAATATCGATATGTTACTCGTCACATGGTGATGATGTCATCAAAGGTCCTTACTTCTAAGACAATCACAGCTCTCCTCATTACCCTTGCAGAGACACTCCCCTTTATAGCTGACTGCCTGACACCCGACCGAACCCCCCCAGACACGCCACTGGTTGTGACTACAGAATATTAAACATTTTGTGGCTTTGACTTATTTATTGTATAATAAAGAGATTGTCCCATGTAGTTCAACGTAGCACCTGGATCTGTAAGCAACTAAAAATGCAGTATGGTCACTGAGTTATTTAATATACTATATTTGTATAGCACAACCTTGCTGTTTGCATTTTTCTTTATTTTTCCTGAGGTGGGTGCCCTTATAAATAGTGCCACTTATATGTGCCCCTTTTATGTATAGCACGGTGCGCACCTCTTATGTGTGCACCCTGTATGTATAGTACCTCTTATATGTGCCCCCTGTATGCATAGTTCCTCTTATATGTGACCCTTTTATGTATAGCACCTCTTTTATGTGCCCCTATCATGTATAGTGCCTCTTATATGTGCCCCCATTATGTATAGCACCTATTATATGTGCCCCCTGAATACATTGTACACACACTGTATTATAATACTCGGTAGAAGCTAGAATGCAGTGGATAACAGAAGGTCACATGTTGCTGATGGTCACAAGGTAAGAGGTAAAATAGATGCTGAGGGTATATATAGTATATATAGCAGTGTGCTGATATGTGTGTTACTAGGTATAAATTACGCCTTGTATTTCAAATATTAGTACACTGCTGTATACATTATATATCTGTACATATTGCATCTATTATACCTCATAGATCACATAATATATGCAGTATGTACAGATATATAGTATACACAACAGTGTACTGATATGTGAGGTATGAGGTATAATAGATGTGGGGACCTCCTCCTTGTAATCTGTGCCAATTATAGACTTTTCCAGTTTGACAGATCTCAATGCCATTTACCCCTCTTTACCTTTTTAATCTCCATTCTATGTCATTGTTGAGCCATCTTTTCTTTATGAGTTATAAAATCCACAGCAGTCATCAGGCCCTTAATTTCATCTTCCAACGTTCGTATAGCTGTCTGAGTCATCTGTGATTCCTTTTGAAGAAATTCCACATTTAAAATAATCTCTTCAAATGCATACTTGTCATTTAAGAACTAAAATTTCTTACAAAACTCTTCATTATCCGGAAATAGATTAGGCCTTAGATTGGATATCATGCCACGTGGTATACGCTGGGTTTTCTAATACTCCAGCAATGTATTCAAATGTAATTCAACAGTCTCTGCTTTATTATTTTTTTGTTCAAACTTCTCTCTTTTGTATGGAGGATATTTTAATCCACATTATGCAAATGTCTGTGATTGGCATTGAGATCATAATAATTACACACAGATTGTTGATTGGTGGAGGATTCGATACACCCCCTTTTCGTATGTATCTAAATCTGAAAATGTGTGACATACAATATGGCTTTAGAAAGGCTTGATATTATGCGAAACATTGCCTTATGTTATATGTGAACTGGAATTAAACTTGCGGAAAAGAGAAGATGCTGGTCACGATTCCTTTTATTCTTTATAGTTTGGAGCGGAGATGAGCCTGACTGCTGGTGACCGTGCATCTTGCTAAAAGTTGAGACATTGGTGCTGTCTTCGTATACTATTGTCTTTGGAGGTCACAGTGATTTCATTGTAGTCTCTTGTACCATTACACAGCAGCATAGGGGGCTGAGCGGCTGTGATTGTGTCCCCCATTATGGATAGCGAAATGTCTCACTAAGCAGGTGCAAATCCTGGCCTACCTGTTGTTCCGGCAGGGACAAGGTATTTGTGCCCCAGGCAAGTTTGTCGAATGGCACCCTCTTGTAGAAATAATGAAAAAGTACCTTACTTGCTAATAAAATAAATGTTAAAACATTTTACAAGGTGCAGACACAGAATACTAAAGGGTTTAATCCAGTCACAACTGATGTTTCTCTGACTGCTGGAGTACCTCCTAACAAACACATGAGCTGCTGCATAACCCCATCTGTCACAAAGATCGTGATCGCCGAACAGTGTGCTGTCTTCCTGGCGCTAGATTCGACACATCGCGGAACGGGTTGACAGATTACTGGGAGGGGCTGGAGAAGACCCAGCGGTCATGGTCCATATCGGAACCAATGACAAAGTTAGAGGAAGGTGGAGAGTCCTTAAAAATGATTTCAGGGTTTTAAGTCAAAAGCTTAGGGCAAGGACCTTAAAAGTAGTATTTTCTGAAATACTGCCTGTACCACGAGCCACACAAGAAAGGCAGTGGGAGATTAGGGAGGTTAACAAGTGGCTCAAGAGCTGGTGTAGGAAGGAGGGGTTCGGGTTCCTGGAGAACTGGGCCGACTTCTCTGTCGGCTACAGTCTCTATCGTAGGGATTGGCTGCACCTCAATGGGGAAAGGGCAGCTCTGTTGGGGAGAAAGATGGCTAGAAGGTTGGAGGAGTGTTTAAACTAGGGACTGGGGGGAGGGTAATTACATTATAGGAGGGGTAGATAGTGCAGATAGAGACCAGGGGTGAGGTAGTGTGACTGGGGGAGGAATGGAAGGGGGGACTAGAACAGTTCAGAATGAAAGGTGTAGGGTAAAAAATACACATAAACCTCTCAAATGTATGTATACTAATGCCAGAAGCCTGACTAACAATACTGGTGAACTGGAATTAGTGATGTGTGAGGAGGACTATGACATAGTGGGAATAACTGAGACATGGCTGGATGATAGCTATGACTGGGCAGTTAATATAAAAGGTTACAATCTGTTTAGAAAGGATTGTCAAAACCAGAGAGGTGGAGGGGTCTGCCTCTATGTGAAGTCCTGTCTAAATCCCGTAATTCGAGAATACATCTGTGAGGGACATGAACATGTGGAGTCACTGTGGGTAGAAATACATAGAGCAAAAAACAATAATTAATTACTAATAGGAGTGTATTATAAACCACCTAATATACCAGAGTCCACAGAAAATCTATTACTAAACGAGATAGACGAGGCGGCAAATCATAATGAAGTCGTTATTATGGGGGACTTCAACTACCCAGATATAGACTGGGAAACTGAAAGCTGTACATCCCAAAAAGGAAACAGGTTCTTGGCAATAGCCAAAGACAATTACCTTTCCCAACTGGTTCAGGACCCCACTAGAGGGACGGCCATACTGGACTTAGTATTAACCAATAGACCTGATAGAACAACAGATGTGCAGGTTGGGGGACACCTAGGAAATAGTGACCATAAAGTAATAACCTTCCAATTATCCTTCAAACGAGAGTTTCTAAAGGGAGGAACAAAAATACCAAACTTCAAAAAAGCTAAATTTAGCCAACTAAGCGAGGCCATAGGCCTAACTAACTGGGACAAAGTCCTCAAAAATAAAAATACAACCATAAAATGGGAGATTTTTAAAAGCATTGTAACATTTAATTGTGAGAGGTACATACCTTACAGGAATAAAAGGCTAAGAAATAAGAAGAAACCAATGTGGATAAATGGAACCGTAAAGAAAGCAATAAATGACAAACAGAAAGCATATAAATCACTAAAACAGGAGGGGAGCCAGGAAGCACTGATAAACTATATGGAAAAAAATAGAATATGTAAAAAACTAATAAAATTTGCCAAACTAGAGACCGAGAGATTAATTGCCAAAGAGAGTAAAACTAACCCTAAAATGTTCTTCAATTATATAAATAGTAAAAAATATAAATCTGAAGGAGTCGGCCCTCTACATAGCAATTAGGGGGGTGTTGCAGAGAGCGATGAGGATAAAGCAAAACTATTAAATATTTTTTTCTCCACTATATTCACTGAGGAAAAAAAACTGTCAGTTGAAATGCAGAATGTAAAAGTAAATTCCCCATTAAAAGTGCCCTGTCTGACCCAGGAAGAAGTACAACAGCTACTTAAGAAGATTAAAATAGACAAATCGCCAGAACCGGATGGCATACACCCCCGTATCCTAAGGGAATTAAGTGATGTCATAGCCAGACCTTTATTTCTGATATTTACGGACTCTATACTGACAGGGAATGTTCCACAGGATTGGCGTATAGCAAATGTGGTGCCAATATTCAAAAAGGGTCCAAAAACAGAGCCTGGAAATTATAGGCTGGTAAGTTTAACATCTATTGTTGGTAAACTGTTTGAAGGGTTTCTAAGAGATGCTATTTTGGAGTATCTCAATGAAAATAAGCAAATAACGTCATATCAGCATGGCTTCATGAGGGATCGGTCATGCCAAACGAATTTAATCAGCTTCTATGAGGAGGTAAGTTCTAGACTTGACAGCGGCAAATCAATGGATGTCATATATCTGGACTTCTCCAAAGCATTTGACACTGTACCTCATAAAAGGTTAGTATATAAAATGAGGATGCTCGGACTGGGAGAAAATGTCTGTATGTGGGTAAGTAACTGGCTGAGTGACAGAAAACAGAGGGTGGTTATTAACGGTAGATACTCAGATTGGGTCACTGTCACTAGTGTGGTACCTCAGGGGTCAGTATTGGGCCGTATTCTCTTCAATATATTTATTAATGATCTTGTAGAAGGCCTGCACAGTAAAATATCTATTTTTGCAGATGCCACTAAACTGTGTAAAGTAATTAACACTGAAGAGGACAGTTTTCTGCTACAGAGGGATCTGGATAGATTGGAGGCTTGGGGCAGAGAAATGGCAGATGAGGTTTAACACTGACAAATGTAAAGTTATGCACATGGGAAGGAATAATGCAAGTCACCCGTACATATTAAATGGTAAAACACTCAGTAACACTGACATGGAAAAGGATCTAGGAATTTTAATAAACAGCAAATTAAGCTATAAAAACCAGTGCAGGCAGCTACTGGCAAGGCCAATAAGATAATGGGTTGCATCAAAAGGGGCATAGATGCCCGTGATGAGAACATAGTCCTACCACTTTACAAATCACTAGACAGACCACACATGGAGTACCGTGTACAGTTCTGGGCTCCTGTGAACAAGGCAGACATAGCAGAGCTGGAGAGGGTTCAGAGGGCAACTAAAGTAATAACTGGAATGGGGCAACTATAGTACCCTTAAAGGTTTTCAAAATTTGGGTTATTCACTTTAGAAAAAAGACGACTGAGGGGAGATCTAATAACTATGTATAAATATATCAGGGGTCAGTACAGAGATCTCTCCCATCATCTATTTATCCCCAGGACTGTGACTGTGACGAGGGGACATCCTCGGCGTCTGGAGGAAAGAAGGTTTGTACACAAACATAGAAAAGGATTCTTCACTGTAAGAGCAGTGAAACTATGGAACTCTCTGCCTGAGGAGGTGGTGATGGTGAGTACAATAAAGGAATTCAAGAGGGGCCTGGATGTATTTCTGGAGTGTAATAATATTACAGGCTCCAGCTACTAGAGAGGGGTCGTTGATCCAGGGAGTTATTCTGATTGCCTGATTGGAGTTGGGAAGGAATTTTTTTCCCCTTAAGTGGGACAAATTGGCTTGTGCCTCACAGGGGTTTTTTGCCTTCCTCTGGATCAACTTGTAGGAAACAGGCCAAACTGGATGGACAAATGTCTTTTTTCGGTCTTATATACTATGTTACTATGTTACTATAATGCACCCACCCGCTGCTGCATAACTTCATAATACACACCTCGGGTGCTGCAGAACATCATAATGCACACCTCAGCTCCTGCAGAACATTATAATACACACTTCAGCTGCTGCAAAACATGATAATCTGAACAAATAAGGGTTTAGTCACATGTGTATTAGGGGCCTCCTTCGCAGATCAGGTCATAAATGCTGGACACAATATTGCAGCCTGCCAGGCTCCATGAGAGAAAGACATCAGATCTCATCATAGTCAGCAGGATCTGTCAAATGCTTTCATCTGTGATATGCCAGATCCGGCACTACTGGGATTTTCGTTGTTGTGCTCCTATGACACACCTCAGATTCTGCAGAACATCATATGACAAGAGAACTACAAGCCTCATCATAACTGGGTTGTTATTTAAAATTAGAGGGAATTACTGTACATGGAGGGGTAAAAGAGGAGAGAACTAAACACCCAGCATATCCAGGGTGTTATTATTGAACACAAGTGGACATTACAGAGAGGGTGTAAGAAGAAGGAACTAGAGCTCCCAGCATGCCCAGATCATTATTATAGATAGGGCATCAGCTGACATTACTGGGTGAGGGTTTTCAAAAGGAGAGAACTACAACCCCCAACATGTCCAGATTGTTTTTACTGGGCATCAATATACATTACAGGGAGAAAGTTATAAAAGGACACAGCTACAACTCCCAACTTTTCTAGGATGTTAGTATGGGTTATCCCATGGCACCACTAACCTGTCCTCGATGCACAGGACAGAAGCTCCTCCTCCTCATATCACCATTTCTCTACACTGGTCACATGATGATATCATCACAGGTCCTTTAGACTTCTCTGCACTATTATATTCTGGCTTCCTGCACTGGTCACACAGCGATTATATCATCAAATCTCCATACCCTGTCTTCTCCTCAGTACTCGTAGCTATTAGGGTGGCCAGATGTCCGGTTTTAGGCTCCCTGTCCTCCGTCCGGCACAGGGCCTGGACGGACACAGGGATGTCCACCCTTTCAGTAGCTCACACTCAGACAGCAGCACTGCTCACCTTCCCCTCAGAAACTTCTTCGCTCTCCTCCCAACGTTTTTTCCCTGCCTGTGATGGGGGTGTGGATTCACTGAGCCAGGGCGTGGCTTATCCATTTAGGGGAGTGACCCGTGAGGTCCGGCTTTTTGGGGTGAAGCCAGTGACCACCCTAGAAGCTATACAAGTGTAATTCGGGAGGGGGGGGGCTTTCCTGACGGGCCCAATAGCCGCTGCACGGCCTGCCTCCTTTGGAGGTACACCACTGGCTCTATGGCAAGGAGTTCAGGAAATCCTGGATAATAGAATTGGACCAGTACAGCGCATGAGTGTATATAGGACATATGCGCCAGCAGCAGAATTACGTCATGCGTGGTGACACTACTGCGTCATTATCAGGATCATGGGACACCACAACAGTTCTAAGGCAAATGCATATAAATGCCCGCACTCCCTGGATTTTATGTGGCTGTCATGGCCCGTAACAGGTAGGATTTAGCGTTAGGACCACTCATAGAGGCGGCTTTGGCGCAGCGAGTGGCTTATTACTTTTTGATCAAAATGTACACTAACACCTCTGACAGCTTCTAGCATAGAGGCAGGGCAGAGTGCTGGTTGCAGAGTGCTGTTGCATTTCTGTGTTTGTATGTATATTTTGCCATGGCTACATGCACCTGCATACAGGGACGTGCTGACTGACCCCCCCTTGTGTTTCTGTGTAGTATATGCTGGAGGTGTGGCAGCCTCCTTTCAGTCGTGCACATCTGACTAGTTTGTCTGCACTAGAGGCTGGTTTTAATCAGAGTAAGTATAAAACTGAACTTGGATTCATAGTACCTATTAATAGCCATCTGGCTCGGGGGGGCGGAGCCAGCACCTGCAGTGGATGGCTGCGTGAGAGAGCTGCTCCGGTAACAAATCACCCTTACAGCCTGGATTCACAGCTTATATCACCCAAGATGGTCAAAATCGGAGGGTCCAAACCCACTGAAATCCCAGGACCACCCAAAACTGCCTCAGGAGGAGGCGAAATGGATAAGTTCATTAAAAAAGCAGCGACTATGTATGTCGCAAGGGAAAACAAGATGGCGCCGACACCACCGCGCTCTACTACCCGCTCCCGGCAGGAGCTGAAAGACGCTGAGCAAGAAGCCGACGCCGATGCCGATGGCCTCCCGATATCTCGCGCCTACCTCAGGGACACCTTAACCGCATCTCTGGCCTCAGCGCTGGAACCACTGAGCTCGGACTTGAACACCATTAAGCAAGAGGTACGGCAGATAGGGGGGAGAGTGGAGTCCCTAGAAGATTCTTGCACGGCCATAATCACTCACCAACAGGGGGTCGCTTCTCACATCTCCTCCATTCAAACCTCCCTGAACACCTTGTACAGCGCCCTGGAGGACCAAGAAAACAGGGGGAGAAGAAATAATCTTCGCTTCCGTGGGATACCGGAGACCATCCCCCCCGGGGATATACCCCATACAATTACCCAAATCTGCCTCTCCATCTTAGGCCCTGACTCGGCTCATGAAGTAATGTTGGAGCGAGCCCACAGAGCCCTGAAGCCCAAACCGGCAAACAATGCTCCTCCAAGGGACGTTATATGCAAATTTCTAAGCTTCCCAGTGAAAGAGGCAATTATGACAAAAGCGCGCCAAGCTGACATAGTCTCCTGGGATGGACACGAGATCCTAGTGTTCCAGGACCTAGCCCAGTCCACTCTACGCAAAAGAAGAACCTTGAAACCCTTAACTGACTGGCTTTGGTCCCATAACACTCCTTACCGCTGGACTTTCCCATTCGGCTTATCTTTTTTGTATGCAGGCCGCAGAATGACAGTGACGACATTTCAGGACCTTGGTCCGGTCTATGATCACCTGGAAATCCAACCATTGGACATCCAAAATTGGGATCCCGTACAGGACCTCACTACTCTCCCGGTCCTCCCTCCTGCAGAACCATGGGATAGACAACGCACTCCGAAATCCCACAAACCAAGGAGGAACGCCTCCCACTCAACCCCGAGAAGACTACCAATGGGAGAGTGAGATATGGTCTTGACTGTTTGTAGTTATTGTCCTTTATCTAGCCTACTGTTTTCACGGTTCTGCATTACACCTTTAAGATATTATCACAAATTCACATATACCTGGACCCTACCTTACACTTCGTTTTCTGCTTACTCAAAGGGTGCTTTTGCCTGTCTGGGGTGATATTACCTACCTCACTGGTAAAACTTCCCCCCTTGCTGCACCATGACAAACTTGTGCTTTGCGGATATCAATCACTTTTATGATTATGGTTACTCTCTGAAATGTTTTGATTCTGTTTTTGTTATTACTTCTTTGTTTATAGGTAGACGACCCTACTACTTACTGCTACCCTCATATCTGTTTCCTAATATGATGATATCATCCTCCTTGCTGGCCCCTCTTCAAAGGAATCTGAGCCAGATGTACCTGTCCATAATCATTGGCTTTACCTCACAGCCGCATTTCTCTTCACCCCTAGCTACACACTATGGCTGAGCTTAAATTGGCTACCTTTAATGTTAAAGGTTTTAATGCTCCATCAAAAAGATGCCAAATTTTTTCCTTGCTAAAAAATGAAAATTGCTCGATTCTTCTCTTGCAAGAAACCCACTTTAAATTTAATAAATACCCTAACCTCTCTCACTCTTACTTCCCCACCTGGTTTCATAATGGCTCGGATTCCTCGGCTTCCAGAGGGGTCAGCATAGGATTTAGCAAACACATTCCCTTTCAGTATATATCACATTTACAGGACACTGAGGGTAGATACCTTCTGGTTAAGGGTTCCATTATGGGCCGTGTATATACTTTCATCAATGCATATGCACCAAACAACAATCAAATTTCATGGTTGAGGGATCTTTTCCCAATTATTGACTCCTACAGAGAAGGTACAGTGCTTATGGGCGGGGATCTTAATATTGCGTTAAACCCTCTAATTGACTCTTCTGCTCAGAAATCCCCTTCTCTCAAAAAACCCTATCGTTCCTACGTAAGCAGTTTAATTCACTAGGTCTTGTGGATGTGTGGAGAACCCTTCACCCAACAACCAAAGACTTTACCTTTTATTCTCACGTACATGGAACCTATCATAGACTGGACTATTTCTTTGTCTCAAAGGAACAGCTTCAATACTGTTCCGGAGTCAAAATTGGCCCGATCACTTTATCCGACCACTCCCCAGTCATGATGGGTTTCATTCCCCCAAATACTGAGCAGAAGGAATTCCACTGGCGCCTCAATGAGCAACTAATCTCTTCAGCTGAACTCCAAGTTAAAACCCAAAAAACCTTAGAGGATTTTTTCCTTTTAAATTCTTTGCCTGATACATCTCCCCTTATATTATGGGATACCCACAAGGCATATATGAGGGGACATTTTATCAGCTTGGGAACACACATTAAAAAACGTAGAAAACTCCAAATTGATTCACTTCTCTCCAAAATTCAGTCCTTGGAAGGTTTGCACAAGACTTCTCAATTAGAATCTCACCTGTCTGAACTTACTAAGCTTAGAGTAGAACTGAAAAACCACCTCACCACTGCCTCAGCTAAATTTTTCCTACACTCGCAATATAAGTTCTTCGCTCATGGAGATAGAGCTTCTAAATTTATGATGAATAGGATCAAAAGGAGAAAGTCCCAAAATTATATATGTAAAATTTCACGCCCCAACTCTAGTCCTGCACTGACCACGAAGGACATTGCCCTTCAATTCCAACAATACTACAAATCATTATATAACATCCCACCTCCCGACCTCTCTCCAAGCTCTCCACCCCTTAAGGATTCTATAAGGGCCTTCTTAGACTCCCTATCCCTCCCCAAACTACGCCCGGAACACCATGACGCCCTCAAGGCCCCCTTTACCCCTGATGAATTAAAAACTGCTATAAAACAACTCCCCAAAGGAAAGGCCCAGGTCCTGACGGCCTGCCAGCCCTTTATTACCGTACCTTTCAACATTCCCTCCTCCCCTTTCTTCTCAATGTTTGCAACCAAACATTGAAAGGGACCCCCCTTACGTCTGAGATGACAAAGGCCCACATCACGATCATTCCTAAGGAGGGGAAGGACCCAGCCCAATGCCCCAGCTACCGTCCCATTTCCCTTCTTAATCTAGATTTGAAATTAGTTGCTAAAATGCTTGCAAATCGTCTCTCCCCTTTCCTGCCCTTTCTGATACATAGAGACCAGGCTGGGTTCGTGATGGGAAGGGAGGGCAGAGACAACTCTGTTAGAGTGGTCAATGCATTAATACACGCTAAAAAGAAAGGCCTACCACTGGTACTCCTCAGCACTGATGCCGAAAAAGCATTTGATAGAGTTAGCTGGGATTTCATACGACTATCCCTCATTAACCGAGGATTCCCTGACACATTTATCAGTGCTATATTTTCCATGTACCATAATGCTTCGGCGTCGGTGCTGGTGAACAACACGGTCTCCCCCTCCTTCCTCATCACGAACGGTACACGTCAGGGATGCCCACTGTCTCCCCTCTTATTCGTACTAGTTATGGAATCATTGCTCCAAGCCATAAGCCAAGAGAGCAAAATAGTGGGTAAAAATTGGGTGATCAGGAACACAAAGTAGCGGCCTTCGCCGACGATCTTTTGATCATGACAACTAACCCCTCAATATCCCTGGCGTGTATCTACGACATACTTGATAGATTCAGCCCACTTTCTAATTTTAAAATAAATATGTCTTAATCCCTTATTCTATCAGTGGGCCTCTCCCCATCCCTTAGACTTCGACTGACTAAAGACTCTCCTTTTAATTGGGACTCCCCCTACCTCACATATTTGGGCATAAAAATAACCCCGGACCCCTCGAACCTCTACCATCTTAATTTCATCCTCTTACTTCAGTCAATGAAAGACAAGTTAGATGCCTTGCATCCCCACACGTTGTCCTAGTTTGGTCGTAAAAATCTGGCTACTTCCTTAGTACTACCCAAACTGACCTATCTCATGCAAGTTTTACCCATTCATATTCCCCCTACTTACTTCGATTCTTTAACCGGCCACCTTAGAAAATTCATCTGGAACAAGTCCAAAGCTAGAATAGCCACGTCAACTCTACAAAAACCCAAATCTTCAGGTGGTATAGGCCTTCCCAACCCCAAGCTCTATAATCTCGCAGTCTTGCTTTCTAGATTAGTTGATTGGATTAGGCAGCCACACTCCAAATCCTGGGTAGCTATAGAATCATCTATTTCACTTTTTTCCTTCCGCTCCTTATTAATAGGCCCAGATGTATACCCTCTCAATTTGAATGCTTCTGATCTGATAATTAATGCCACCTTGAAGTCCTGGCAATCCCTCCAAAAATCTTCTAAAGGCATCCCTTTACCCTCCCCCTTGACACAAGTCAGAGATCTACTCTCTGTAGCCCCGCGCGCTCTAATCCAAAGCTTACCGCAAGGAATCCGCACATCTCAAACACCAGTTATAGCTCTGTTTGACGACCAAGGCATACTGAAAAATGATGAGGCTATTCGTACTCTCCTATCCTATTCTACACCCCTTCTTTCCCTTACCTCCTTCTTGCGCTCTTATATCTCCAAACATGTACCATTCCAAGCCCTGCTTAGACCTCTGACGTGGTTTGAAAACCTCCTTGCCTCACAACACCCCCCCAAGAAACTTATTTTTCAATTATACAAATGGCTCAATTCTCCCATCTCACCCCCCAAACCTGCTTTTATAGGCCACTGGGAAAAAGATTTAAACATTAGCTTTTCAGAGGATGAGCTTCAACGCTTATTGATGGAACCCCATATATCCTCCAAATGTGTACGCATACAAGAGAATGGATACAAAATCCTTACCCGTTGGTACAGAACTCCCGACATAACCAAATTTTATTCCACAACACACTCGGATACTTGTTGGAGGTGTCTGGGGGAAACAGGATCTTTCTTCCATATATGGTGGACCTGCCCCCCACTCCTTAAATGGTGGTCAATGGTTTTCAATATTTGCAACCAGATCTGCCACACTTCCATTCCTCCCACACCGTTGCTAGCCTTATTGGGCATTCCTCCCTCAACCACCTCCACCAACCTACCTCGCCTATTTAAAAAATTGCTGAGTGCTGCCCGCCTCCTAATCCCACGGTTTTGGCTCTCACCAGACCTACCCCCATTGGACCACTGGTACAATAAGATAGATTCTATCTACAGGATGGAGGAATTAGCTGCATGGGAAAACCGCTCACATCCCAAATTCCTCAGCGTTTGGCTGAATTGGTCACATTTTAGATTAAAGCCTCACTGATATCATCCCTACTTATTTGATACTCTTATGATGTTAGACAGTATGAATCACCACACTGAGCATGTACTGCGTCTACCTAAATGGTTCTAATTGTTGTGCCTACTCTATTTGTACAACCGGAGATTTCCTCTCTCCTTTTTACTTTTATGCTTGTACTCATTTTATGATTACTGCGTGTGGACTGCTTGTAAACTGCAGATTTATCTTCAATAAAAAGTTGAAAATTAAAAAAAAAAAAAAATAAAATAGCCATCTGGCTCCAGGAAGAGTACACAGTGTGCTCAGCATGCATGTTGGTACCTGCGTCCCTGGATCTACTGGAGGCTGTTATGGCACCAGAAAGGGTTAATAAGCAAGGTGGATCCTAGCATGCATGCTGGGCCCGCACTCCCTGGATTTTATATGGCTGTCATGGCCCATAACAGGTAGGATTTAGCATTAGGACCATTCATAGAGGCAGCCTTGGCACAGCGAGTGGCTTATTACTTTTTGATCAAAATGTACACTAACGCCTCTGATAACTTCTAGCATAGAGGCAGGACAGAGTGCTGGTTGCAGAGTGCTGTTGCGTTTCTGTGTTCAAATGCTGAAATACATGTCAAAATGTATCAGGGTAATGGAGTGTCTATGTAGAAGTTAAAAGTGAATGTCCATGAATACTGCTGAGAGCGGCGGGGTCCGGTGCAGTCACTGTACTCTTACACCGGGCCCCGCCGCTCACAGCAGTATTAATATCTAACAGTAATCCTTAGCCTCTTAATAACTTTAGGTAAAGTTGCGCTCTCCCGTGTCTATTACTACTTACTAATAAGCTCTCATAGCAGGCAGAGCGGCCGGTAGCCTAACGTCACTCACTGACGTCACACAGTGGCTCCTCTCACTTTATGAATAAAGCATGACGTCAGTGAGTGACGTTACACTGATGACCGCTCTGCATAACTTTACCTAAAGTTATTAAGAGGTTAAGGATTACTGTTAGATATGAATACTGCTGAAAGCGGTGGGGCCAGTTGGGGGACACTGTTATGGGAGGATCTGTAGATGACATAAATATAGCATAAGATGCTATATATGTGTCATCCAGTGATCCAACCCATCACAGTGTCATCCACAGATGCCCCCATAACAGTGCCATCCACAGATTCCCCCCCATAACAGTGCCATCCACATATCCCCCACATAACAGTGCCATCCACAGATCCCCCACATAACAGTGCCATCCACAGATCCCCCCCATAACAGTGCCATCCACAGATCCCCCCATAACAGTGCCATCCACATATCCCCCACATAACAGTGCCATCCACAGATCCCCCCCATAACAGTGCCATCCACAGACCCCCCCATAACAGTGCGATCCACAGAGTCCCCCCATAACAGTGCATCCCCAGATCCCCTCCATAACAGTGTGTCATCCACAGATCCCCCATAATAGTGTCATGCACAGACCACCTTTAGTTCAAAACCCACCAAAAGCACACCTTTTGGTTAAAACTATTTATTTTCTTGTTTTCCTTCTCAAAAACCTAGGTGAGTCTTATGGGCAGGTGCGTCTTATAGGGCGAAAAATATAATCCTAGACAGGAGTATAATAATGGTTCCCATACAAATGATAGAGGCATAAGAAAAAACATACTTACTAGAGATGAGCAAATCTTTCGAGATCGGTTCGGTTCCTATTTGCTGAATTTTAAAAAAAAGTTTGTTTAGGATCCGAATTGATTAGTCCCGAACCAAAGTGGCTCCAATTGCCCTAGATATTGGTATACAACACCCTCTAGTCTCCTAGGACTTATCATTTTTAGGAAAACATGTTATATCTTTTCATAAATTTTTTATGAATTCTTGCCCTTTCTCTCCATTAGCTTTTGAATGCAATGACAGTAATAGTAAATCATGAGAGAGGGACACTGACATAGGTAGTTGATGGTAAATGCATGCTTAATGGAGTTAACAAACAGTATTTTTAAAAACACACCATGCCATTGTATGTGTTATGCATTTTCATATTCCAAAGCTTCCAAAAATTGTTCCATATCAGAGGCAGATGGTGTTTAAAGGGATTGTTTGAGCAATTTTTTTGTTCTTTGTATGTTTCCAGCTAGCCAAATGTAAGAGGTTTATGATTCACTTACTTCATCTGCATCTTTCTCATGGCCAGTGATGTGAGCTTCTGTCTCTGCTCTGATGATGTTTCATGCACAAGCGTGGGGAGCAGGTCTGTGTCTGTGCACAAGACGTCACTGTGTTGGCCAGCCAAACCCCCCTGCACTTCAGTCTGCTGCTGTCTGCCCTGTGTCTCCCTCCCACTCGATTATTCAGGAAAGATTTACCCCTTCTACCATCAGCAGCACAGACTCAGGGCTTGAGGCTTTGCTGAGTAGCTGCAGACAGTAAAGAGACCAATCCTCAGAATCTTCCCTCCTTATCCTGCAGACACAGAGCTGACAGACCAGATTAGTTCTGCAAAGCATTGCACAAGAACAGGTAGGGGGAAGATCGTGTGTGTGTGTATCAGCAGTGTCATTGTACAGATGGGACATTTCACTCAGGGCAGTAAATTTTGTAGAGTTGGGGGAGGGTAAGGGCAGTATTTTTGATGCCCACAGATATTCATAAGGAAGACCTCAGAGATTGTTGCTATTGCAGTTAAACAAAGGGCCAGAAGAGAACCAGGGAAATGAGAAAATAGATTTTTTTCCCCTAAAACTTGCTTAGCTTAGTTATATATTGCTGACCATCAGATTTACAGTGCTATATATATATTTTTTTATAACTTGGACAACCCCGTTAAACACACATGGTTTTATGGGATAAAAAAAAACCACAGTGTTTAAATGCCATCCCATACACCACGTACTAGTGTTAATTGTCAGTGTCGCGTTATGAACGAGCCTAGAAAAATTAAACCCTGTGGGGATCCGCTCTGGTAGGCAGTGGTAGCGAGTGCAGTATAGAGGCAACACAGACAGGTCTTGGTGTGAAACAGTGCTTTGTTTATTCACACGGTGCATACAAGTGAAAGCCAGTGCAGTTCATAGGGAGGGTGGTCACACACAACAGCAAAATAATAGTTCAATCACAGTAAGTCCCTGAATGGGCTCCAAAACCAGCTGCAGGCTACTTGAGGCCTGTTTCCGTCACATAAAGCAAAGTCTATTTAAAGCCAGGAGTAATGTCACCTTTTTCTCCTGGGTGAAGTAAGTCCCTGGGTCCGGCTTCTAGCCACAGAACACGGATCCCTCCTGGCTTCAGCTGCGGTTCCCCGCACAGTCCTTTAAAGGCCTCAGCACACAACCCAGCTCACCTCCACCTCTCACTCTCACAGCAAGAGAACAAAAGCCTCCACATTGCACACCACACCCTTGTTTCTGGTCGGGTTTTGACCCTTCCCTGCAAAACCAGGCCTGGACCGTGGGGAGACAGGGACCCACCCGCATATCTGCCTGCTCCCAGTAAGTGCCGGCCCCGTTCCGCTGTGTTAACAGCATAAGCTCTGCAAAATGCACTTTTCCGTCTCTTACTCCACCGGGGCCAGGACCCCTGGTGGCACGTACCTCCCGTCTATCATCGCCCTGGGTACTCTCCTACACCCCTTTAATTTTTTTGAGCAGTAGCAGTACAGTGTGGATGTGGTAAGGGTAGGATAATAAAACGCAGCTTCTGTGAGGGCGAGATTAGGCAGGGAAAAGTCAGCAAAAGCACCAAATGAAGTGATCGATCTACAGCTATGAATGATTCAACTTCTGCTATTGCTCACTGGTTTTTAGGCTGCACAAAGCGTTTTCCTGTCACTTTTTTCTGGGGTGATCGGTGACCATTTTGTGTCTTGTGGTGCACCAGCACAAGCTGCCACCAAGTTCATAAATTCATCAATACTAGTTTTTTTTTTTTGCTATATCCTACATCAGGGGCTTGGCTATGCTTATTGTCACCAATAGAAACTCAGGATAGAAATTTCTATATTTTATTGAGGGGTTAAATTCAATTGCCAAAATAGCAATCCCCTAAATCTGGTGTCCCAGCAGTGGCTGGCCAAGTTTAATAGTGTCCGGCAAAGGATATATTTTGTTCTGGGGTGAAATTCAATTGCCAAAATAGCCATCCCCTAAATATGGTGTCCCAGCAGTGGCTGGACTAGTTTCCGGCAAAGGATATATTTTTTCCTGGGGTGAAATTCAGTTGCAATAATAGAAATACCGCAAATCTGGTGTTCCAGCTGTGACTGGACAAGTTTCATAGTGTCCGGCAAAGGATATATTATTTTCTGGGGTGAAATTCAGTTGCAAAAATAGAAATACCGTAAATCTGGTGTTCCAGCTGTGACTGGACAAGTTTCACAGTGTCGGTCAAATGATAAATTATTTTCTGGGGTGAAATTCAGTTGCAAAAATAGAAATACCAAAAATCTGGTGTTCCAGCTGTGACTGGACAAGTTTCATATTGTCCGTCAAAGGATATATTATTTTCTGGGGTGAAATTCAGTTGCAAAAATAGAAATACCTTAAATCTGGTGTTCCAGCTGTGACTGGACAAGTTTCATAGTGTCAGTCAAAAGATATATTATTTTCTGGGGTGAAATTCAGTTGCAAAAATAGCAATACCGTAAATCTGGTGTTCCAGCTGTGACTGGACAAGTTTCATAGTGTCCGTCAAAGGATATATTATTTTCTGGGGTGAAATTCAGTTGCAAAAATAGCAATACCGTACATCTGGTGTTCCAGCTGTGACTGGACAAGTTTCATATTGTCCGTCAAAGGATATATTATTTTCTAGGGTGAAATTCAGTTGCAAAAATAGAAATACCGTAAATCTGGTCTTCCAGGTGTGACTGGACAAGTTTCATAGTGTCCGTCAAAGAATATATTATTTTCTGGGGTGAAATTCAGTTGCAAAAATAGAAATACCATAAATCTGGTGTTCCAGCTGTGACTAGACAAGTTTCATATTGTCCGTCAAAGGATATATTATTTTCTGGGGTGAAATTCAGTTGCAAAAATAGAAATACCGTAAACCTAGTGTTCCAGCTGTGACTGGGCAAGTTTCATAGTGTCCGTCAAAGGATATATTATTTTCTGGGGTGAAATTCAATTGCCAAAATAGCAATACCCTAAATCCGTGGTTTCTTCTTTGGCAGGACAAGTTTTATAGTGTAAGTCAAAGGATTGCTTTTTTTCTGGGGTGAAATTCAATTACCAAAATAGCAATACCATAAATCTGGTCTTCCATCTGTGACTGGACAAATTTAATAGTGCCCGTCAAAGGATATATTATTTTCCGGGGTGAAATTCAATTGCCAAAATAGGAATACCGTAAATCAGTGGTTTCAGCTGTGGCTGGCCAAGTTTAATAGTGTCCGGCAAAGGATAGATTTTGTTCTGGTGTGAAATTCAATTGCCAAAATAGCAATACCGTTAATCAGTGGTTCCAGCTGTGGCTGGCCAAGTTTAATACTGTCCGGCAAAGGATAGATTTTAAATAGTTGGGTGAAATATTACCATTTTTGCCAGGTACAAACCCCTGCACTGCATAACTGACAAGTAACTTACATTTAGCGGTTACATTCTTGCATGAAATAAAGCCTTTTTGGGCTGTGAAGCCAAAGGTAGTCGCCAATAACAGTTTTTTTTATTTTTTATTTCTTTAAATAAATTAGTGTAGACCCCAAAACATTGGGAAAATATAAAAAATAAAACAAAGTATAAGTGCACGGTAGTATAACAGTGGTTGGGTGAGGCCGGTATACATGTCTATTCTGCATAAGGTACAAACAAGTCCTGTGGGATCCATGCCTGGATCTTTTTAATAAACAAAACTTGCCCACATTGTCTGCGGACAGGCGGCTGCGCTTGTCTGTGATAATGCCACCAGCCATGCTAAACACACGTTCAGACAATACAGTGGCTGCAGGGTAGGCCAGCACCTCCAAGGCATAAACGGCAACCTCAGTGCCCAATTTGATGACCCAGAAGTTGAATGGGACAGACCGAGTTGCGTAGCTACTAAAGATCGCTCTCTCAGACTAGGCCCAGCCGCTGTTCCATTCACTTTCTACACTGTCTATACTGCCACTGTATCTAATTTCATTGTATAATACTGTTGAGGGGGCCCTGACAAAGTTTTATAGTCCTCCTCCTCCTCTTCCTGGATGGGCCCCTTCTAGGTCAGGGACCCAAAACAGTGTGCTTCCCATGCTTCCCTGTTGCTACGCCCCTGGGCAAACCCATCATGTCAGTACATGTACTCTTCCACCATGTTGCTGAAATGCTGCCTCCTGCTATGACTTTCCAGATCTGCTGGTGGTGCAGGTTGTTGTGGCGTGATGACACAGCTTTCCCACATTTCGCCAATGCTAACCCAGCCTTCTGAGGTGCTGATGGTGACCCAGCTGCCCGTGAGCTGGCTTGGGTGCCACCCTGCTGAGAACATGGTTCCTCCTCATCCTCCTCATCCTACTTATCCTTCTCATCCTCCAGAACTGTGCCCTGCCTGGACAATTGTGTTCCAGGCCAGGGACTATGTTGGTGCAGGAACTCACCCTTCGAGCCACTTGGATGTCACTGGCGTGACATAAGGCGTGTATATAGTTTTGTTTGTTTATATAGTAAGTTTAGCTGCATTATAGTTATTTTAATATGTTTTTAAGAAAATTTGTGAATAGTTTGTTAATGGTTTGAGTGAAAGGGGGGTGGGGGTGTTGTGTGTGTTCGATTAACTGAATTGATTTTCACTGTCTGGTGTTTAGGAATTTCTGCACCCCAGATTCAGCACATGTGGCAGGCAGGGGATGTGCGTCAAACCGGCTAGGCTCAGACCTGCTAGTATATTTCGCCCAATAGCGCAGGCCGGGCTGGAAGCTCAGTGGCACCAACCAATGGTCGGTCTGTTGTTCCATGCCTGTCCACAGCTCCTGCGCGGTGTGGGGTTTGTCCCACAAACACACAAGTTTTAAAACAACCTGCTGCCATTTCCCCCTGGCTGTGCTGCTGTGGATGGTGAAGGTGTTACGCTAAGTGGATGAGGAGGAGGTAGAGGAGGAGGAAGCCGAGTAGGAGGAGGTAACAGGATACAAAGAGAAATGACCAGCAGTCCTCGGGGGCTCGCCTTTGGGCCAGCGGCTACATTTACCCACTGTGTTGTTGGTTATGTGGACGTTGCCACAGATAGCGTTGCGCAGTGCACACTTGATTTTGTCCACCACTTGGTTGTGCAGGGAAGGGATGGCTCGCCTGCAAAAGTATCGGTGGCTGGGATACACGTGCTGTGGGATAGCCACCGCCATAAGGTTTTTAAAACTGTCCACCAGACAGAATGACAGCATTTCAAAGGACCAGGAAGTTTGAAATTAGGCATTCAGAGCCATGGGTACTGGGGTACTTCCTCTTTCTATTTCTTTTTCTCTCCAGTGTTTGGGAGATGGACATCTGATAGCTGAACACTTTCATGGGATTTGGTGGAGATGCTTGGTGACAATGGCAGATGTGGTGGCGTTGCTGCCACATCCTCTGTTTGCTGGGTGACAGGTGCCACTGTCACTCATTTGGGCTCAAGTTTAGAATGTTTATTTATTATTTTTCTGTATTTTATTTTATTTTAAGTCATTTCCCTATTCACATATGTTTGCAGGGCATTTACCTACATTTTACTGCCTTGTGCAGCCCTCTAGCCCTTTCCAGGGCTATTTTACGGCCATTTAAGTGCCCAAAAGTTTGGGTCTTGATTGACTTCAATGGGTTTCAGGTTCGGGGTGAAGTTCGGGTCGAGTTCGGATCCCGAACCCAAACATTTTCATGAAGTTCAGCCGAACTTCTCGAACCCGAACATCCAGGTGTTCGCTCAACTCTAGCCCCAATTAATCTATTTCTTTCGGGGCATCGTAATGGACTAAATTTGAACCACACTGACAGACTTGCAGGCCCTTTAAAGTCTTTCCTAATTTCCAGAGAAGTGGGTTTTCATAACATCCACTTCATCTTCCAGTGGCCGTAAAAGGGCGGACAGAAAGATGTGATAGCTGTTCTTCTTCCGCCGTCGTTCCCTGCCGTATAAGCGTCAGCATCAGATCTAGGATAAATGAAGGGCATAAGATCATTCATGCTGCAGTTGTTCCAAATTGCCAATTTTGTGGGCTCTTCGAAGTGCTTCATCACCCGACAGGCGTGCGTCATGCAGGGAGCATGTGTTATTTCCCCCAGATTCAGGGCATCCACTATGTTAAGACCTGTGTCGCTAAACACCTTTCCCAGGTGGAGTTGACAGATTGATCCAGTGGGTCATGAAAGACATGTACTATCCCTGCCCATAACCGCTGCTCCAGGTGTCCACATGGAGTGCACTTGCTGCAGAGCGACATATCACAAGAAGGGACCCATGTTCTCACATGAGAGCAGATTATACTAAATGGGACGGCAGGGTCTGCACCACCAGCAACATTGCCAGATGGGGGATCTGCTTGTAGACAAGCTAATTGCTCGTTGAGAAGTTTTTTCATGGCCATCCATTTCATTAAGGATGCCTCACAATGGCGCGGAGGACAAGGAGGAGTCTTGGCAGGAGAAGAAGAAGCTGATGATGATGACAAGGACATATTATGTATGTATTTGAGACTGAAACAAGACAACTTCTACTTTCCCTCTCGCGTTTTGGCTTTCCTTTTGTAAGATCCGTTCAGGGCTCTCACAAGCGGTCCAAAACGGATCAGTTTGCATTCTAATGCTTTCCGAATGGAAAAGGATCCGTTCAGAATTAATCGGTTTGCATCGTTCTGGTGTCTGTCTGATGAGACGGTTGTATTATCTGAACGGATCCATCCATGACGGATCTGCACAAAAAGCGAGAGTGAAAGTAGCCTAAGAGAAGAAGAACATACTGGCCAGTTGTATATTCCCAAAGGATCCAATGATGCCTATTATTATACTGCAATAGAGCTTTGGTACTTATGTCTGTGCTTCAACGCCCACGGCTTATTTAAATTCTGCAGATCTTGCACACAGCTTTGGTTTTGTGTGCTGGGCTTGTGGAGAAAAAAAGCCATATGGGAATTGCTCGCACAGAGCTAGCGGTAGCCGAGCTTGGAGTAGGTCTTGCACATTTTGCGTCTCCACCCACAGTATTAGTGGCATGACCATTTTACGAAATGACCACAATATAAGCAGATCTGGCCCTGTCAGTTTTTTTGGAGGCTTTGGTTGTACATTAATAAATAAAAATGTCAGTCCTGCGTCCCAGACACGGACAGTTTTTTACTTGCGCTGCTGGTTCCAACACAGTGTGGTGGGCAGTTCACACTCAAAGGTATATGTAGTAAAGGATGAAACCGCGCTGCTTTAATCCTGCCGTTCAGTACACAGGTGAAGTACTCCGGGTGTTCGTGCTTGTCGCCCACTTCCAAATGATACGATCCTTCCCAGACCGCCTCCTCTGTAGGATCCAATTATCGACAATAGTGAAACACCCTTTTAGTTGTTACGGTAAAAGGTTTTATTCTACGTACAAACAAAGGTAGACAAAAGCGTATCACAATATAAAATCCAATTCTTGCCCGACTCGGGTTTCGCTCTCTGGCTTCCTCAGGGGTGACAACTGCGCATGTCCAAGGCAGGGCCCTTTTTATAGCCCAATTCCCCACATCAAAAACATGGGGACCAGAATCCAGTCACACAGTAATATCTCAATACAATATACATTAAAATCTCCCAATTAATCTCTCATATCCCCACAAAGTAAGATTAACCCCAAGTCGATTTTCTCCTTATTTCTCAATCACATCATGTCCCGTTGACATCATAACTAGAGTTGAGCGAACACCTGGATGTTCGGGTTCGACGAGTTCGGCCGAACTTTCGAAAAATGTTCGGGTTCGGGATCCGAACTCGACCCGAACTTCATCCCGAACCCGAACCCCATAGAAGTCAATGGGGACCCGAACTTTTGGGCACTAAAAAGGCTGTAAAACACACCCGAAAGGGCTAGAGGGCTGCAAAAGGCAGCAAAATGTAGTTAAATCCCCTGCAAACAAATGTAGATAGGGAAATGATGAGTTAACATAAAATAAATAAAAATTAAACAATATTAATTGGAGTGAGGTCCCATAGCACAGAATCAGGCTTCAAGTCACCCACCAATGGAGAAGGTCACTTACTATTATTTTGACCACAGCACCCAGACAAAGGAGAGAGGTCCCACAGCAGAGAACCAGGCATCATATCACCCACCACAGGAGTAGGCCACCATTTAGTTACTTTGACCCCTACACCCAGACGGAGGAGAGAGGTTACACAGCAGAGAATCAGGCATTTAGATCACCCACCACAGGAGTAGGCCACCATTGAATCAGACCCCGGCAACCATGTCAGATGGCACAAGCATAAGCTTTATATCAATCAGCACAGGAGAAGGCGACTTTGACAGACTTTGACCCCTACACCCGGACGGAGGAGAGAGGTTTCAAAGCAGAGAATCAGGCATTTAGATCACCCACCACAGGAGTAGGCCCCAATTTAATGGGACCCCGGCAACCATGTCCAGATGGCACAACCATCAGCTTCATATCAATCAGCACAGGAGAAGACGACTTTGAAAGACTTTGACCCCTACACCCAGACGGAGGAGAGAGGTTTCACAGCAGAGAATCAGGCATTTAGATCACCCACCACAGGAGTAGGCCCCCATTGAATCAGACCCTGGCAACCATGTCAGATGGCACAACCATCAGCTTTATATCAATCAGCACAGGAGAAGGCGACTTTGAAAGACTTTGACCCCTACACCCAGATGGAGGAGAGAGGTTTCACAGCAGAGAATCAGGCATCATATCAACCACCACAGGAGAAGCCACCATTTAGTTACTTTGACCCCTGCACCCAGGAAGAGGAGAGAGGCACCACAGCACATATTCTGGCATCATATCAGCCACCACAGGAGAAGCCACCATTGAGTTACTTTGACCCCTGCACCCAGGAAGAGGAGAGAGGCCCCACAGCACATATTCTGGCATCATACTAACCACCACAGGAGAAGCCACCATTGAGTTACTTTGACCCCTGCACCCAGGAAGAGGAGAGAGGCCCCACAGCACATATTCTGGCATCATATCAGCCACCACAGGAGAAGCCACCATTGAGTTACTTTGACCCCGCACCCAGGAAGAGGAGAGAGGCACCACAGCACATATTCTGGCATCATATCAGCCACCACAGGAGAAGCCACCATTTAGTTACTTTGACCCCTGCACCCAGGAAGAGGAGAGAGGCCCCACAGCACATATTCTGGCATCATACTAACCACCACAGGAGAAGCCACCATTGAGTTACTTTGACCCCTGCACCCAGGAAGAGGAGAGAGACCACACAGCACATATTCTGGCATCATATCAGCCACCACAGGAGAAGCCACCATTGAGTTACTTTGACCCCTGCACCCAGGAAGAGGAGAGGGGCACCACAGCACATATTCTGGCATCATATCAGCCACCACAGGAGAAGCCACCATTGAGTTACTTTGACCCCTGCACTGATTCTAGTATGGGTACATATATGTTTTCCCAACCCCAGCACATTAGTTTGCTAATTCCAGATGTATGAAACGCAGGCCTAACTGTACCTAGTATATTGAACGCCAGATAAACTAACTTGGCCTTTTTTAAATAAAAAATTCCCTCACTGGAATACTTTCAGTCTTTTGACTGTATGGATTACAGATGGAATGACTGTTATATGTGAGTACCGCTTTCTTTGACAGATTCTAGTATGGGTACATATATGTTTTCCCAACCCCAGCACATTAGTTTGCTAATTCCAGATGTATGAAACGCAGGCCTAACTGTATCTAGTATATTGAACGCCAGATAAACTAACTTGGCCTTTTTTAAATAAAAAATTCCCTCACTGGAATACTTTCAGTCTTTTGACTGTATGGATTACAGATGGAATGACTGTTATATGTGAGTACCGCTTTCTTTGACAGATTCTAGTATGGGTACATATATGTTTTCCCAACCCCAGCACATTAGTTTGCTAATTCCAGATGTATGAAACGCATGGGCCTAACTGTATCTAGTATATTGAACGCCAGATAAACTAACTTGGCCTTTTTTAAATAAAAAAAATTCCCTCACTGGAATACTTTATGGCTTTTCACTGTATGGATTACAGGTGGACTGGTATTAGTAGGGGTGACACAAGCACACCCAAGTCCCTGATGTAGGATTTCTATGGCACAGACCACTATTACAAGTGATTAATGGACGTTGGGAGAGATTGTGCTGCAGCACTAGTCCCAAGATGGCCGCCGCCTATCAGCCCAGTAACATGTGCCACAAAATGGTCTGCACAACCTTTAAAAAAATAGCCTTGGACTGTGCTGCTAAATCGCTATTGGTCTGAATCCCAGGTGTAGATGTCTGACTTGTTTGGAGCTTTGGAATGCACACTGTGGCAGCTTCTGCTGCAGCACTACAAGTCGCAAAATGGCGGCCGGCGGTCAGCCCAGGTACATGTGGATGGAAAATCACTCTGGCCACTCTAAAAATAGCCAATCCCTATCAAAAAGCAGCTCAGCTGCAGTTGTTCAGATGAATCACAGGTGGAGGAGAGAAATTTGCTTCCAGTTATTCAATTATCCCTGCCTATTCTCGCCCTAGCATCAGCTGCGTCTATCCCTGTTCTATTCACATCGGGAGTGAGCACGTCCCGACGTGCGCACAAGCTTATAAAGAGGCTGAGTCACATGCTGCACTTGGCCAATCACAGCCTTGCCAATAGTAGGCATGGCTGCGATGGCATCTTAGGGCAAGTAGTATGATGCATGTTGATTGGCTGCTTTGCAGCCTTTCAAAATGCGCCAAAATACATGCCGAACGACGAACCCGAACCCGAACTTTTACGAAAAAGTTCGGGTTCGGGTCCGTGTCACGAACACCCCAAAATTCGGTACGGACCCGAACTATGCTCGAACTGTTCGCTCAACACTAATCATAACGCCGTCAGCCCTTATTATACACTCATCATTGAGTCCTATTCGTCTACTTCTTCTTTTTGTAGTACCTTCAATGGTTATACTCCTTCATTGTAGCATCTCAAAGCCCTTCTATTGGTCGGGCGGTGAAGCTCCTCCTCCTTTTTTTCATCCCTAAGTCACCTGACTCTCTCCTCCCACTCATAGTAACATTATTCGCAAACTCAACCCCACCTCTTTTCCATTCATAAAGCTCACATCTGAACACCAAATTGTCATTCACTACTCGTGGCACGTCAGTGGAAGGTCCTTCACAGCAGAAAAACATTCGTTAATAACAAATTGGGCTATAAAAAGGGCCTTGCCTTTGACATGCGCAGTTGTCGCCCCTGAGAAAGCCAGAGAGCGAAACCCGGGTCGGGCAAGAATTGGATTTTATATTGTGATATGCTTTTGTCTACCTTTGTTTGTAAGTAGAATAAAACCTTTTACCGTAACAACTAAAAGGGTGTTTCACTATTGTCAATAATTGGATCCTACAGAGGAGGCGGTCTGGGAAGGATTGTATGCTTTGGAAGTGGACGACAAACACGAACACCTGGAGTACTTCACCTGTGTACTGAACGGCAGGATTAAAGCAGCGCGGTTTCATCCTTTACTACATATTTGGTTGTACATTGCTTCGACTCTTTGTTGCTACTGCAGCCACCGCCCTTCTTCTCAAATTTTTCCTCCTCCTCTTCAGCACCCTGATCTGGCTCACAGGTCCTGTCCAACACACAATCAATATAGGAGTCCTCACCCTCACTACTACTTTTTTCGGTCTGTGATAGATCACAGGGGGTTCCTTGACCCTATTCCGTGCTCTGTATTTGCCCCGACTGCCACTGTCAATACCATTGGTGTTGGTAGTATTATTACTACAAACATAGCTGTGCATGGGGTCCCCTGCCTCCTCCTTAACCTCATGGTCAGGGTAGCCCAAATGGTGACTGCTCTCACATAAGTTGCAAAGAGGGAAACTCTGTAGACTATCTGCTGTATTGTATGGTGGAGTGATGCTTCTTCTTAGAAAAAAAAGAAGGCACCTCACTAGGAAGGGACTATTAAGACAAAGAGGTCATCACTGAAAGGCTTTTCTGGGGCTGTAAGGAGTATAAGAATAGGAGAATAAGGAGTTCTGTGAATCCTGGCTCCAAGGTGTCAGACTCAGAGGTCACCTCTAAGTAATTCTGCTGTGTCTGAGAGAAGTGAGTCATTGAATCCAACATCTCATCCTCCTTCTTCTCCCTGATAGTGTTGCACCTTTCCGAAGCCAGGGAAAACTGTGACCTACAACAACTACTACTACTACTACTACTACTACTACTACTACTACTACTACTACTACTACGACTACTACTACTACTAGCTGGATAGTTGGTGCTGCCACTACCCACATTTTGGCCCTGGGATGACAAAGCGTAACTATGGGTTTGGAACCCCTCCATATTCCCGATGTTTGGCCTAATGTACACAGTCCAACAAAGTATGGAAAGCTTTGCAGAGAGGCAAACACAGGGGCGCAATTAAATGTCCTTCGCTTTCTACAAACACACTTCCTACAATTTGGTACCTCACTGTATGCAGAATATGTCATTGATAAGCCATAACCATGCTGTTATGTGTGGTTGGAAAGGTGGATAAGTATATACATAATTCTCCTCTAAGGCAATCACATAGGTATTTACATAGTGCCCCGGTTTCTGACCATAGAATTCATGTGCGAACAATAATAAAATTCTCAAATAACACCAGTCTGAGAAGGGATATGCAGACTTCTTATTGTGCTGTCAAGATCCAAATATTCTCAAGCATATGGGCCATGGCATCAATGCCCTTCTTATGTTTAATGGATGTGCATAAGCTACTCACATCAAGAGTTACTAGCAGAAAATCTGGTATAATAATATACTGTTGGAGATTAGATAGAAAATCAGTGGTTGGTGCTACTACCCACATTCTGACTCTCTGATGACGAGGCCTGGGTCTTTTGTTTTACAATATTAGACTTTCTAGGAATTTTATTATGAGACCTATAAATGTAAAGTCACAGCTTTGGTAAACTGCTTCTTGAATAGTACTAGCAAAATAAAAATAAAAAATTCTGTAATTTAAAGAGATAAGGGAAAATAAATATTCCTCACCTTCTATAAACACATTGCATAGTGCTATTGACAATTTATAATGGTAATAATGCAGTTTGTGCAGTAAATGTGTTTGAATTACACTGTGTATTGCAGCAATAGAATGTGTTCACTAACATTGGTAGAACAATGAAATTGTTGTAGTAAATGTTGTTGAACTACACAGTATATTGCAGTAAAATACTTTTTTGCTGTAAAAATGTGTTCAATAACATGGGTGAAATAATGCATTATTGCCCTAATACACTTGTACCCATTATCTTGCAGTAATATGCAACATTATTTAATAATATGGGAATAATAATGGTATTATTACCATGAAATGCTTTTGCCATAACTACCCCTTATCTTGCAGTAACATGCAATGCATTTAATAACACAAGTACAATAATGACATTATTGCTGGATTTTACATGCTTTTGCTGTAACTACTAGGAAAGAGCGAACCCAGACATTTCGTTGTTCGGATTTTAAATAAAGCTTGTTGAAAGCATGCAGTACAGCCAATCAACAAATGTTTAAGATTTGGGCACTTGGAAGCCATAACAGTTATGCCTAGTATTGGCATGGCTGTGATTGTCCGGCGCAGCACATAAATGCTGGATCACGTGTTACTCCGCCATTCTGCTCTGACTAGTGTAGGGACGGGATGCTGCTGCACTGAGGGACAGTGTTAGGGTTTTATTGTTTTTGATAACTCTGTGGGTATAGGCATTTTTATGGGTGCAATACAACACCATTGCACCAGTAACATAGAAATACAATTCTTAATTGGGTTGTTCAGCAGTCTGGGGGTGACCTGTCAGCATTTTTGATCGGTGCAATACAACTCCTTTGCACCAGTGACACAGAAATACAATACTTAGTCTACTTTCACACTCGCGTTTTGGCTTTCCGTTTGTGAGAGCCGTTCAGGGACAAGTGGGCCAAAGTGGATCAGTTTGCATTCTAATGCATTCTGAATGGAAAATGATCCTCTCAGAATGCATCAGTTTGCATCAGTTCAGTCTCCATTCCGCTTTGGAGGCGGACACCAAAACATTTCTTGTAGCGTTTTGGTGTCCGTCTGATGAAACTGAGCCAAATGTGCCAGATTGTGTCTCTGACACAATCTGGCACAATAGAAAACGGATCCGTCCTCCATTGACTTTCAATGGTGTTCAAGACGGATCCATCTTGGCTATGTTAAAGATAATACAAACGGACCCGTTCTGAACAGATGCAGACGGTTGTATTATCTGAACGGATCCGTCCATGATGGATCCGCACAAAACGTAAGTGTGAAAGTAGCCTTAATCGGGCTGTTAATTCTGGGGGTGACCTAAAGCCATTTTTGGGGTTCAGAACACAACATTTTCATCCGGCTTACTGTAATAGTAGAGTTAATCACTCTGTTAATTGTGTCGGTGGCATAAAGCCTTTTTTGAGGGGAGGAGGGGGGAAGAAACACCTCATCTGCATCCGTGACACGAAAATACAATAGTTAATCCTTCTGTTAATTGTGTCGGTGACATAAAGCCTTTTTGAGGGGTTCATAACACCACATTTTCATCTGTCTAATTGTAATAGGAGAGTTAATCAGTCTGTTAATTGTGTCGGCGACATAAAGCCTTTTTTTGGGGAGAAGAAACACCTCATCTGCATCCGTTACATGGAAATACAATAGTAAATAATTCAGTTAATTGTGTTGGTGACATGAAGCCTTTTATTTGGGGGGAAATACACCGCATCTGCATCAGTTACACAGAAATACAATAGTTAATCATTCTGTTAGTAGGTGACATAAAGACTTTTTTTGGGGGGGGAATACACCTCGACTGCACACATGACACGGAAATACAATAGTTAATCATTCTGTAGAATAGAATAGAAGAAGGTTCTTTACGGTAAGAGCAGTGAGACTATGGACCTCTCTGCCTGATGAGGTGGTGGTGGTGAGTTCACTAAATGAGTTAAAGAGGGGCCAGGATGTATTTCTGGAGTGTAATAATAGTATAGGTTATAGCTAATAGAGAGGGGTCATTGATTCAGGGAGTTATTTTGATTCCTGATAGGAGTCGAGAAGGAATTGTTTTCCCCTAAAGTGGGGAAAATTGGATTATACCTCACAGGTTTTTTTTTTGCCTTCCTCTGGATCAACATGCAGGATGACAGGTTAATCTAGATGGACAGATGTCTTTTTTCAGCCTTATAAACGATGTTATTATGTTATGTTACTATGTTAATAATGTCGGTGACATAAAGCCTTTTTTGTGGTTCATAACACCGCAATTTCATCCGTTTTACTGTAATAGAAGAGTTAATCAGTCTGTTTATTGTGTCGGTGACATAAAGTCATTTTTGGGGTTCAGCATTTTCATCCGTCTTAGGCCTATTGCACACGAACGGATGGTATTGCGGTCCGCAAAAAACGGATCCGCAAAAAAAAGGATGACATCTGTGTGCATTCCATTTTTTGGGGAATGGAACATCTGGCCCCTAATAGAACAGTACTATCCTTGTCTGTGATGTGGGCAATAATAGGACATGTTCTATGTTTGAACGGAAACGAAATACGGAAACTGAATGCATACAGAGTACCTTCCATTTTTTTTTTTTGCAGAACCATTGAAATGAATGGTCTGTATACGGACCGTATACGGAAAGCAAAACATGGCCAGTACACTAGCAAAAAAATGTTCGTGTGAAAGAGGCCTTTTTTGGGGGGAAACACACTTAATCTGCATCCATGACATGGAAATACAATGGTTAATCATTCTGTTAATTGTGTTGGTGACTTAAAGCCTTTTTTTTGGGGGGGGGGGGGGGGATACACTTCATTTGCACCCATGACACAGAAATACAATTGTTCGTCTGTCAGCAAATTTGGTGGGTGACCATAAAAAAAAATGAGGGGATCATCAAATAGGGGACATGGTCATGGTCGTGGTGCTGCTGGTGTTGGTGGTGGTGTTGCTCCTGCTGCAGGGAGAGGATGTTGTCGATCTGTGCAAGCTACACGCCCAAATGAAACACCTTCCTATGGTGCATGGAGGCAACAGGACATTCTGCATCATTTTGTAGGCCCGAATACCGCTTAATGAATGATGAGGACAGAGCAAGTACTGTAGAGATGGCAGTAAATTGGATGGCTGACAGTGCCTTCAGTTCCTTCACATATTCTCCCACTCGGTCCCCTGCTGAAATAGCTGAGTTGGCACCGGCGGCCCACGGGCACATGTCTTCCATCTCAACCCCTTGCACATCAGCCAAGCAGTCTGAGCCCCAAGTCATGCAGCAGACACTTATGCCTCTGACTGGCGGGGTTTTTATGGGCCATCCTCATAGCCCTGCCCCAGAAGTGGAAGAGGGTGCACTGATTCCCAATCACTTAGGTTTGAGGATGAGGACGTGGGAAGGCCACGGCAGCGCGCCTCTGATGTTGATGACGAAACACCGGTGCCAACTTCTGCGGCTTTCTGCACTGTGCAGACCAGGAAGGAGGGCAGGGGTGAGGAGTGGGTGGTAGATGATGTAGAGGGAGACCTCACATGGCATCCAGGTCATGCAAATGACATGTGCAATTTGGAGGAAGAGGTGGGGGTCACACCCGCGCAGCAAAAAAAGGAGCAGGGTGCAAAAGCCCCTAGTCAGTACGTCTGCTAATGCCCAACATCATCGCAATACCTGCTCACCAACTTTAGCACAGCCAGGAAGAAATTACAGCAGGCTGTTCTGAAACTCATATGATTGGGGCAAAAACCCCACACCAGGGACTGATACTATGGGCACAGGTTAAAAATCTGCCAAACCTAGGCCAAGCTTGCCTGCTGCTACTTCTGTGAGAGTATCTCCAGCATGGCATTTATTTCTCCACAAGGCTGCTTGCAGCAGCCAGGCCACATCCCCAAACAGAACAGTGTCCTTGTCATCATCATCAGCTGCTTCTTCTCCTTCTCACACACCTCCTCCTTGTTCTTCACACTATTTTGAGATATTAATAATATCAAATAATAATAACGAATGTGTGACCATGGGAAAACTATTCGCAACCAGCTGGCCAAGTTGCTGATAGTGTAGTTGTTGCTGTACCACTTAGTTATGATAATTATGGTTCAGTTCCACTCCTTCAGCAAAATTTAATTCTTCTCTATGTCATCATTTGGACTTTTGGTCAGGTATTCGTAGTGGCACAATCACTGGCCTTCAGCGAAATATAATTCTTCTCAAAAATTAAATTCTTCCCTATGCCATCTGTTGCACTTTTAGCCAAGTGTCCATAGTGGCGTAGTTCCCCACTTTCAACAAAATTGAATTCTTCTCAAAAATTGAATTCTTCTGTATGTAATGAGTTTGGCATTTCTCAGACAGGTGTCCGTTCAAATTGTCTTGTCTTAGAAGGAAGGGAGACAAGGGGAACACATAGTATTTCCAACAGAGGCAGGGCAACACTTTCCAAGGCATGGGACACTTTCATGAAACAACTACTGGGTGTCCAAGCTGGACACATGGCACGAACTTGCGCTCTACGCCTTGGAGGTGCTGGCCTACCCTGCCGCCAGCGTATTGTCTGAGCGTGTATCTAGTGCTGCGGATGGCATTATAAAAGATAAGCGTATCCGTTTGTCCACTGACAATGCTGACAGGTTGACTCAGATAAAAATGAACAAGGCCTGGATTGCCCCTGACTTCTCCCCTCCACCAGAGGAGCTGAACTAATGAGGAACAAAAACGCAATTTAAATATATGCTTTATAATGTACTCAGTCCACAAGATGCACCCTTTTCACCGCAAAATAAAGGGCATATGTTTAAATCTCGTTTTCTCATCCGCCTCCTCCTCCGCCTCCTCTTCCATACAGAATATATATGCCCTCACTACAATGTTTTGTAGGGTCGCTCGGCTTCAGGCCCTCACCCTAATGTTTTATTCGGTCTGCTCACCTTTAGGCCATCACTGCAATGTTTTATGGTGTTCACTCACCTTCAGGCCCTCACCTCCAATGTTTTATACTGTCTGCTCACCTGTAGACCATTACTCAATGTTTTATGGGGTTCAATCACCTTCAGGCCCTCACCTCCAATGTTTTTTTACGGTCTGCTCACCTCTAGGCCATTACTGCAATGTTTTATGGGGTTCGCTCATCTTCAGTCCCTCACCTCCAATGTTTTATACGGTCTGCTCACCTGTAGTCCATTACTGCAATGTTTTATGGGGTTTGATCACCTTCAGGCCCTCACCTCCAATGTTTTATACGGTCTGCTCACCTGTAGGCCATTACTGCAATGTTTTATGGGGTTTGATCACCTTCAGGCCTTCATCTCTAATGTGTTATACGGTCTGCTCACCTGTAGGCCATCATGCAATGTTTTATGGGGTTCACTCGGCTTCAGACCCTCACCTCTAATGTTTTATACAGTCCGCTCACCTGTAGGCTATTACTGCAATGTTTTATGGGGTTCGATCACCTTCAGGCCCTCACCTCCAATTTTTTATACGGTCTGCTCACCTGTAGGCCATTACTGCAATGTTTTATAGGGTTCGCTCACCTTCAGGCCCTCACCTCCAATGTTTTTTGAGATTGTGGATTGGATGGGTTACTCCTTGTACCGTATTATAGTCAATTCTGAGATTTGGGAAAAAATAAATTTTGCACGACTTAGGTACGTAAAAGTTTACTATACCATGACAAAAGATTTATATATGTTGGTAAGGCTGATTACTCAGCCTGCATTTGTGGGAGGGGCGGAGGTTCTTCATATACAAGCCACAGCCTTACTCACGGGTGTGTGTTCTCAGGTGCACAACTGCCGCTGGGTGTCATTAGCAAACTAGCTTCTCTGGTGGTAGGATCCTTTCTTTGCAGCATGGAGCTTGTTATTTTGCTCTCTGCTAGTGTAGCATGCACGCGCCATAATACGTAAGTAAGTTGGGCCGGGGCCATCTCTCCTGGCCGGACGGCACCGACTTTGTTAGCGAACGGGAGGCTTCGCCTCAGTATCTGCTACCTCAGGTTTGTTCATTGGGGCTAAATATTTCTATTTCTTTTCAACTTTGTTTAGTAATAGGAGTTAGTTCCTATAAATCTTACAAGTTTTACTTCGCTTTGTTCATCTCCTATGAAAAGTTACTTCAGCTGGTTTGCTGTAAGGCAGAGTTACCCGGGCTGCACGTGACGTCATGTTTGGAGATCGGACGCAGCTGTTATTGTTTAGGCCTCTTGCTGTAGCTGTTCCTTGCCATGTGTCTGGGCCCCCCCCCCCCCCCGCTACCACCATCTCTAGACTTCACGTATTTCACTGCTCATGTACTTAAAACCCTGCCGCACTTTTATGCTCTGCTCTTATTCTGAGCGGCATTTACACTTTCGGCATTTCATGTCTTATGCCTACTATTGCACCACGCTTCATACGCCTCACACCCTCAGATGCATCCGCACATCTTTTACTGTTATAGCTTTTCTTACTCTGCTCATTCCCAGACCAGCCTTTACATTTGGCTGTTATGCCATGTTTTAATCCATGCTCACCTGCTTACAGCCATAGCTGCTACTGTTACTCCATTTTTTTTCTCTGGACACACCACACTAGTGTTCACACTTTGCTCCACTCACAACCAGAGCTGCGTTCATGCATCGACTGGTATACCATGTTTGCTCTGCTCACAGTGAGAGCTGTGTTTACACGTCCGCTGTCACAACATGTTCATACTAGGCTTGTTTCAGAGCTGCATTCACGTTCACTGTTATATCATGTTTATGCTCCACTCACATTTAGGCCTAATTCACACGTCCGTAGTGTTTTTTTCGGAAACACGGAACCACGGATCCGCAAAACACGGACGGCTGCAATGTGCATTCTGCATTTTGTGGACCGCACATTGCTGGCACTATATAGAGAATGCCTTTTCTTGTCCACAATTGCGGACAAGAATAGGACATGTTCTATTTTTTTACGGAAACGCAGATGGGGAAACACGGATGCAGAAATGCGAACATCACATAGTGTGCTGTCCACATCCATTCCTGCCCCTTTGAAATGAATGGGTCTGCAACCCTTCTGCAAAATTGCGGATGGGATGCGGATCCATTTTGCGGATGTGTGAATAAGGCCTTAGAGCTGCTATTCTACCAATTTCATTCTCGGCCACACCCAGAGGTGCATTCACACTTACGCTGTCAAATCATTTTTTTTCCACTCCACCCACATCCAGAGTTGCATTCATACGTCTATTGGTATATCATGTTTGCTCTACTCGCATCCAGAGCTGTGTTCGCACGTCCTATGCTACTACAGGTTCTTTCCAGGCCTATATCAAGAACTGCATCCACATCACTGTTACATCTATGTTATGCTCCGTTCACAACCAGAGCTGCTGTTATACCAAATTTCATGATCTGCTTATACCCAGAGTTGTGTTCACACTTCTACTGCTACACCAGGTTGTATACCCCACTCACCAAAGCCGCTTTCCATGTCTGCTGTCGCATCAAGTTAATATTCCGTTCACATCCAAAGTGACATGCGTTCGCATGTCTGCTTTTACATCTTGTCCTATACTCCATTCACTACAAGAGGTGCGTTCACTTGTCTGCTTTTGAATCACGTCAATACTCTGCTCACTTTCAGATTGCATTTATACGTCTGCTTTATACCATGCTTTTTATGATCTACTAGTGATGAGCGGCAGGTGCCATATTCGATTTCGACGAAATTCGCGAATATTCGATGGAATATTCGTTTCATATTCGTCGAAATCGAATATTCGTCATTATTCTAGTTATCGCGATTAATATGCGATTTAAATAATCGCGTATTGCGATTTTAACTTAAGGCTACTTTCCTATTGGTTTCATATCTAGAATTATAGCGAAGATGACGAAGATGACGAATATGACGAATGTATTCATCATATTCCTCAAAACGAAGATAACGAAGTATTCTACATCTTCGTTTTAGCTACCTATTAGTCAACTTCGCTAATTCTAGCAATCAAATAGGAAGGTTGACTATAGAGACAACTGTGTTTAATTCGCTATGCGATTATATAATTTTTTTTTTTTATAAATAGAATAATTATAATAATTATATCAAGTAATATAATTTTTCTATTAAAAAAAAATAAAAAATCGCATAGCGAATTTAACACAGCTGTCTCTATAGTCAACCTTCCTATTTGATTGCTAGAATTAGCGAAGTTGACGAATAGGTAGCTAAAACGAAGATGTAGAATACTTCGTTATCTTCGTTTTGAGGAATATGACGAATACATTCATCATATTCGCTAATTCTACCAAGCCAACCATAAACTTCCGTGCTCATGGAGCAATTATTCAAGTTATATTAATCGCATTGCGATTTAAACTTAGAGCTGGGTTTATAATGGGTCAGCTTGCTAGAATGAACGAAGTTAACGAATATGGAATATAGCAGCAGTGCTAAGTTGAATTCTCAATGCGATTAATTTAACTTGAATTAATCGCATTGCGATTTCAACGTAATTCCTCAAATCCGACAGTACATTTTAGTATATGGAGACGTTCCCATGGTGATGGGGACGCTCCATGAGCACGGAATTCGGCAGAAGCGGCAACGGGCACTGACTAGAGCAGCCAGGAAGCCAGGAATCCTCAGGACAGGTAAGAACTATTTTTGGGAAGTGGGAAAGAAAAAAATATAACAAAAAAACCAAAAAAAACCCGAATATTCGAAATAGCGAATTTATAGCGCTATATTCAAAATATTCGCGAATTAGCGAAGTGCCGATATTCGCTAAAAAAATTCGCTATTCGAATATTCGCGCTCAACACTATGCTCTACCCATACTCAGAGCTGTGCCCATACCACGTGTTTTAGGTACCACTCACATCCAAGGCTGCATTCACCCATTTGTTGTTACATTATGTGTTGTACTCTGCTCCCACTCAAAGCTGCATTCTCCTGTTCATTGCTACGTCATGGTTTTACTCAATAATCTCACTGGGGCAGTCTGCACCCACTGCTCTGCTACCTCTCTCCAGACAAACATAACTGCGTTCTTTACAGGCTTACGTTCCTTTCCTCGGTGGTCTATTACATTCCATACTTTTCTGTTCACTTCAGTAAAAAAAAAATAGAAAAAAAAAATATTTTGGTCTTCTTTAATCCAGGTTCATATTCACTCAGACTGGTCTCCTTTTACTTCTGGTTCGTATTCTCTCAGATTGGTCTCCTGCCCCAGTTCACCAAACAGCTCCTCAGCGGAGGTCAGTGGCCCAATAGGAGTAAGTTTCCGGCTATGTTTTCACAATGCCTCAGGCTCTTGTTTTTCTCCCATCTCTGTTTCAATTTCATGTTTACGTTTTATGGTTCGCGGTGGTTAGTGTTTTTTTTTTTTTTATATAATCTTTATTCAGATTTTCCATATAAGTATACATAAGCACATATAAGTACAAACAATTGTACATGACATTTCAACACAAATGCCCCATTAACCGAACCCCCCCGCCTCCCATTAATCGGTGCGGATACTGTCCTCCAGTCTACCATAATTTTCTCTATCATCAATCAATTTGGAGTCTCCCTAATCGATTTGCATGTTTCCTTGTAAGATACCATTCTGACTGAACAAATGGAGCCATCACATTCTTCATTTCCACATCTGAAAAGACCGTTATAATAAAGCGTTCCCATCTCTTAAAAAATGTTTGTGTGGTTTTTCCTTTAAGCTACTCTGCCTCAGTTTTTTCCAATTCAAAGCACTGTTTAATCTGTGAAAAATGTTTCCCAAGGTAGGTACCCTGGGTTCAAGCCCGAAAGATGCATCTTTTAGCTGCCAGCAGTATTAGATGAAGTAGCGGAGTCGTACCTCTGTCCTCAGGGGGTGCATGAAATAAAATGAGTTCAGGGGACCATGGGATCCTGACCCCCAGATATCTTTAAATATTTCGTAGTATGTCTTTCCAAAATCTCTCTACTTCTGGGCATGCCCAGATCCCATGAAATAGATCAGATCCCTTCAATTTACATTTAGGGCAATGTTGTAGTCTATCAGTAGGGGCATTATGAGACACAAATTGGAAGCCATAAATGGCTCTATGAATCATTATAAAGTGTGACTCTCTCCAGGTTTCACTAGGGGTGACCTTTCTGACCTTATTCCAGCCTTTAAGGATCAACTTTTGGACATCTATCCCGGGAAATTCCTTCCTCCACCTAGAAGACATCTGATCAGCAGTGTGAGTTTGTATTTTATCCCTAAGGGCAAAATAGTATTCTTATTTTTCCTTTTCCCTTGACCTAGCATTACATCAAAATCAGTAGTGCCCATTTCCTTCGTAAGGTCCTTAACTCTATTCTTGATGAAACCCTGTATCTGGAGAAAAGCTAACAAGTTACCCCCCGCTGCATCCCATGTTTTTCCATGAATTCTGAAGCATTACAATATCTTCTATCGTTCCCCATCCACAAATCTACTGGCGTTTTTATACCCTTAGCCTTCCATCTATTAAAGTGTTTAAAATCCACCCCAGCAGGGAATTCTGGGTGTCCCCACATAACCGTGTGCATTGAAAGCAGAAAAGGAAGCGTGTATATTTTCCTCACGGCTTTCCATGTGGCCACTGTGTCTCTAAGCAGTAGGCTCTTCCTGATATCTACGGGGATTGCGCCAAATTTAGTGTGTAACAAGGCCGAGAGGGACCATGGATGGAACAATTGATCCTCAAGCGGGGTGTTCGTGTAGTAATTCGTTCCATGAACCCAGTCAGCGCAGTGCCTCATGATACTAGCTAAGTTGTAGCTCCGAAGATCTGGGAAGTTTAAACCTCCCAGTGGTTTGGGTAATTTGAGTTTAGTAAGGGAAATTTTCGCCCTTTTACCCCTCCATAAGAATGTGCGAAATGCAGTTTCCAACGTGTTAATGTCAGTGTGTTTAAGAAGTATTGGGATAGTTTGCATCGGATATAATAGTCTGGAGACATACATCATTTTTACCAATTGACTTCTTCCTCCCAGGGACAGAGGCAGCGACATCCATCTCTTGACATCTGCTAAAATCTTCCTAACCAGAGGAGGGAAATTCAGAAGATATAATTATTTATTAAATAAAAAAATAAATTAAAAAAATGATTCCGGACGCTTTCCCACATGTATTCCCAGATATTTAATGGATCTGGTGGCTATCCGTACTGGTACCTTCAGAGCTTCCACTGAGATTTGTGGTGTTCCCTCCACTAAAAATAGAATTTCAGATTTACTCGCGATTTACCCTAAATCCTGACACTAGCTCGAAGTCTGACATAATCTGGAACAGATGTTTCAGATCTCTCTGAGGGTGCTCCAGAAATATTAACAAGTCATTGGTGAACAACGCATGTTTTATCTTCACCTTACCCACGGAAATTTCTTCCCATCTCTTATCTTCTGCTAACGCTCTAGATAGCGGCTCTATGACTAGATTGAAAAGGAGTGGGGATAATGGGCATCCCTGCCTTGTCCATTTGTGCATCTTAATAGGTTGGGATATGAAACCCGGGGTATGTATCTTTGCCGAAGGATTGGAGTATATAGCCGTCAGGTATCGCCTAAAGGGACCGCTAAATCCCATAAATCCAAGACCTTTCCCATCCATTCCCAGTCTACGTTGTCAAATGCCTTTTACGCATTTATGGTGACAATAGCTGGGGATGTATAGGAAGTCGGCCTCATCTTGAGTTCGTCGAGAACCGTCAAGACTTTTCGGGCATTTGTGACTGCTGCCCTGCCCTGTATAAAGCCTACCTGCGCAGGTGAGATTAGGCACGGTAGGATGGATGCCAGTCTGTCTGCAAGGATTTTGGATGCCAATTTCAGGTCAGTATTGATCAGAGAAATCGGTCGATATGAAGCTGCTAGAAGAGGGTCCTTTCCTGGTTTCGCCAGGACTTTAATATATGCTGTGTTATTTTGCGTGGGAATCTGGGTGCCATTCATGTACTCCGTAAACACACGGGATAATAGAGGTGCTATTTCAGGTGATAGTATACGATAGAACGCACTACCATATCCGTCGGGACCTGGAGCTTTGTCTAGTTTTAACTGTTTAATAGCCATTTTTACATTTCCCTCCGTTATAGGGGCATTCAGCCTCTCTCTCTCCTCGTCAGATAATTTGGGCAAAGTGGCGGGTTTCAACCATTTCTCATAGTCTTTCTGCCCCTCAGTATGTGGCTGGTACAAGTTATCATAGAATTCCCTGAGAATTTCATTAATTTCCGTGGGGTGCGATTTAATTTGACCGTGATTGTTCTTGAGAGCTACAATATTAGTTATCGGTCTGCGTCCTTTGGCTAGCCTAGGCAAAAGTTTACCCGATTTGTTGCCATACCTGTACAGCTGAGCCTCCCACCTATCTTGGGCCAGACGTTCCCACTTCTGAAGCCACTCCTAATAGTTTTTCCTAGCGTGTTGCCATTTTGTCTGTAAATCTGGGGTCCTATGTCTTTTAAATTCCGTGTACGCTTCCCTGAGTTTATTGCTAAATTCTGCAAGCATTTTTTGCATTTTTTTTTCTCCCCGTACCTGTAGGCCATTATCTGCCCCCTCAGTACCGTTTTACCTGCATCCCACAGTAACTGGGGGTCTTCTGTCCCTTCAGTCCCCTGTTTATATTCAAGCCACCAACCTCTTAATATGTCCCTAAAGTTTTCATCTTGCATAAGAGAGGCAGGGAAGCGCCACAAGAAATCCGATCCCCAGGAGATATTATGCCTCATTATTATCGATACCGGGGAACGATCTGAGATAATTAGGTCTTCTATCAACGGGTCTACAAAATGTCCAAAGCTTCCGTAATTTACCAATATATAATCTTTGCGAGACCACGATTTGTGGGAGCATGAATAATGTGTAAATTCTCTTCCTTCCGGGTTGAGGGATCACCAAACATCAGTCATATTTGTATTCTCCATGAATTTGGGGAGCCAAATATCTGGATGTGCGCGCTTGTTACCCCCTTCTTGGGCTCTCAACCTGTCTTCTTTCTGATCTACCACTGCGTTCATGTCCCTCCCATGCAACTATCCTAATGTTTGTCATGTCTCCGTTAACCTTATCTGTTAAGTCACAAAAATTTTTTGCATCCTGGTCATTTGGCCCATAAACATTGTATATGCTCACCGTAAGTGGGATTGTCGGCCTTGTAAGTCAGACGCGTGGTCTAATACTTCATATTGAATACCCCGTTTCAATAACGTTATTACTTCTGCGCTCTTTCCCCTAGCCCCTGAACCAAAAACCTCCCCAACCCAGTCCTTCTTCATTCTCACAAAATCCTCCCCCACCAAGTGAGTCTCCTGTAAGAGAGCGATGTCGGCCCTTAGTCTCTTAAGGTGTCGTAGCACCATTCTTCGCTTAGTCGGAGATCGCAGCCCTTTAACACTCCATGAAATTATTTTCAGCGTGGCAGCCATATCTGATATTTTATAGATGATATGACAAATGGACTGGTTTGAGACAGTATCGCACCTAAAATATTATACTCCCCCTAAACCATGAACAGTAAGCCCCTTAACTGGGGAAAGGGTAAACCTCAAATTATCTCTGACTTCACTTCTTCCCAGCATACTTATCCGCATACTTTCCTATCTATGTGCCTACAACTCCCTTAGCACCATACTTCTTTAGATTTTGTACCCAGTGAGATTGAGAACAATTCCTCTGAACATCAAGAAAAGCTAACCTACCCAGAGTTATTTTTTTTATTATTATTATATATTTTTTTCTCCCCCTTTCTTTTCCTCCCTTCTCCTTTCCTCCCCTCATATGCCCCTCTCTCTGCAATATACAACTGGCTGGATAGAGCCTCCTGATAAACCTTTTCCCCCAAAATCTTCCGACGGGAAATTAAGTATAATCGAACATGTTGAACGACACACAGTCCTTCCCATACTAATTCAATAGGAATAACAGAACACATGTTCAGATCACATCTCTTCAACTATGATAAGTATACTCATCAGTTCTCCTGAGGCAAGCAAGTCCCATCATCCGGACCCTTGACGCGCTGGCGATTTCTGATCTTGCTGGTCTCCCCAATCTTCCCCTTGATCTTCATGCGGAGATGGACATGTCGAGGAGACCCAATGGTAAGTGATGGCTGGTAGTTGTTCCAGGTTTCTGCGTCTGGACTTGATCGCCTGTGCCGCTTCATCTGGGTCTCCGAAAGTTGCAGTGGAGCCATCTGGTAAGAAGATCTTCAAGATCGCCAGGTATAGTAAAGCAAAGCGCACTTGGGATCTGAATAGCGCAGTACAAATTGGCGCGAAGGCCTTCCTTATTCTGGTGACATCGGCTGAATAGTCGCCGAAGATCAGGATCCGATAGCCTCTTATCACAACTGGTTTGCCCCCCGATTTGTAGGCCCTCAAAATGGCGGATTTCTCTGAATAGTCCAGGTATTTGGCAATCACTTGTCGAGGCCTAGCTGTGCGCGATGGTCCTGCTACCGTGGGCTTCTTCCTCAGGTTCGCGTCCATGATAGTCGCGGGACCCACCCTATGGGCTCTTTCCACCTTAAATCTGGCGTTGAGGTCTAGGGCTGTTGGGATCTCGCTTTCGCAGATTGCGATGAGTGCCTTGGCGGGAATTTGTTCAGGGAGACCAACTATTCGGAGATTGCTTCTCCGCGAACAGTTCTCCAAGTCGTCTACTTTTTCCCATAATTTGCAGTTCTCTGCCAGTGCCTCCTCAAGGCGCACTTGTAGGGTGAGGCTGTCTGCCTCCATGGCTGCGACTCTCGACTCCAGGTCAGCGAGCTGCGTGGTGTGCTGTTTCACCTCCTCCTGAAGTGCAGCAAAAGAGTGTGACACCGTAGAGGCCAAGGCATCTTGGAGGTCGGGTAGAATCCGTGCTGCCACCTCTAAAGCTAGCTGCTTATAATCGATGTCAACTTTATCAGCTCCCGCTGACTGACTGCTTTGCAGCTCCGTTGATGGGTCTGCACTTTGTGAGCTTTCGTCTTCCTTTGGGTGTAGCGCCATATTGCTTTCTACTGGTGTCTTCCCAGGTCTCACCGAGTTCTTTTTCGATTTGCTCCCCATTTGAAAAAGGAAGCGGTCCATATACCGACAGAATACAACTCTCTCTCAGTTCCGGACCTTTGTATAGTGTGCACAGTCTGTTTGTTAGGGGATAAGCTCTGTTTCGGGTGTTTTAGCTCACAGAGCTCTCAGTGCATGCGGCTGCTCATGCTGGCGCCGGAACCGGAAGTCCGTGGTTAGTGTTTTATGTATGCCCGTGCTTCGGATTACTAATGTCTATATTTTCAACGCCTGTTGGCAGTTATGTTTCTTAGGCCACCTTCTAGCCAATCCAATCATTCAAGTCGCTGCATATCCCATCAGGTCCGGCTTAAGTTTTAATTACTTATCGTCACCGCAACGGCATCCAGATCAGTCTCTTCGCTTCGGGGGCCCTATAACTGCTTCGGCCTCTGGCTTTGGGGGCCCTATGACTGATCTGGCCTCATGGCTCCTGGGGCCCCATGACCGTTTTTGATGTTTTGTTTGTTAGGGGTACAACATGGTTGTAGGCTGGTTAGTGTCCCAGGTTTGGAGGGGGTAATGGTTATGCGAGTCCCCAAGGCATGCTGGTGTTGCATAAGTGGTTTATTAAAAAAAAAAAAAGTCACTTGTAGTTCGCACGGCCATTTTTTTTCCGCCCTAAAAGCCTTGCACGCATGACTCCTGCCATAAGAGGGTTGCACGCATGGCTCCTACCATAAGAGGCTCGCACGCATGGCTCCTGCCATAAGAAACTCGCACGCATGGCTCCTGCCATAAGAGACTCGCACGCATAGCTCCTGCCATAAGAGACTTGCACGCATGGCTCCTGCCATAAGAGACTCGCACGCATGGCTCCTGCCATAAGAAACTCGCACGCATGGCTCCTGCCATAAGAGACTCGCACGCATAGCTCCTGCCATAAGAGACTCGCACGCATGGCTCCTGCCATAAGAGAATCGCACGCATGGCTCCTGCCATGAGAGACTCGCACGCATGGCTCCTGCCATAAGAGACTCGCACGCATGGCTTCTGCCATAAGAGACTCACACGCATGGCTCCTGCCATAAGGGACTCGCACGCATTGGCTTCTGCCATAAAGGACTCACACACATGGCTCCTGCCATAAGAGGCTCGCTCCAGGATGGAAGCAGGTGATTGGACCATGTGACCCAGTGACGTCACTGAAGGTCCTTCACCCCCCCCCCCCCCCCAGCTGAAGACAGAACAGGAGACCGGCAGCTACGCGATCAAATGGAGGGGGTGAGTTAATTTTTTTAATTATTTTTAACCCTCTATTGCCCTTTTTACTTTGCATTCTCTATTGAGAATGCTATTATTTTCCTTTATAACTATGTTATAAGGGAAAATAATATAGATTGGGTCCCCATCCCGATCGTCTCCTAGCAACCATGCGGGAAAATCGCACCGCATCCGTACTTGCTTGCGATTTTCCCGCAGCCTCATTCACTTCTATGAGGCCTGCGTTGTGTGAAAAACGCAGAATATAGAACATGCTGCGATTTTCATGCAACACGAAAGTGATGAGGGAAAATCACTGTTCACTTACACAGTCCCATTGAAATGAATGGGTCCGGATTCAGTGCGGGTGCAATGCGTTCATCTCACGCATTGCATCCCAAGTGTAAATCATGCCCATGTGAAAGGGGCCTTGGGCCCAAAACACTCCACAGCTAAGTCAAAATGAGCTGCCTCTAGCTCCGCGTGAGTATCTTCCATCTGGCAGTTTTTCTCCAAGCTGCTAGAAGATAAAAGCATTGCCATGTCTGTGCAAGCTCTACAAGAAGAAAAAAGTCAGCGACAGCCAAACACCACAGCATCACAACACAGCACAACACATAGGCACCACAGCTCTATTGAGACACATGAAGTGGCCTCACCCCATCCTGTGGGCAAACAGAGGTGGCAGCCAGCAGCCGCAAAAAGTGTTTCCTCCTTCTCCCTGTCTCCCTTGCAGCAGTCAGGCCGTATCCTTGTGTTTTTCACATAATCATCCTTTCTGTCTCCACTGCTCAGACAACTCTTCTGCTGCATGGTCAGCAATCGATAACGGAACGCGTGGCTTCAAAACAACTGTACACGCCCAGCCATCTGCTGTTGTGCAAGCTTAATTCTCACCTGGCCAAGTTGCTGGCATTGCAGTCACTGGTGCACCATTTAGTAGAGTCTGCTGGTAATTGAACTGGCCATGACACCCAATTGTCTCAGGGGGGGCAGAGCCGAAAAGAACTGGCTCTTCAAGCATGCTTGCCAGAATGGCGACCCTTATGCTCGTTTGCTTATATACTTACAGGCATATCACTGACGTCAAGCATTCTGATGGTTACTGGATAGCCATGCTTTGAAACCCTCGCTATCAAAGCAAAATGGAGGAACTTTTCTTCCCTCCGAAAGGGAGGCCAAATTATTACTAGGAAACACTGTGTACACAGCTTGCAGCAGGCTCCGGCGAGCAGATGCCTGCTGCAAGCATGTCTGAAAGGGAGGCTTCTCTTTGCCCCCACAGAGTCACCCAACTCCTATCGACATAAGCTTAGAAGCTATGGGGGGAGTCACGGGGCCAAAACTGGCCAAATAACTCAAGTATTAATTCAGTCTTACAGGTTCATGTTAGCGTCAAGAAGGCTACAGAGTGGCAAAATGACACAGTGTGGAGTTCGCAGCAATATGAAAAGGCAACAGAGTGGCACAATGACAGAGTCTGGAGGTGGCAGCAGCGAGAGTAGGCCACAGAGTGGCAAGGTGACATAGTGTGGACAAAAGACTGTTGGTACAGATTGTTGAGAAAAATGCAGATGGAAAGTTATCTGTAGAACTGTATGACGGTAACCTGCAGATTATTGCAGTTATCAAAAGCAAGTTGGGTTTATTGGTTCCAAGACCTAAATTAGATCATGTGGCGGGTGATCAGTCCAAGACCTTCAAGCAGCAGCAGCATTATGATACCACAGATTGGCAAGCTGACATAGTGTGGAGATGGCTGCATGAGGAGGGCACAAAGTGGCAAGGAGACATAATGTGGAAATGGCAACAACAGCAGCAGCATGATAACACAAAGTGGCAAGGAGACATAGTGTGAAGATGGCAGCAGCATGATACCACAGATTGGCAAGGTGACATAGTGTGGAGATCGCAGCATGAGGAGGCCATAAAGTGGCAAGGAGAAATAGTGTGGAGATGGCAGCATGAATAGGCCACAAAGTGGCAAGGTAACATAGTGTGGAGATGGCAGCATGAGTAAGCCACAAAGTGGCAAGGTGACACAGTGTGGAGATGGCAGCATGAGTAGGCCACAAAGTGGCAAGGAGACATAGTGTGGAGATGGCAGCAACATGATACCACAGATTGGCAAGGTGACATAGTATGGAGATCGCAGCATGAGGAGGCCACAAAGTGGCAAGGAGACATAGTGTGGAAATGGCAGCAGCATGATAACACAGATTGGCATGGTGACATATTGTTGAGATGGCAGCAGCATGATGATAACACAGATTGGCAAGGTGACATAGTGTGGTGATGGCAGCATGAGTAAGCCACAAAGTAGCAAGGTGACATAGTATGGATAAAAGACTGAGGGCACAGATTGTTGAGAAAGATGCAGAAGTTATCTGTAGAGGTGTACGACTGTAACCTGCAGATTAATGCAGCCCTCAAAAGCAAGTTGGGTTTATCGGTTCCAAAACCTAAATTAGATCGTGTGGCGGGTAATCAGTCCAAGACCTTCAAGCAGCAGCAGCGTGATACCATATATTGGCAAGGTGACATAGTGTGGAGATGGCAGAATGAGGAGGCCACAAAGTGGCAAGGAGACATAGTGTGGAGATGGCAGCAGCATGATAACACAGATTGGCATGGTGACATAGTGTGGAGATGGCAGCAAAAGCAGCAGCATGCTAACACAGATTGGCAAGGAGACATACTGTAGTGTGTAGATGGCAGCATGAGTAGGCCACAAAGTGGCAAGGTGACATAGTGTGGATCAAAGACTGAGGGCACAGATTGTTGAGAAAGATGCAGATGTAAAGCTATCTGTAGAGCTATACAACTGTAACCTGCAGATTAATGCAGTCCTCAAAAGCAAGTTGGGTTTATTAGTTCCAAAACCAAAATTAGATCATGTGGCAGGAGATCAGTCCAAGACCATCAAGCAGCGGCAGCAGCATGATACCACAGATACCAAGGTGACATAATGTGGAGATGGCAGCATGAGGAGTAGTGATGAGCGGCAGGGGCAATATTCGAATTCACAATATTTTGTGAATATTTGGGCGAATATTCGCCATATATTCGCGAATTTGCAAATTCCTGATCTTCAGGCATTATTTTCTTGATTGCAAAAATTTGCATTAAAACAAATTCGCATAAAATTCGCATAGACTGGTATTTTAAAAAAAAACGAATATTCGCGATGACGAATATATTTTGAGATATTCGGGCCGATATTTGTGATAAAAATTCGCAATTCGAATATTCGTGATCAACACTAATGAGGAGGCCACAAAGTGGCAAGTAGACATAGTGTGGAGATGGCAGCAAAAGCAGCAGCATGATAACACAGATTGGCAAGGAGATATAGTGTGGAGATGGATCATCTAATCTGATGCATCAGGCAATGGTGGGTTGAAATCGTTGCTGATCCACGCCTGATTCATCTTGAAAAAAGTAAGTCTCTCCACATTTTGATGGGACAGGTGAGTTCTTCTTGGGGTAACTATGGCCCCTGCCGCATTAAACACCCGCTCTGATGCCTCACTACTGGCCAGGCAGGACAGCTTTTCCAGAGCAAACTCAGCCAGATGTGGCCACTAATCCAGTTTGGTTGCCCAGTAGTCCAGTGGATCTTCAATGTGGGGTGGCAGGGTGCTGTTCAGGTCCTGCTCCAGGTCTACCTGCTGCTGCTGGTGAGTAGTTACTTCACTATGTAGGTGAAGAAAGCTGCTCATCATGGACTCTAGACTCAGGCCGAGGCTGATGGAGCTGCTACTGTTCCTGCCACCGCACCCCTCCCCAGCAGCCATGGCAGTGGAATGTGAGCGCAGAGGGCCCCCCGGTCAGACCTGCGAGAGGATGGACGATGGCGCACATAGGCAGAGGCCAACTGCCTACATAGGATGTCTCTGTAGTACTTCATTTTGTCCTCCCTCTCAGTGGGTGTAAAAAAGGCCCCCATTTTGGACCGGTAGTGAGGGTTCAACTTGGTGGAGAGCCAGAAATCTTCCGCCTGCCGAATGGTGACAATTCTGCAGTCACTACGCAAACAAGTGAGCATGCAGCGGGCCATTATTGCAAGTGACTCTGAGGGATTCCCTGCGTCCATTTCCACTACATACTGCCACAGTGTGTCTGGGTCCTCTGTCTTGTCTTCCTCATCGCCCTCTTGCTCCTCCGGCTGCTCCTGCTCCTCCTCTCCTATCACCACAGTAGAAAAGCCACTCATCTGGCTACATATTGCCTGTGCAAAAATGTCTTCCTCCCCCTCCTCCTCCTCTTGCAGTTCAGCCCCCACAGGCTCACGTGGCCATGAGATCTAGGCGCCACGTCTCCAGTCCCCTGAAAAGCCATATTCACCAGCATCTGTTCCAGGACATGAATCAGTGGAATGACATAGTTCATACCGTAGTCCTGGAGACTGACAAATAATGTGGCCTCCTCAAAGGGCCTGAGCAAACGGCAGGTGTCATGCATGAGCTGCCACTGGCTGACATCGAAGTTACACAGGGGAGTACTCCTATCTGCTTGGATCATCAAGAAATCGTTGATGGCTTTTCTGATGTCTTGCAGATGGGTGGAAGACTTGAGGAACTGCTTGACAACTAGATTGAACACGTGTGCCATGCAGTGTTCATGGCTCAGCCCTCCTTGATGCTGTGCCAACAGCATGTTGTTCCCGTTGTCGGTCACCATGGTTCCGATTTTCAGTTGTCGAAGAGAAAGCCAGCAGTTGATTTCTTTCTGAAGGACACAGAGCAGTTCCTCCCCTGTGTGACTCCGTTCGTCCAGGCAAACCGGGTGCAGAACCTGCACATGTGGTATGCTGGAGGGGCACTGTGACTTGTCCCTGCAGTGGAGGCTGAGAATATGGTAAAGGATGAGGAGGAAGAGGCGGACATTGTCGTAGGACCAAGGTATGACAACGTGGAGGCGGAAGCGTTGTTACCTGGCTAAGTTGGTGGTGTGGTTGTGCAGGAACCACTTTCACCCAGTGGGCCGTAAAGGACATGTATTCTCCCTGACCATAGTAACAGCTCCACTCGTTGGCGCTACCGTGCTCTTTGGCAGACACTGACAGGCTCAAGGACTGGCACACCTGGTCAACATACGTGTGCAGGGCTGGTACTGCCTTTTGGGAAAATAAATTACGGCTAGGGGGTCTCCACCTCGGCTCGGCATAAGCCATCAGTTCTCTGAAAGTTGCAAAGTCCCCCACTTGGAAAGGGAGGGACTGCAGCACCAGCAACTTGGTCAGGTTCAGCTTCTGCTCTGTTGAATGAGTGCATACATACTGTCTCTTGGCAATCGCTTCAGAGATTGATTGCTGCCGGAATGACTGATGAGGAGTAGAAGGAGGAGGAGTAGGAGCTTCAGGACCAGCAGACAATGGGACAGACAGACAGCTCCCTTCTGCTGAGCCGGTGGAGCCTTGACTGCCTGCAATGGGGTGCATGCCACTAGGTGATGCAGCGGTTGCTGCGGCAGGCTGGACCACCACATCAGAGCCACGATTGTCCGAGGCCACTTTGTGGTGTCACTGCATATGTTGTCGCAGGGCAATGGTGCCAACATTGGCCCCCTGGCCACGCCTAACCTTCTGCCCACAGATTCGACATATGGCCATGTTCACCTCCTCCGGAGTCTTGACAAAAAGCTGCCACAACGCAGAGTATCTGATTTTCCCTGCAACACTCCGCACTGACTGACTGCTAGTGCCTCTGCTTGAGTGAACCCATGCAGCCCTTCTTTCTGGGCAGCTAGGCTCCTGCGAAGCGGGTGTTCTACCCCGAGCCCGTTTGGCTGCCGACCACCCACTTCTGCCACCTTGCCAACTCACTGCCACGCTGCCACCCTGCTGGCTCAGCCGCTGCCTCGTGGGCAAGCTGTCACCCTCTTTTCCTGATGATGAAACCCCTTCTTCACCCTGCTCCCAAGTGCGATCGGCTTTATCATCATCGAGTAGTGTCTGCAAGTCACTAGTGTCGTCCTCAACGCTTCTGGGGCAGGAGCCTGAAAGCTCGCCACACCACCTCCCACACCACTCTCCTCATCACTACATGCCCAAACAACAGGGGAAGCGGCAGATGTCTCCTGCAAATCTTGGATGTCCAGTAGCTGCTGACTGTCCTCGAGTAGTTCATCCTCGCTGAATAGTAGAGCTGAGCCCACAGCAGATAGTACTTCTGTGGCTTAGGGAACAGCAAAGAACAGAGGCAGTTTGAGGACAAGTGAGGGCACAGGACCTGATCCCGAGCCATGCCAACTAAGGGTTGTGTCTGACAAACCCAACGACTCTGGCTGTGGGTGTCCGATGTCACTTGGGATGAATTGGATGACTGAGTTAACCAATCAATAACCGATGGGTTGCTGGTCAAGACACGACCAGTAGATGACACCTGGAGCTCAGGCCTCTCGCTGTGACTCATGCTGACACGCCCCCTTAATCTGCTGCAACCTCTGCCTGCGCCAGAAACATTTAGGTCTCTGCCATTCCTCTGTGCTTGGCCTGGCACTTCTCTGTCTAACATACTTTTTGCTGAACTAATATAATTAAAAGCAACTAATAAAAAACTAAAAGCCCAAAATAAATAAATCAGTTTTGACAGAAATTGGCCACTAATCACTTTTAGCACAAATACAAGTAAACGTATTTCTTGTTTTGGACTGAAATAGGCCACTAAATTATTATAGCGGAAATAAAAACAAACGTGACCTGTGCATATATTTCTCGTATTCGACTGAAAAGGGCCAATAATTGATTTCAGTGTAAATAACCGGACTGCGTATATTTTTCTGTTATTGTAATGAACTGGCAATAAATAGTTTAAATCAAAAATAACAACAAATGTCAACGCTGTATGAAAAAACTGCTGTAGTGACGGGAGAAATTATATTTCTTGTTAAACTGAAGTAGGCCAATACACTCTTTCACCAGAAATAACTGCAACAGAGCAGTGTGTATATAATAAGCTTTTTTTAATGAAACAAGTCCACTATGAGCTTTCACCAGAAATTACTGCAACAGAGCAGTGTGTATATATTACGCTTTTTTTTACTGAAACAAGGCCACTATGCGCTTTTACCAGAAATTATCACTACAGTGCAGTAGGTATATATTTTTCTTGTATTACAGAAATAAGGCCACTATGTGCTTTCAACAGAAATTACTGCAACAGAGCAGTGTGTATATATTACGCTTTTTTTTACTGAAACAAGGCCACTATGCACTTTTACCAGATATTACTGCAACAGAGCAGTGTGTATTAGAGATGAGCGAACACCTGGATGTTCGGGTTCGAGAAGTTCGGCCAAACTTCCCGAAAATGTTCGGGTTCGGGATCCGAACTCGACCCGAACTTTATCCCGAACCTGAACCCCATTGAAGTCAATGGGGACCTGAACTTTTGGGCCTTAAAAAGGCTGTAAAAAAGTCCAGGAAAGGGCTAGAGGGCTGCAAAAGGCAGCAAAATGTAGGTAAATGCCCTGCAAACAAATGTGGATAGGGAAATGAATTAAAATAAAATGAAATAAATAAAAATTAACCAATATCAATTGGAGAGAGGTCCCATAGCAGAGAATCATGCATCATATCACCCACCACTGGAGAAGGCCACTTTCAGTTATTTCGGCCCCAGCACCCAGACAGAGGAGAGAGGTCCCACAGCAAGGAATCATGCGTCATATCACCCACCACTGGAGAAGGCCACTTTCAGTTATTTCGGCCCCAGCTCCCAGACAGAGGAGAGAGGTCCCACAGCAAGGAATCATGCGTCATATCACCCACCACTGGAGAAGGCCACTTTCAGTTATTTTGGCCCCAGCACCCAGACAGAGGAGAGAGGTCCCACAGCAAGGAATCATGCGTCATATCACCCACCACTGGAGAAGGCCACTTTCAGTTATTTCGGTCCAGCACCCAGACAGAGGAGAGGTTCATTCAACTTTGGGTTGCACCCCAAGATCATGGTAAAGTTAAAAAAATGAGGATTCAATAAAGAAGTGCCACGGAGTACAAGAATACATGGTTGAGGTGGAGGCAGTTATAAATGTCTATTCTGCACAAGGGAGGCACAGGTCCTGTGGGATCCATGCCTGGTTCATTTTTATGAACGTCAGCTTGACCACGTTGGCTGTGGACAAGCGGCTGCGTTTGTCAGTAATGACGCCCCCTGCCGTGCTGAATACACGTTCAGACAAAACGCTGGCTGCTGGGCAGGCCACCACCTCCAAGGCTTAAAATGCTAACTCTGGCCACGTGGACAATTTGGAGACCCAGAAGTTGAATGGGGCCGAACCATCAGTCAGTACGTGGAGGGGTGTGCAGAAGTACTGTTCAACCATGTTAGTGAAATGCTGCCTCCTGCTAACACGTTCCGTATCAGGTGGTCGTGCAGTTAGCTGTGGCGTGGAGACAAAACTTTTCCACAGTTCTGCCATGCTAACCCTTCCCTCAGAAGAGCTGGCCGTGACACTGCTGCGTTGGCGACCTCTTGATCCTCCTCTGCCTTCGTCTTGGGCTTCCACCTGTTCCCCTGTGACATTTGGGAATGCTCTCAGGAGCGCGTCTACCAGTGTGCGCTTGTACTCGCGCATCTTCCTATCACGCTCCAGTGCAGGAAGTAAGGTGGGCACATTGTCTTTGTACCGGGGATCCAGCAGGGTGGCAACCCAGTAGTCCGCACACGTTAAAATGTGGGCAACTCTGCTGTCGTTGAGCAGGCACTGCAGCATGTAGTCGCTCATGTGTGCCAGGCTCCCCAGGGGTAAGGACAAGCTGTCCTCTGTGGGAGGTGTATCGTCATCGTCCTCCGTATCCCCCCAGCCACGCACCAGTGATGGGTCTGAGCTGTGTCGGGTGCCACCCCGCTGTGAACCTGCTTCATCCTCATCCTCCTCAACCTCCTCCCCATCCTCCTCATCCTCCAGTAGTGGGCCCTGGCTGGCCACATTTGTACCTGGCCTCTGCTGTTGCAAAAAACCTCCCTCTGAGCCACTTCTAACAGACTGGCCTGAAAGTGCTAAAAATGACCCCTCCTCCTCCTCCTCCTGGGCCACCTCCTCTTCCATCATTCCTAAGCTTTTTCTCAAGGAGACATAGAAGTGGTATTGTAACGCTGATAACGGTGTCATCGCCACTGGCCATGTTGGTGGAGTACTCGAAACAGCGCAACAGGGCACACAGGTCTCGCATGGAGGCCCAATCATTGGTGGTGAAGTGGTGCTGTTCCGCAGTGCGACTGACGCGTGCGTGCTGCAGCTGAAACTCCACTATGGCCTGCTGCTGCTCGCATAGTCTCTCCAGCATGTGCAAGGTGGAGTTCCACCTGGTGGGCACGTCGCATATGAGGCGGTGAGCGGGTAGGCCGAAGTTCCGCTGTAGTGCAGACAGGCGAGCAGCGGCAGGATGTGAACGCCGGAAGCGTGCACAGTGGCCTCACTTTATGCAGCAGCTCTGACATGTCGGGGTAGTTGTGAATGAACTTTTGCACCACCAAATTCAGCACATGCGCCCGGCAAGGGATGTGCGTCAAACCGGCTAGTCCCAGAGCTGCGACGAGATTTCGCCCATTATCGCACACCACCAGGACGGGCTTGAGGCCCACCGGCAGAAACCACTCGTCGGTCTGTTGTTCAATACCCCACCACAACTCCTGCGCGGTGTGGCGCCTGTTCCCCAAACATATGAGTTTCAGAAAGGCCTGCTGACGTTTACCCCGGGCTGTGCTGAAGTTGGTGGTGAAGGTGTGTGGCTGACTGGATGAGCTGGTGGAAGCAGAGGAGGAGGAAGCCGAGTAGGAGGAGGAGGCTACAGGAGGCAAAGAATGATGCCTTGTGATCCTTGGCGGCAGAAGGACGTGCGCCAAGGAACTCTCCGCCGGGGCCCAGCCGCCACTACATTTACCCAGTGTGCAGTTAGGGAGATATAGCGTCCCTGGCCGTGATTACTGGTCCACGTATCTGTGGTTAGGTGGACCTTGCCACAGATGGCGTTGCGCAGTGCACACTTGATTTTATCAGATACTTGGTTGTGCAGGGAAGGCACGGCTGTCTTGGAGAAGTAGTGGCGGCTGGGATCAACATACTGTGGGACAACCATGGACATCAGCTGTTTGAAGCTGTCTGTGTCCACCAGCCTTAATGACAGCATTTCAAAGGCCAGTAGTTTAGAAATGCTGGCATTCAGGCCCAGGGCTCGAGGGTGGCTAGGTGGGAATTTACGCTTTCTCTCCAAGGTTTGTGAGATGGAGAGCTGAACGCTGCCGTGTGACATGGTGGAGATGCTTGGTGATGCAGGAGGTGGTGTCGGTGGCACAACCTCTGTTTGGTTGGCGGCAGGTGCCAACATTCCTCCCGAGGCGGAGGAAGAGGCCGAGGCAGCAGCAAAAGAGGGACCAAGGGGAGCCAGAGTGAGTTCCTTGCTTTTAACGTGTTTACTCCACTGCAGTTCATGCTTTGCATGTAGATGCCTGGTCATGCAGGTTGTGCTGAGGTTCAGAACGTTAATGCCTCGCTTCAGGCTCTGTTGGCACAGCGTGCACACCACTCAGGTCTTGTCGTCAGCACATTGTTTAAAGAAGTGCCATGCCAGGGAACTCCTTGAAGCTGCCTTTGGGGTGCTCGGTCCCTGGTGGCGGTGGCCAGTAGCAGGCAATCACTCTCTTGGAGACGGCTGTTCTGCTTTTGCCCCCTGCTCCCTCTTTTGCTACGCTGTTGGTTCGGTCTCACCACTGCCTCTTCCTCTGAACTATGAAATTCAGTGGCACGACCTTCATTCCATGTGGGGTCTAGGACCTCATCGTCCCCTGCATCGTTTTCCACACAGTCTTCCTCCCTGACCTCCTGTTCGGTCTGCACACTGCAGAAAGACGCAGCAGTTGACACTTGATTTTCGTCATCATCAGAGACGTGCGGACTGCGATGAGATGGTATTCCCATGTCCTCATCATCAGGAGACATCAGTGGTTGTGCATCAGTGCATTCTATGTCTTCCACCACTGGGGAAGGGCTAGGTGGGTTCCCTTGGGAGCAGAGTCTTCAAACAGCATAAGAGACTGCTGAATAACTTGAGGCTCAGACAGTTTCCCTGATATGCATGGGAGTGATGTGACAGACTGATGGGCTTGGTTTTCAGGCGCTACTTGTGCGCTTTCTGCAGAAGACTGGGTGGGAGATAATGTTGTGAACGTGCTGGATCCACTGTCGGCCACCCAATTGACTAGCGCCTGTACCTGCTCAGGCCTTACCATCCTTAGAACGGCATTGGGCCGCACGAAATATCGCTGCAAATTCTGGCGGGTACTGGAACCTGAGGTAGTTGGTTCACTAGGACTTGTGGCTGTGGCAGAATTGCCGCGTCCTCTGCCAGCACCAGAGGGTACACTAACACGACCACGACCGCGTCCGCGTCCCTTACTAGATGTTTTCTTCATTGTTACCGTTCACCAAGCACCACAATAAGAAAAAAAATATTTGGCCCAATGTATTGATTTCAAATTCACTATCACACTAAAAACACTATCTGCCTATTTATTTATGTAGCGTATTACACTAATCCAGGCACAGCCGTTACTTCTGATTTAGGGGAATATCTCTTTTAGGGCTAGTATTTAGGCCCTGGATGAAAGGTATCCTTTTATGGAAAGATTTAAACTAGGCCTGCAACAGCTGGAAACACCAGATTCAGGGTATTGCTATTTTGGCAATTGAATTTCACCCCAGAACAAAATATATCCTTTCCAGGACACTATGAAACTTGTCCAGCCACAGCTGAAACCACTGATTTATGGTATTGCTATTTTGGCAATTGAATTTCACCCCAGAACAAAATATATGTTTTGGCGGACACTATTATAGTTTGCCAGTCAGAGCTGAAACCACTGATTGATGGTATTGCTATTTTGGCAATTGAATTTCACCCCAGAACAAAATATATGTTTTGGCGGACACTATTATAGTTTGCCAGCCAGTGCTGGGACACCAGATTTAGGGGATTGCTATTTTGGCAGTTGAATTTCACCCCAGAACAAAATATATGTTTTGGCGGACACAATTATAATTTGCCAGCCAGAGCTGAAACCACTGATTTATGGTATTGCTATTTTGGCAATTGAATTTCACCCCAGAACAAAATATATGTTTTGGCGGACACTATTATAGTTTGCCAGCCAGTACTGGGACATAAGATTTAGGGGATTGCTATTTTGGCAGTTGAATTTCACCCCAGAACAAAATATATGTTTTGGCGGACACTATTATAATTTGACAACCAAAGCTGAAACCACTGATTTATGGTATTGCTATTTTGCCAATTGAATTTCACCACAGAACAAAATATATGTTTTGGCGGACACTATCATAATTTGCCAGCCAGAGCTGAAACCACTGATTTATGGTATTGCCATTTTGGCAATTGAATTTCACCCCAGAACGAAATATATCCTTTGCAGGACACTATGAAACTTGGCCAGCCACAACTGAAACCACTGATTTATGGTATTGCTATTTTGGCAATTGAATTTCACCCCAGTACAAAATTAATGTTTTGGCGGACACTATTATAGTTTGCCGGTCAGAGCTGAAACCACTGATTTGTGGTATTGCTATTTTGGCAATTGAATTTCACCCCAGAACAAAATTTATGTTTTGGCGGACACTATTATAGTTTGTCAGCCAGAGCTGAAACCACTGATTTATGGTATTGCTATTTTGGCAATTGAATTTCACCCCAGAACAAAATATATCCTTTGCAGGACACTATGAAACTTGGCCAGCCAGAGCTGAAACCACTGATTTATGGTATTGCTATTTTGGCAATTGAATTTCACCCCAGAACAAAATATATGTTTTGGCGGACACTAATATAGTTTGCCAGCCAGTGCTGGGACACCAGATTTATGGGATTGCTATTTTGGCATTTGAATTTCACCCCAGAACAAAATATATGTTTTGGCGGACACTATTATAGTTTGCCAGCCAGAGCTGAAACCACTGATTTATGGTATTGCTATTTTGGCAATTGATTTTAACCCCAGAACAAAATATATGTTTTGGCGGACACTATTATAGTTTGCCAGCCAGTGCTGGGACCACTAGATTTAGGGTATTGCTATTTTGGCAGTTGAATTTCACCCCAGAACAAAATATATGTTTTGACGGACACTATTATAATTTGTCAGCCACAGCTGAAACCACTGATTTATGGTATTGCTATTTTGGCAATTGAATTTCACCCCAGAACAAAATTTATGTTTTGGCGGACACTATTATAGTTTGCCAGCCAGAGCTGAAACCACTGATTTATGGTATTGCTATTTTGGCAATTGAATTTCACCCCAGAACAAAATTTATGTTTTGGCGGACACTATTAGAGTTTGCCAGCCAGAGCTGAAACCAGTGATTTATGGTATTGCTATTTTGGCAATTTAGTTTCACACCAGAACAAAGAATTTCTTTTGCAGGACACTATGAAACTTGGCCAGCCAGAGCTGAAACCACTGATATATGGTATTGCTATTTTGGCAATTGAATTTCACCCCATAACAAAGGATATCCTTTGCAGGACACTATGAAACTTGGCCAGCCACAGCTGAAACCACTGATTTATGGTATTGCTATTTTGGCAATTGAATTTCACCCCAGAACAAAATTTATGTTTTGGCGGACACTATTATAGTTTGCCAGCCCGAGCTGAAACAACTGATTTATGGTATTGCTATTTTGGCAATTGAATTTCACCCCAGAACAAAATATAGCCTTTTCAGGACACTATGAAACTTGGCCAGCCACAGCTGAAACCACTGATTTATGGTATTGCTATTTTGGCAATTGAATTTCACCCCAGAACAAAATATATGTTTTGGCGAATACTACTATAGTTTGCCAGCCAGTGCTGGGACACCAGATTTATGGGATTGCTATTTTGGCATTTGAATTTCACCCCAGAACAAAATTTATGTTTTGGCGGACACTATTATAGTTTGCCAGCCAGAGCTGAAACCACTGATTTATGGTATTGCTATTTTGGCGATTGAATTTCACCCCAGAATGAAATAGATCCTTTGCAGGACACAATGAAACTTGGCCAGCCACAGCTGAAACCACTGATTTATGGTATTGCTATTTTGGCAATTGAATTTCACCCCAGAACAAAATATATGTTTTGGCGGACACTACTATAGTTTGCCAGCCAGAGCTGGGACACCAGATTTATGGTATTGCTATTTTGGCATTTGAATTTCACCCCAGAACAAAATATATGTTTTGGCGGACACTATTATAGTTTGCCAGCCAGAGCTGAAACCACTGATTTATGGTATTGCTATTTTGGCAATTGAATTTAACCCCAGAACAAAATATATGTTTTGGCGGACACTATTATAGTTTGCCAGCCAGTGCTGGGACACCAGATTTAGGGAATTGCTATTTTGGCAGTTAAATTTCACCCCAGAACAAAATAAATGTTTTGACGGACACTATTATAATTTGCCAGCCAGAGCTGAAACCACTGATTTATGGTATTGCTATTTTGCCAATTGAATTTAACCCCAGAACGAAATGTATCCTTTGCAGGACACTATGAAACTTGGCCAGCCACAACTGAAACCACTGATTTATGGTATTGCTATTTTGGCAGTTTAATTTCACCCAGAACAAAATATATGTTTTGGCGGACACAATTATAATTTGCAAGCCAGAGCTGAAACCACTGATTTATGGTATTGCTATTTTGCCAATTGAATTTCACCCCAGAACAAAATATATGTTTTGGCGGAAACTATTATAGTTTGCCAGCCAGAGCTGAAACCACTGATTTATGGTATTGCTATTTTGGCAATTGAATTTCACCCCAGAACAAAATATATGTTTTGGCGGACACTATCATAATTTGCCAGCCAGAGCTGAAACCACTGATTTATGGTATTGCTATTTTGGCAATTGAATTACACCCCAGAACGAAATATATCCTTTGCAGGACACTATGAAACTTGGCCAGCCACAACTGAAACCACTGATTTATGGTATTGCTATTTTGGCAATTGAATTTCACCCCAGAATAAAATTTATGTTTTGGCGGACACTATTATAGTTTGCCAGTCAGAGCTGAAACCACTGATTTATGGTATTGCTATTTTGGCAATTGAATTTCACCCCTGAACAAAATATATCCTTTGCAGGACACTATGAAACTTGGCCAGCCACAGCTGAAACCACTGATTTATGGTATTGCTATTTTGGCAATTGAATTTCACCCCAGAACAAAATATATCCTTTGCAGGACACTATGAAACTTGGCCAGCCACAGCTGAAACCACTGATTTATGGTATTGCTATTTTGGCAATTGAATTTCACCCCAGAACAAAATATATGTTTTGGCGGACACTAATATAGTTTGCCAGCCAGTGCTGGGACACCAGATTTATGGGATTGCTATTTTGGCATTTGAATTTCACCCAGAACAAAATATATGTTTTGGCGGACACTATTATAGTTTGCCAGCCAGAGCTGAAACCACTGATTTATGGTATTGCTATTTTGGCAATTGAATTTAACCCCAGAACAAAATATATGTTTTGGCGGACACTATTATAGTTTGCCAGCCAGTGCTGGGACACCAGATTTAGGGGATTGCTATTTTGGCAGTTAAATTTCACCCCAGAACAAAATATAGAGCTGAAACCACTGATTTATGGTATTGCTATTTTGGCAATTGAATTTCACCCCAGAACAAAATTTATGTTTTTTGCGGACACTTTTATAGTTTGCCAGCCAGAGCTGAAACCACTGATTTATGGTATTGCTATTTTGGCAATTGAATTTCACCCCAGAACAAAATATATCCTTTGCAGGACACTATGACCCTGGGTTCAGACCTGAGCGTTCTAAAAACGCGCGTTTTACGCGCGTTTTTGTCGCGCGTATTTCAGCGCTTTGCAATAGGAACGCGCAGAAATGCTGCTCTTGTGATTGACTACTGTGGTGTCAATCACAAAACGCGCGTCAAACGCCCCAAAAGAAGCTGATTTATGGTATTGCTATTTTGGCAATTGAATTTCACCCCAGAACAAAATTTATGTTTTGGCGGACACTATTATAGTTAGCCAGCCAGAGCTGAAACCACTGATTTATGCTATTGCTAATTTGGCAATTGAATTTCACCCCAGCACAAAGTATATTCTTTGCAGGACACTAGGAAACTTGGCCAGCCACAGCTGAAACCTCTGATTTATGGTATTTCTATTTTGGCAATTGAATTTCACCCCAGAAAAAAATTTATGTTTTGGCGGACACTTTTATAGTTTGCCAGCCAGAGCTGAAACCACTGATTTATGGTATTGCTATTTTGGCAATTGAATTTAACCCCAGAACAAAGTATATCCTTTGCAGGAACCTATGAAACTTGGCCAGCCACAGCTGAAACCACTGATTTATGGTATTGCTATTTTGGCAATTGAATTTCACCCCAGAACAAAATATATGTCTTGGCGGACACTACTATAATTTGCCAGCCAGTGCTGGGACACCAGATTTATGGGATTGCTATTTTGGCATTTGAATTTCACCCCAGAACAAAATATATGTTTTGGCGGACACTATTATAGTTTGCCAGCAAGAGCTGAAACCACTGATTTATGGTATTGCCATTTTGGCAATTAATTTTCACCCCAGAACAAAGTATATCCTTTGCAGGACACTATGAAACTTGGCCAGCCACAGCTGAAACCACTGATTTATGGTATTGCTATTTGGCAATTGAATTTCACCCCAGAACGAAATTTATGTTTTGGCGGACACTATTATAGTTTGCCAGCCAGAGCTGAAACCACTGATTTATGGTATTGCTTATTTGGCAATTGAATTTCACCCCAGAACAAAGTATATCCTTTTCAGGACATTATGAAACTTGGCCAGCCAGAGCTGAAACCACTGATTTATGGTATTGCTATTTTGGCAATTGAATTTCACCCCAGAATGAAATATATCCTTTGCAGGACACTATGAAACTTGGCCAGCCACAGATGAAACCACTGATTTATGGTATTGCTATTTTGGCAATTGAATTTCACCCCAGAACAAAATTTATGTTTTGGCGGACACTATTATAGTTAGTCAGCCAGAGCTGAAACCACTGATTTATGCTATTGCTAATTTGGCAATTTAATTTCACCCCAGAACAAATTATATCCTTTGCAGGACACTAAGAAACTTGGCCAGCCACAGCTGAAACCTCTGATTTATGGTATTGCTATTTTGGCAATTGAATTTCACCCCAGAACAAAATTTATGTTTTGGCGGACACTATTATAGTTTGCTAGCCAGAGCTGAAACCACTGATTTATGGTATTGCTTTTTTGGCAATTGAATTTCACCCCAGAACGAAATATATCCTTTGCAGGACACTATGAAACTTGGCCAGCCACAACTGAAACCACTGATTTATATTATTGCTATTTTGGCAATTGAATTTCACCCCAGAACAAAGTATATCCTTTGCAGGACACTATGAAACTTGGCCAGCCACAGCTGAAACCACTGATTTATGGTATTGCTATTTTGGCAATTGAATTTCACCCCAGAACAAAGTATATCCTTTGCAGGACACTATGAAACTTGGCCAGTCACAGCTGAAACCACTGATTTATGGTATTGCTATTTTGGCAATTGAATTTCACCCCAGAACAAAATTTATGTTTTGGCGGACACTATTATAATTTGTCAGCCAGAGCTGAAACCACTGATTTATGGTATTGCTATTTTGCCAATTGAATTTCACACCAGAACGAAATATATCCTTTGCAGGACACTATGAAACTTGGCCAGCCACAACTGAAACCACTGATTTATAGTATTGCTATTTTGGCAATTGAATTTCACCCCAGAACAAAATTTATGTTTTGGCGGACACTATTATAGTTTGCCAGCCAGAGCTGAAACCACTGATTTATGGTATTGCTATTTTGGCAATTGAATTTCACCCCAGAACAAAATATATGCCTTTGCAGGACACTATGAAACTTGGCCAGCCACAGCTGAAACCACTGATTTATGGTATTGCTATTTTGGCAATTGAATTTCACCCCAGAACAAAATATATGCTTTGGCGGACACTATTATAGTTTGCCAGCCAGAGCTGGAACCACTGATTTATGGGATTGCTATTTTGGCAATTGAATTTCACCCCAGAACAAAATTTATGTTTTGGCGGACACTATTATAGTTTGCCAGCCAGAGCTGAAACCACTGATTTATGGTATTGCTATTTTGGCAATTGAATTTCACCCCAGAACAAAGTATATCCTTTGCAGGACACTATGAAACTTGGCCAGCCACAGCTGAAACCACTGATTTATGGTATTGCTATTTTGGCAATTGAATTTCACCCCAGAACAAAATATATCTTTTGCAGGACACTATGATAACTTGGCCAGCCACAGCTGAAACCACTGATTTATGGTATTGCTATTTTGGCAATTGAATTTCACCCCAGAACAAAATATATGTTTTGGCGGACACTATTATAGTTTGCCAGCCAGAGCTGAGACACCACTGATTTATGGTATTGCTATTTTGGCAATTGAATTTCACCCCAGAACAAAATATATGTTTTGGCGGACACTATTATAGTTTGCCAGCCAGAGCTGAAACCACTGATTTATGGTATTGCTATTTTGGCAATTGAATTTCACCCCAGAACAAAGTATATCCTTTGCAGGAAACTATGAAACTTGGCAAGCCACAGCTGAAACCACTGATTTATGGTATTGCTATTTTGGCAATTGAATTTCACCCCAGAACAAAATTTATGTTTTGGCGGACACTATTATAGTTTGCCAGCCAGAGCTGAAACCACTGATTTATGGTATTGCTTATTTGGCAATTGAATTTCACCCCAGAACAAAGTATATCCTTTGCAGGACACTATGAAACTTGGCAAGCCACAGCTGAAACCACTGATTTATGGTATTGCTATTTTAGCAATTGAATTTCACCCCAGAACAAAGTATATCCTTTGCAGGAAACTATGAAACTTGTCAAGCCACAGATGAAACCACTGATTTATGGTATTGCTATTTTGGCAATTGAATTTCACCCCAGAACAAAATTTATGTTTTGGCGGACACTATTATAGTTAGTCAGCCAGAGCTGAAACCACTGATTTATGCTATTTCTAATTTTGCAATTGAATTTCACCCCAGAACAAAGTATATCCTTTGCAGGACACTATGAAACTTGGCCAGCCACAGCTGAAACCTATGATATATGGTATTGCTATTTTGGCAATTGAATTTCACCCCAGAACAAAATTTATGTTTTGGCGGACACTATTATAGTTTGCCATCCAGAGCTGAAACCACTGATTTATATTGTATTGCTATTTTGGCAATTGAATTTCACCCCAGAACAAAATATATCCTTTGCACGACACTATGAAACTTGGCCAGCCACAGCTGAAATCTCTGATTTATGGTATTGCTTTTTTTGTCAATTGAATATCACCCCAGAACAAAGTATATCCTTTGCAGGACACTATGAAACTTGGCCAGCCACAGCTGAAACCACTGATTTATGGTATTGCTATTTTGGCAATTGAATTTCACCCCAGAACAAAATATATGTTTTGGCAGGACACTATTATAGCTTTGCCAGCCACAGCTGAAACCACTGATTTATGGTATTGCTATTTTGGCAATTGAATTTCACCCCAGAACAAAATATATGCTTTGGCAGGACACTATGATAACTTGGCCAGCCACAGCTGAAACCACTGATTTATGGTATTGCTATTTTGGCATTTGAATTTTACCCCAGAACAAAATATATGTTTTGGCGGACACTATTATAGTTTGCCAGCCAGAGCTGAAACCACTGATTTATGGTATTGCTATTTTGGCAATTGAATTTCACCCCAGAACAAAGTATATCCTTTGCAGGACACTATGAAACTTGGCCAGCCAGAGCTGAAACCACTGATTTATGGTATTGCTATTTTGACAATTGAATTTCACCCCAGAACGAAATATATGTTTTGGCGGACACTATTATAGTTTGCCAGCCACAGCTGAAACCACTGATTTATGGTATTGCTATTTTGGCAATTGAATTTCACCCCAGAATGAAATAGATCCTTTGCAGGACACAATGAAACTTGGCCAGCCACAGATGAAACCACTGATTTATGGTATTGCTATTTTGGCAATTGAATTTCACCCCAGAACAAAATTTATGTTTTGGCGTACACTATTATAGTTTGCCAGCCAGAGCTGAAACCACTGATTTATGGTATTGCTATTTTGGCAATTGAATTTCACCCCAGAACAAAATATATCCTTTGGCAGGACACTATTATAGTTTGCCAGCCAGAGCTGAAACCACTGATTTATGGTATTGCTATTTTGGCAATTGAATTTCACCCAAGAACAAAATTTATGTTTTGGCGGACACTATTATAGTTTGCCAGCCACAGCTGAAACCACTGATTTATGGTATTGCTATTTTGGCAATTGAATTTCACCCCAGAACAAAATATATCCTTTGCAGGACACTATGAAACTTGGCCAGCCACAGCTGAAACCACTGATTTATGGTATTGCTATTTTGGCAATTGAATTTCACCCCAGAACAAAATTTATGTTTTGGCGTACACTATTATAGTTTGCCAGCCAGAGCTGAAACCACTGATTTATGGTATTGCTATTTTGGCAATTGAATTTCACCCCAGAACAAAATATATGTTTTGGCAGGACACTATGATAATTTGGCCAGCCACAGCTGAAACCACTGATTTATGGTATTGCTATTTTGGCAATTGAATTTCACCCCAGAACAAAATTTATGTTTTGGCGGACACTATTATAGTTTGCCAGCCAGAGCTGAAACCACTGATTTATGGTATTGCTATTTTGGCAATTGAATTTCACCCCAGAACAAAGTATATCCTTTGCAGGACACTATGAAACTTGGCCAGCCACAGCTGAAACCACTGATTTATGGTATTGCTATTTTGGCAATTGAATTTCACCCCAGAACAAAATATATGTTTTGGCGGACACTATTATAGTTTGCCAGCCAGTGCTGAAACCACTAGATTTATGGTATTGCTATTTTGGCAATTGAATTTCACCCCAGAACAAAATATATGTTTTGCAGGACACTATGATAGCTTGGCCAGCCAGAGCTGAAACCACTGATTTATGGTATTGCTATTTTGGCAATTGAATTTCACCCCAGAACAAAATATATCCTTTGCAGGACACTATGAAACTTGGCCAGCCACAGCTGAAACCACTGATTTATGGTATTGCTATTTTGGCAATTGAATTTCATCCCAGAAAAAAGAATATATTTTGCAGGACACTATGAAACTTGGCCAGCCAGAGCTGAAACCACTGATTTATGGTATTGCTTTTTTGGCAATTGAATTTCACCCCAGAATGAAATATATCCTTTGCAGGACTCTATGAAACTTGGCCAGCCACAGATGAAACCACTGATTTATGGTATTGCTATTTTGGCAATTGAATTTCACCCCAGAACAAAATTTATGTTTTGGCGGACACTATTATAGTTAGTCAGCCAGAGTTGAAACCACTGATTTATGCTATTGCTAATTTGGCAATTGAATTTCACCCCAGAACAAAGTATATCCTTTTCAGGACACTAAGAAACTTGGCCAGCCAAAGCTGAAACCTCTGATTTTTGGTATTGCTATTTTGGCAATTTAATTTCACCCCAGAACAAAGAATTTCTTTTGCAGGACACTATGAAACTTGGCCAGCCACAGCTGAAACAACTGATTTATGGTATTTCTATTTTGGCAATTGAATTTCACCCCACAACAAAATTTATGTTTTGTCGGACACTATTATAGTTTGCCAGCCAAAGCTGAAACCACTGATTTATGGTATTGCTATTTTGGCAATTGAATTTCACCCCAGAACAAAGTATATCCTTTGCAGGAACCTATGAAACTTTGCCAGCCACAGCTGAAACCACTGATTTATGGTATTGCTATTTTGGCAATTGAATTTAACCCCAGAACAAAGTATATCCTTTGCAGGAACCTATGAAACTTGGCCAGCCACAGCTGAAACCACTGATTTATGGTATTGCTATTTTGGCAATTGAATTTCACCCCAGAACAAAATATATGTCTTGGCGGACACTACTATAATTTGCCAGCCAGTGCTGGGACACCAGATTTATGGGATTGCTATTTTGGCATTTGAATTTCACCCCAGAACAAAATATATGTTTTGGCGGACACTATTATAGTTTGCCAGCAAGAGCTGAAACCACTGATTTATGGTATTGCCATTTTGGCAATTGAATTTCACCCCAGAACAAAGTATATCCTTTGCAGGACACTATGAAACTTGGCCAGCCACAGCTGAAACCACTGATTTATGGTATTGCTATTTTGGCAATTGAATTTCACCCCAGAACAAAGTATATCCTTTGCAGGACACTATGAAACTTGGCCAGCCACAGCTGAAACCACTGATTTATGGTATTGCTATTTTGGCAATTGAATTTCACCCCAGAATGAAATATATCCTTTGCAGGACACTATGAAACTTGGCCAGCCACAGATGAAACCACTGATTTATGGTATTGCTATTTTGGCAATTGAATTTCACCCCAGAACAAAATTTATGTTTTGGCGGACACTATTATAGTTTGCCAGCCAGAGCTGAAACCACTGATTTATGGTATTGCTATTTTGGCAATTGAATTTCACCCCAGAACAAAGTATATCCTTTGCAGGACACTATGAAACTTGGCCAGCCACAGCTGAAACCTCTGATTTATGGTATTGCTATTTTGGCAATTGAATTTCACCCCAGAACAAAATTTATGTTTTGCAGGACACTATTATACTTTGCCAGCCACAGCTGAAACCACTGATTTATGGTATTGCTATTTTGGCAATTGAATTTCACCCCAGAACAAAATATATGTTTTGCAGGACACTATTATAGTTTGCCAGCCACAGCTGAAACCACTGATTTATGGTATTGCTATTTTGGCAATTGAATTTCACCCCAGAACAAAATATATCTTTTGCAGGACACTATGAAACTTTGCCAGCCACAGCTGAAACCACTGATTTATGGTATTGCTATTTTGGCAATTGAATTTCACCCCAGAACAAAATATATCCTTTGCAGGACACTATGAAACTTGGCCAGCCACAGCTGAAACCACTGATTTATGGTATTGCTATTTTGGCAATTGAATTTCACCCCAGAACAAAATATATGTCTTTGCAGGACACTATTATAGTTTGCCAGCCACAGCTGAAACCACTGATTTATGGTATTGCTATTTTGGCAATTGAATTTCACCCCAGAACAAAATATATGTTTTGGCGGACACTATTATAGTTTGCCAGCCAGAGCTGAAACCACTGATTTATGGTATTGCTATTTTGGCAATTGAATTTCACCCCAGAACAAAGTATATCCTTTGCAGGACACTATGAAACTTGGCCAGCCACAGCTGAAACCACTGATTTATGGTATTGCTATTTTGGCAATTGAATTTCACCCCAGAACAAAATTTATGTTTTGGCGGACACTATTATAGTTTGCCAGCCAGAGCTGAAACCACTGATTTATGGTATTGCTATTTTGGCAATTGAATTTCACCCCAGAACAAAGTATATCCTTTGCAGGACACTATGAAACTTGGCCAGCCACAGCTGAAACCACTGATTTATGGTATTGCTATTTTGGCAATTGAATTTCACCCCAGAACAAAATTTATGTTTTGGCGGACACTATTATAGTTTGCCAGCCAGAGCTGAAACCACTGATTTATGGTATTGCTATTTTGGCAATTGAATTTCACCCCAGAACAAAATATATCCTTTGCAGGACACTATGAAACTTGGCCAGCCACAGCTGAAACCACTGATTTATGGTATTGCTATTTTGGCAATTGAATTTCACCCCAGAATGAAATATATCCTTTGCAGGACACTATGAAACTTGGCCAGCCACAGCTGAAACCACTGATTTATGGTATTGCTATTTTGGCAATTGAATTTCACCCCAGAACAAAATTTATGTTTTGGCGGACACTATTATAGTTTGCCAGCCAGAGCTGAAACCACTGATTTATGGTATTGCTAATTTGGCAATTGAATTTCACCCCAGAACAAAGTATATCCTTTGCAGGACACTATGAAACTTGGCCAGCCACAGCTGAAACCACTGATTTTTGGTATTGCTATTTTGGCAATTGAATTTCACCCCAGAACAAAATATATGTCTTTTGCAGGACACTATGAAACTTGGCCAGCCACAGCTGAAACCACTGATTTATGGTATTGCTATTTTGGCAATTGAATTTCACCCCAGAACAAAATTTATGTTTTGTCGGACACTATTATAGTTTGCCAGCCAAAGCTGAAACCACTGATTTATGGTATTGCTATTTTGGCAATTGAATTTCACCCCAGAACAAAGTATATCCTTTGCAGGAACCTATGAAACTTGGCCAGCCACAGCTGAAACCACTGATTTATGGTATTGCTATTTTGGCAATTGAATTTAACCCCAGAACAAAGTATATCCTTTGCAGGAACCTATGAAACTTGGCCAGCCACAGCTGAAACCACTGATTTATGGTATTGCTATTTTGGCAATTGAATTTCACCCCAGAACAAAATATATGTCTTGGCGGACACTACTATAGTTTGCCAGCCAGAGCTGGAACACCACTGATTTATGGTATTGCTATTTTGGCAATTGAATTTCACCCCAGAACAAAATATATGTTTTGGCGGACACTATTATAGTTTGCCAGCCAGAGCTGAAACCACTGATTTATGGTATTGCTATTTTGGCAATTGAATTTCACCCCAGAACAAAGTATATCCTTTGCAGGACACTATGAAACTTGGCCAGCCACAGCTGAAACCACTGATTTATGGTATTGCTATTTTGGCAATTGAATTTCACCCCAGAACAAAATTTATGTTTTGGCGGACACTATTATAGTTTGCCAGCCAGAGCTGAAACCACTGATTTATGGTATTGCTATTTTGGCAATTGAATTTCACCCCAGAACAAAATATATCCTTTGCAGGACACTATGAAACTTGGCCAGCCACAGCTGAAACCACTGATTTATGGTATTGCTATTTTGGCAATTGAATTTCACCCCAGAACAAAATTTATGTTTTTGGCGGACACTATTATAGTTTGCCAGCCAGAGCTGAAACCACTGATTTATGGTATTGCTATTTTGGCAATTGAATTTCACCCCAGAACAAAATATATCCTTTGCAGGACACTATGAAACTTGGCCAGCCACAGCTGAAACCACTGATTTATGGTATTGCTATTTTGGCAATTGAATTTCACCCCAGAACAAAATTTATGTTTTGGCGGACACTATTATAGTTTGCCAGCCAGAGCTGAAACCACTGATTTATGGTATTGCTATTTTGGCAATTGAATTTCACCCCAGAACAAAATATATCCTTTGCAGGACACTATGAAACTTGGCCAGCCACAGCTGAAACCACTGATTTATGGTATTGCTATTTTGGCAATTGAATTTCACCCCAGAACAAAATTTATGTTTTGGCGGACACTATTATAGTTTGCCAGCCAGAGCTGAAACCACTGATTTATGGTATTGCTATTTTGGCAATTGAATTTCACCCCAGAACAAAATATATGTTTTGCAGGACACTATTATAGTTTGCCAGCCACAGCTGAAACCACTGATTTATGGTATTGCTATTTTGGCAATTGAATTTCACCCCAGAACAAAATATATCCTTTGCAGGACACTATGAAACTTGGCCAGCCACAGCTGAAACCACTGATTTATGGTATTGCTATTTTGGCAATTGAATTTCACCCCAGAACAAAATTTATGTTTTGGCGGACACTATTATAGTTTGCCAGCCAGAGCTGAAACCACTGATTTATGGTATTGCTATTTTGGCAATTGAATTTCACCCCAGAACAAAATATATCCTTTGCAGGACACTATGAAACTTGGCCAGCCACAGCTGAAACCACTGATTTATGGTATTGCTATTTTGGCAATTGAATTTCACCCCAGAACAAAATATATGTTTTGGCGGACACTATTATAGTTTGCCAGCCAGAGCTGAAACCACTGATTTATGGTATTGCTATTTTGGCAATTGAATTTCACCCCAGAACAAAATATATGTTTTGGCAGGACACTATTATAGTTTGGCCAGCCACAGCTGAAACCACTGATTTATGGTATTGCTATTTTGGCAATTGAATTTCACCCCAGAACAAAATATATGTTTTGGCGGACACTATTATAGTTTGCCAGCCAGAGCTGAAACCACTGATTTATGGTATTGCTATTTTGGCAATTGAATTTCACCCCAGAACAAAATATATGTTTTGGCGGACACTATTATAGTTTGCCAGCCACAGCTGAAACCACTGATTTATGGTATTGCTATTTTGGCAATTGAATTTCACCCCAGAACAAAATATATCTTTTGCAGGACACTATGAAACTTGGCCAGCCACAGCTGAAACCACTGATTTATGGTATTGCTATTTTGGCAATTGAATTTCACCCCAGAACAAAATATATGTTTTGGCGGACACTATTATAGTTTGCCAGCCACAGCTGAAACCACTGATTTATGGTATTGCTATTTTGGCAATTGAATTTCACCCCAGAACAAAATATATCCTTTGCAGGACACTATGAAACTTGGCCAGCCACAGCTGAAACCACTGATTTATGGTATTGCTATTTTGGCAATTGAATTTCACCCCAGAACAAAATTTATGTTTTGGCGGACACTATTATAGTTTGCCAGCCAGAGCTGAAACCACTGATTTATGGTATTGCTATTTTGGCAATTGAATTTCACCCCAGAACAAAATATATCCTTTGCAGGACACTATTAAACTTGGCCAGCCACAGCTGAAACCACTGATTTATGGTATTGCTATTTTGGCAATTGAATTTCACCCCAGAACAAAATTTATGCTTTGGCGGACACTATTATAGTTTGCCAGCCACAGCTGAAACCACTGATTTATGGTATTGCTATTTTGGCAATTGAATTTCACCCCAGAACAAAATATATCCTTTGCAGGACACTATGAAACTTGGCCAGCCACAGCTGAAACCACTGATTTATGGTATTGCTATTTTGGCAATTGAATTTCACCCCAGAACAAAATATATGTTTTGGCGGACACTATTATAGTTTGCCAGCCAGAGCTGAAACCACTGATTTATGGTATTGCTATTTTGGCAATTGAATTTCACCCCAGAACAAAATATATCCTTTGCAGGACACTATGAAACTTGGCAAGCCACAGCTGAAACCACTGATTTATGGTATTGCTATTTTGGCAATTGAATTTCACCCCAGAACAAAATTTATGTTTTGGCGGACAATATTATAGTTTGCCAGCAACAGCTGAAACCACTGATATATGGTATGGCTATTTTGGCAATTGAATTTCACCCCATAACAAAGTATATCCTTTGCAGGAAACTATGAAGCTTGGCAAGCCACAGCTGAAATCACTGATTTTTGGTATTGCTATTTTGGCAATTGAATTTCACCCCAGAACAAAATTTATGTTTTGGCGGACAATATTATAGTTTGCCAGCAAGAGCTGAAACCACTGATTTATGGTATTGCTATTTTGGCAATTGAATTTCACCCCAGAACAAAGTAAATCCTTTGCAGGACACTATGAAACTTGGCCAGCCACAGCTGAAACCACTGATTTATGGTATTGCATTTTTGGCAATTGAATTTCACCCCAGAACAAAATATATGTTTTGGCTGACACTATTATAGTTTGCCAGCCAGAGCTGAAACCACTGATTTATGGTATTGCTATTTTGGCAATTGAATTTCACCCCAGAACAAAATATATGTTTTCACGGACACTATTATAGTTTGCCAGCCAGAGCTGAAACCACTGATTTATGTTATTGCTATTTTGGCAATTGAATTTCACCCCAGAACAAAGTATATCCTTTGCAGGACACTATGAAACTTGGCCAGCCACAGCTGAAACCACTGATTTTTGGTATTGCTATTTTGGCAATTGAATTTCAACCCAGAACAAAATATATGTTTTGGCTGACACTATTATAGTTTGCCAGCCAGAGCTGAAACCACTGATTTATGGTATTGCTATTTTGGCAATTGAATTTCACCCCAGAACAAAATTTATGTTTTGGCGGACACTATTATAGTTTGCCAGTCAGAGCTGAAACCACTGATTTATGGTATTGCTATTTTGGCAATTGAATTTCACCCCAGAACAAAATATATCCTTTGCAGGACACTATGAAACTTGGCCAGCCACAGCTGAAACCACTGATTTATGGTATTGCTATTTTGGCAATTGAATTTCACCCCAGAACAAAATTTATGCTTTGGCGGACACTATTATAGTTTGCCAGCCACAGCTGAAACCACTGATTTATGGTATTGCTATTTTTGCAATTGAATTTCACCCCAGAATGAAATATATCCTTTGCAGGACACTATGAAACTTGGCCAGCCACAGCTGAAACCTCTGATTTATGGTATTGCTATTTTGGCAATTGAATTTCACCCCAGAACAAAATATATGTTTTGGCGGACACTATTATAGTTTGCCAGCCAGTGCTGGGATACCAGATTTAGGGGATTGCTATTTTGGCAATTGAATTTCACCCCAGAACAAAATCTATCCTTTGCAGGACACTATGAAACTTGGTCAGCCACAGCTGAAACAACTGATTTATGGTATTGCTTTTTTGGCAATTGAATTTCACCCCAGAACAAAATTTATGTTTTGGCGGACACTATTATAGTTTGCCAGCCAGAGCTGAAACCACTGATATATGGTATGGCTATTTTGGCAATTGAATTTCACCCCATAACAAAGTATATCCTTTGCAGGACACTATGAAACTTGGCCAGCCACAGCTGAAACCACTGATTTTTGGTATTGCTATTTTGGCAATTGAATTTCACCCCAGAACAAAATATATGTTTTGGCGGACACTATTATAGTTTGCCAGCAAGAGCTGAAACCACTGATTTATGGTATTGCTATTTTGGCAATTGAATTTCACCCCAGAACAAAATATATCCTTTGCAGGACACTATGAAACTTGGCCAGCCACAGCTGAAACCACTGATTTATGGTATTGCTATTTTGGCAATTGAATTTCACCCCAGAACAAAATATATGTTTTGGCAGGACACTATTATAGTTTGCCAGCCACAGCTGAAACCACTGATTTATGGTATTGCTATTTTGGCAATTGAATTTCACCCCAGAACAAAATTTATGTTTTGGCGGACACTATTATAGTTTGCCAGCCACAGCTGAAACCACTGATTTATGGTATTGCTATTTTGGCAATTGAATTTCACCCCAGAACAAAATATATCCTTTGCAGGACACTATGAAACTTGGCCAGCCACAGCTGAAACCACTGATTTATGGTATTGCTATTTTGGCAATTGAATTTCACCCCAGAACAAAATTTATGTTTTGGCGGACACTATTATAGTTTGCCAGCCAGAGCTGAAACCACTGATTTATGGTATTGCTATTTTGGCAATTGAATTTCACCCCAGAACAAAATATATCCTTTGCAGGACACTATGAAACTTGGCCAGCCACAGCTGAAACCACTGATTTATGGTATTGCTATTTTGGCAATTGAATTTAACCCCAGAACAAAATATATGTTTTGGCTGACACTATTATAGTTTGCCAGCCAGAGCTGAAACCACTGATTTATGGTATTGCTATTTTGGCAATTGAATTTCACCCCAGAACAAAATATATGTTTTGACGGACACTATTATAGTTTGCCAGCCAGAGCTGAAACCACTGATTTATGGTATTGCTATTTTGGCAATTGAATTTCACCCCAGAACAAAATATATCCTTTGCAGGACACTATGAAACTTGGCCAGCCACAGCTGAAACCACTGATTTATGGTATTGCTATTTTGGCAATTGAATTTCACCCCAGAACAAAATTTATGTTTTGGCGGACACTATTATAGTTTGCCAGCCACAGCTGAAACCACTGATTTATGGTATTGCTATTTTGGCAATTGAATTTCACCCCAGAACAAAGTATATCCTTTGCAGGACACTATGAAACTTGGCCAGCCACAGCTGAAACCACTGATTTATGGTATTGCTATTTTGGCAATTGAATTTCACCCCAGAACAAAATTTATGTTTTGGCGGACACTATTATAGTTTGCCAGCCAGAGCTGAAACCACTGATTTATGGTATTGCTATTTTGGCAATTGAATTTCACCCCAGAACAAAGTATATCCTTTGCAGGACACTATGAAACTTGGCCAGCCACAGCTGAAACCACTGATTTATGGTATTGCTATTTTGGCAATTGAATTTCACCCCAGAACAAAATATATGTTTTGGCGGACACTATTATAGTTTGCCAGCCAGAGCTGAAACCATTGATTTATGGTATTGCTATTTTGGCAATTGAATTTCACCCCAGAACAAAATTAATGTTTTGGCGGACACTATTATAGTTTACCAGCCAGAGCTGAAACCACTGATTTATGGTATTGCTATTTTGGCAATTGAATTTCACCCCAGAACAAAATATATCCTTTGCAGGACACTATGAAACTTGGCCAGCCACAGCTGAAACCACTGATTTATGGTATTGCTTTTTTGGCAATTGAATTTCACCCCAGAACGAAATATATCCTTTGCAGTACACAATGAAACTTGGCCAGCCGCAGCTGAAACCACTGATTTATGGTATTGCTATTTTGGCAATTGAATTTCACCCCAGAACAAAATTAATGTTTTGGCGGACACTATTATAGTTTGCCAGCCAGAGCTTAAACTACTGATATATGGTATTGCTATTTTGGCAATTGAATTTCACCCCATAACAAAGTATATCCTTTGCATGACACTATGAAACTTGGCCAGCCACAGCTGAAACCACTGATTTAAAGTATTGCTATTTTGGCAATTGAATTTCACCCCAGAACAAAATTTATGCTTTGGCGGACACTATTATAGTTTGCCAGCCACAGCTGAAACCACTGATTTATGGTATTGCTATTTTTGCAATTGAATTTCACCCCAGAATGAAATATATCCTTTGCAGGACACTATGAAACTTGGCCAGCCACAGCTGAAACCACTGATTTATGGTATTGCTATTTTGGCAATTGAATTTCACCCCAGAACAAAATTAATGTTTAGGCGGACACTATTATAGTTTGCCAGCCAGAGCTGAAACCACTGATTTATGGTATTGCTATTTTGACAATTGAATTTCACCCCAGAACACAATATATCCTTTGCAGGACACTATGAAACTTGGCCAGCAACAGCTGAAACCACTGATTTATGGTATTGCTATTTTGGCAATTGAATTTCACCCCAGAACAAAATATATGTTTTGGCGGACACTATTATAGTTTGCCAGCCAGAGCTGAAACCACTGATTTATGGTATTGCTATTTTGGCAATTGAATTTCACCCCAGAACAAAATATATCCTTTGCAGGACACTATGAAACTTGGCCAGCCACAGCTGAAACCACTGATTTATGGTATTGCTATTTTGGCAATTGAATTTCACCCCAGAACAAAATATATCCTTTGCAGGACACTATGATAACTTGGCCAGCCACAGCTGAAACCACTGATTTATGGTATTGCTATTTTGGCAATTGAATTTCACCCCAGAACAAAATTTATGTTTTGGCAGGACACTATTATAGTTTGCCAGCCAGAGCTGAAACCACTGATTTATGGTATTGCTATTTTGGCAATTGAATTTCACCCCAGAACAAAATATATCCTTTGCAGGACACTATGAAACTTGGCCAGCCACAGCTGAAACCACTGATTTATGGTATTGCTATTTTGGCAATTGAATTTCACCCCAGAACAAAATATATGTTTTGGCGGACACTATTATAGTTTGCCAGCCAGAGCTGAAACCACTGATTTATGGTATTGCTATTTTGGCAATTGAATTTCACCACAGAATGAAATATATCCTTTGCAGGACACTATGAAACTTGGCCAGCCACAGCTCAAACCACTGATTTATGGTATTGCTATTTTGGCAATTGAATTTCACCCCAGAACAAAATATATGTTTTGGCGGACACTATTATAGTTTGCCAGCCAGAGCTGAAACCACTGATTTATGGTATTGCTATTTTGGCAATTGAATTTCACCCCAGAACAAAATATATCCTTTGCAGGACACTATGAAACTTGGCCAGCCACAGCTGAAACCACTGATTTATGGTATTGCTATTTTGGCAATTGAATTTCACCCCAGAACAAAATATATCTTTTGCAGGACACTATGATAACTTGGCCAGCCACAGCTGAAACCACTGATTTATGGTATTGCTATTTTGGCAATTGAATTTCACCCCAGAACAAAATTTATGTTTTGGCGGACACTATTATAGCTTTGCCAGCCAGAGCTGAAACCACTGATTTATGGTATTGCTATTTTGGCAATTGAATTTCACCCCAGAACAAAATATATCCTTTGCAGGACACTATGAAACTTGGCCAGCCACAGCTGAAACCACTGATTTATGGTATTGCTATTTTGGCAATTGAATTTCACCCCAGAACAAAATATATGCTTTGGCAGGACACTATTATAGTTTGCCAGCCAGAGCTGGAAACCACTGATTTATGGTATTGCTATTTTGGCAATTGAATTTCACCCCAGAACAAAATATATCCTTTGCAGGACACTATGAAACTTGGCCAGCCACAGCTGAAACCACTGATTTATGGTATTGCTATTTTGGCAATTGAATTTCACCCCAGAACAAAATTAATGTTTTGGCGGACACTATTACAGTTTGCCAGCCAGAGCTGAAACCACTGATTTATGGTATTGCTATTTTGGCAATTGAATTTCACCCCAGAATGAAATATATCCTTTGCAGGACACTATGAAACTTTGCCAGCCACAGCTGAAACCACTGATTTATGGTATTGCTATTTTGGCAATTGAATTTCACACCAGAACAAAATTTATGTTTTGGCGGACACTATTATAGTTTGCCAGCCAGAGCTGAAACCACTGATATATGGTATTGCTATTTTGGCAATTGAATTTCACCCCATAACAAAGTATATCCTTTGCAGGACACTATGAAACTTGGCCAGCCACAGCTGAAACCACTGATTTATGGTATTGCTATTTTGGCAATTGAATTTCACCTCAGAACAAAATTTATGTTTTGGCGGACACTATTATAGTTTGCCATCCAGAGCTGAAACCACTGATTTATGGTATTGCTATTTTGGCAATTGAATTTCACCCCAGAACAAAATATATCCTTTGCAGGACACTATGATACTTGGCCAGCCACAGCTGAAACCACTGATTTATGGTATTGCTTTTTTGCAATTGAATTTCACCCCAGAACGAAATATATCCTTTGCAGTACACTATGAAACTTGGCCAGCCACAGCTGAAACCACTGATTTATGGTATTGCTATTTTGGCAATTGAATTTCACACCAGAACAAATTTTATGTTTTGGCGGACACTATTATAGTTTGCCAGCCAAAGCTGAAACTACTGATATATGGTATTGCTATTTTGGCAATTGAATTTCACCCCATAACAAAGTATATCCTTTGCAGGACACTATGAAACTTGGCCAGCCACAGCTGAAACCACTGATTTATGGTATTGCTATTTTGGCAATTGAATTTCACCCCAGAACAAAATTTATGTTTTGGCGGACACTATTATAGTTTGCCAGCCACAGCTGAAACCACTGATTTATGGTATTGCTATTTTTGCAATTGAATTTCACCCCAGAATGAAATATATCCTTTGCAGGACACTATGAAACTTGGCCAGCCCCAGCTGAAACCACTGAATTATGGTATTGCTATTTTGGCAATTGAATTTCACCGCAGAACAAAATTTATGTTTTGGCGGACACTATTATAGTTTGCCAGCCAGAGCTGAAACCACTGATTTATGGTATTGCTATTTTGGCAATTGAATTTCACCCCAGAACAAAATTTATGTTTTGGCAGGACACTATTATAGTTTGCCAGCCACATGCTGAAACCACTAGATTTATGGTATTGCTATTTTGGCAATTGAATTTCACCCCAGAACAAAATATATGTTTTGGCAGGACACTATTACAGTTTGACAGCCAGAGCTGAAACCACTGATTTATGGTATTGCTATTTTGGCATTTGAATTTAACCCCAGAATGAAATATATCCTTTGCAGGACACTATGAAACTTGGCCAGCCACAGCTGAAACCACTGATTTATGGTATTGCTATTTTGGCAATTGAATTTCACCCCAGAACAAAATATATCCTTTGCAGTACCCTATGAAACTTGGCCAGCCACAGCTGAAACCACTGATTTATGGTATTGCTATTTTGGCAATTGAATTTCACCCCAGAACAAAATTTATGTTTTGGCGGACACTATTATAGTTTGCCAGCCAGAGCTGAAACTACTGATATATGGTATTGCTATTTTGGCAATTGAATTTCACCCCATAACAAAGTATATCCTTTGCAGGACACTATGAAACTTGGCCAGCCACAGCTGAAACCTCTGATTTATGGTATTGCTATTTTGGCAATTGAATTTCACCCCAGAACAAAATTTATGTTTTGGCGGACACTATTATAGTTTGCCAGCCAGAGCTGAAACCACTGATTTATGGTATTGCTATTTTGGCAATTGAATTTCACCCCAGAACAAAATATATCCTTTGCAGGACACTATGAAACTTGGCCAGCCACAGCTGAAACCACTGATTTATGGTATTGCTATTTTGGCAATTGAATTTTACCCCAGAACAAAATATATGTTTTGGCGAACACTATTATAGTTTGCCCGCCAGTGCTGGGACACCAGATTTAGGGGATTGCTATTTTGGCATTTGAATTTCACCCCAGATCAAAATACATGTTTTGGCGGACACTATTAGAGTTTGACAGCCAGAGCTGAAACCACTGATTTATGGTATTGCTATTTTGGCAATTGAATTTAACCCCAGAACAAAATATATCCTTTGCAGGACACTATGAAACTTGGCCAGCCACAGCTGAAACCACTGATTTATGGTATTGCTTTTTTGGCAATTGAATTTAACCCCAGAACGAAATATATCCTTTGCAGTACACTATGAAACTTGGCCAGCCTCAGCTGAAACCACTGATTTATGGTATTGCTATTTTGGCAATTGAATTTCACCCCAGAACAAAATTTATGTTTTGGCGGACACTATTATAGTTTGCCAGCCAGAGCTGAAACCACTGATATATGGTATTGCTATTTTGGCAATTGAATTTCACCCCATAACAAAGTATATCCTTTGCAGGACACTATGAAACTTGGCCAGCCACAGCTGAAACCACTGATTTATGGTATTGCTATTTTGGCAATTGAATTTCACCCCAGAACAAAATATATCCTTTGCAGGACACTATGAAACTTGGCCAGCCACAGCTGAAACAACTGATTTATGGTATTGCTTTTTTGGCAATTGAATTTCACCCCAGAACGAAATATATCCTTTGCAGGACACTATGAAACTTGGCCAGCCACAGCTGAAACCACTGATTTATGGTATTGCTATTTTGGAAATTGAATTTCACCCCAGAACAAAATATATGTTTTGGCGGACACTATTATAGTTTGCCCGCTAGTGCTGGGACACCAGATTTAGGGGATTGCTATTTTGGCATTTGAATTTCACCCCAGATCAAAATATATGTTTTGGCGGACACTGTTATATTTGACAGCCAGAGCTGAAACCACTGATTTATGGTATTGATATTTTGGCAATTGAATTTCACCCCAGAACAAAATATATTCTTTGCAGGACACTATGAAACTTGGCCAGCCACAGCTGAAACCACTGATTTATGGTATTGCTATTTTGGCAATTGAATTTTACCCCAGAACAAAATATATGTTTTGTCGGACACTATTATAGTTTGCCAGCCACAGCTGTGACACCAGATTTATGGTATTGCTGTTTTGGCAATTGAATTTCACCCCAGAACAAAATATATGTTTTGGCGGACACTATTATAGTTTGCCAGCCACAGCAGTGACACCAGATTTATGGTATTGCTGTTTTGGCAATTGAATTTCACCCCAGAACAAAATATATGTTTTGGCGGACACTATTATATTTTGCCAGCCACAGCTGTGACACCAGATTTATGGTATTGCTATTTTGGCAATTGAATTTCACCCCAGAACAAAATATACAGTATGTTTTGGCGGACACTATTATAGTTTGCCAGCCAGAGCTGAAACCACTGATTTATGATATTGCTATTTTGGCAATTGAATTTCACCCCAGAACAAAGTATATCCCTTGCAGGACACTATGAAACTTGGCCAGCCACAGCTGAAACCACTGATTTATGGTATTGTTATTTTGGCAATTGAATTTCACCCCAGAATGAAATATATCCTTTGCATGACACTATGAAACTTGGCCAGCCATAGCTGAAACCACTGATTTATGGTATTGCTCTTTTGGCAATAGAATTTCACCCCAGAACAAAATATATCCTTTGCAGGACACTATGAAACTTGTCCAGCCACAGCTGAAACCACTGATTTATGGTATTGCTATTTTGGCAATTGAATTTCACCCCAGAACAAAATATATGTTTTGGCGGACACTATTATAGTTTGACAGCCAGAGCTGAAACAACTGATTTATGGTATTGCTATTTTGGCAATTGAATTTCACCCCAGAACAAAATATATCCTTTGCAGGACACTATGAACCTTGGCCAGCAACAGCTGAAACCACTGATTTATGGTATTGCTATTTTGGCAATTGAATTTCACCCCAGAACAAAATATATGTTTTGGCGGACACTATTATAGTTTGCCAGCCACAGCTGTGACACCAGATTTATGGTATTGCTGTTTTGGCAATTGAATTTCACCCCAGAACAAACTATATGTTTTGGCGGACACTATTATAGTTTGCCAGCCACAGCTGTGACACCAGATTTATGGTATTGCTATTTTGGCAATTGAATTTCACCCCAGAACAAAATATACAGTATGTTTTGGCGGACACTATTATAGTTTGCTAACCAGTGCTGGGACACCAGATTTAGGGGATTGCTATTTTGACAATTGAATTTCACCTCATAAAATAATCAATCCTTTGCTAAACAGCAGACATTAATATGCTTGGCTAGCCAAAGCTGGAACACCAGATTTAGGGGATTGGTATTTTGGCAATTGTATTTAACCCCTTAATAAAATATAGAAATTGCTATCCTGAGTTTCTAGGGGTGTCAATTAGCACAGCCAAGCCCCTGATGTAGGATATAGCAAAAAAAAAAAATTATATTGATGGATTGATGGACTTGGTCGCAGCTTGTTCTGGTGCACCACAAGTCACAAAATGGCCGCCGATCACCCCAGAAAATAAGTGATAGAAAAATGCTCTGTGCAGCCTAAAAACCAGTGAGCAAGTAACTAGCAAAAGTTCAATCATTCACAGCTGTAGATCGATCACTTCATTAGGTGCTTTTGCAGACTTTTCCCTGCCTAATCTCGCCCTCACAGCAGCTGCATTCTCTTCCTACACTAATCAGAGCAGTGTGACGTGTGGCGCTACGTGACTCCAGCTTAAATAGAGGCTGGGTCACATGCTGCACTTGGCCAATCACAGCCATGCCATTAGTAGGCATGGCTGTGATGGGCTCTTAGGGCAAGAAGTAAAACAATAGCTGATTGGCTGCTGTGCAGCCCTTCAGAAAGCGCAAAGAAATTGCCCAACAACGAACCCGAACCCGAACTTTTTTGAAAATGTTCGGGTCCGGGTCCGTGTCCCGAACACCCCAAAATTCGGTACGAACCCGAACTATGCTCGAACTGTTCGCTCAACACTAGTGTGTATATATTACGCTTTTTTTGCTGAAACAAGGCCACTGTGAGCTTTCACCAGAAATTACTGCAACAGAGCAGTGTGTATGTATTTTGCTTATTTTAAATAAACCAGGCCACTATGCGCTTTCACCAGAAATTATCACTACAGTGCAGTAGGTATATATTTTTCTTGTATTACTGAAATAAGGCCACTATACACTTTCACCAGAAATTATCGCAAGAGTGCAGTGGGTATATATTTTTCTTGCATTTCAGAAATAACGCGACTATACACTTTCACCAGGAATTATTGCTACAGTGCAATGGGTATATATATTTTTTGGTCTACAGAAATAAGGCCACTATACACTTTCAAAAGAAATTACTGCAAATGATTTTAGCGTAAAAAACAAAAGTGACCTGCGTATATATTTCTTGTATTGTATTGAAATTGGCCACTAAATTATATCAGCGCAGTTAACAGCAAAAGTGACCTGCGTATATATTTATCTTTTTCAACATATAAAAGCCACTAAAGACTTTTCAACATAGCACTTGCACCCCAATAACTAATTGCTGGAATGACAGAGACTGGTATTATGAAACTGTCTGGATCCCCATGTAATGTTTCACTGCAATAGTAAATCACTTTTTTTCACATTGAGGAATTTACTATTACTCTCCTTAGCATCTGCACACGTCTTTCCCTGACTGTGAAATGATTCTGCTCACTGTCCTTTCCCTGCACTTGTAAATCACTTATTTTCACAATGAGGAAATTCCGATTACTCTCCCTACTAGCATCTGCACACATCTCTCCCTCCTTGTCTAAAATAATTCCTCTCACTTATCCTTTCCCTGCACTACTCAATCATCGCTTCTTTCCTTTTTTTTTGTTGAGCAATTAGTGTTTCTTTCACTCTCCCTAGCGCCGTCTGTCCCTGAACAATGCATGATGGTGAATGCCAGCGTCTAAGATGGCCGCTGTATTTATAGGGCTGTGACATCATCGGGCTGGCTGGCTGCTGATTGGCTGCATGCATGGCACATGACGCCTTCCCAGAGTTCCTTGCCCCATGTCCTCACACGTGTAGCCACCATTTTAGACGCCATTGTAGGAAATAAATAATGTGATTCGTTACCACGAAGCGCAAGGAAATTCGCATTTGTTCAGAATCTAATTTTTCATGACATTCGGAACGAATTAAACTTCATCAGCATCGATTCGCTCATCTCTACTGCCAACCATCGTGTTGCATGCCTAGTTGCCTACCATTATGTTCCATACAGCAGCTGCTGCCTTCATCATGCTACTGCGCCATCATGCTACTGCTTCTGCCTGCCAACATTTACCATATGAACAGCTGTTGCTGTTACTCTTCGCTGCTAATCTCCTAATTCCACCACTATTAATGCTATGCATCTGCTGCTACTACTACTACTACCACTACAGATAGACAGCCGATCTACTGTCTAGTACGTTCCATGTTGTGCTGCCGCTACTATTGTGGCCATATGCCTCTAATACCCTACACTTTTGACATCTATACTTTACTGCTGCTGCTTACAATTAAAAGGGAGAATTTTTAAAGGCTGATTCAAAACGAGCCACTTTTTCTTTTGACAATTAACACTTGTACATGTCGAATGGGCAGGCATTCTGACCGCGTCAAGGCATAATTTTTTGATGCTTGATTCCCCAAGAAGCCACTGTTTTTTCTTAATCCCATTTCACTGTATGCATTTAAACACCCTCTGCCCCCAATAAGTCACAATTTTTGAAAGCTTTGGAATATGAAAATGCATAACACATACGACGGCATGGTGTGTTTTTAAACACGCTGTTTGTTAATGCTGCCAAACATGCGTTTACTCATAGCTAGTGTTGAGCGAGCATGCTCAGAACACTGCGTGTGCTTGAGCGCGTTGCTCGAGTCAGTGTATTGAAATCTTATTAGGCCTTTATGTCTATGCAGAAGATCGCTGTACACTAGGGGAATCCCCCAGCGTGAGTCCGTGGCTTAGGAGTCTCTGCTTTGACTCCATATATTGTCATGTCCATATATGGAGTCAGTGCTAAGGGACACCCAGTGAATTTAAATAAATTTAGTCTGTATTTCAGAAAAGTTTCTGCCAGGATTTGAAATCACGACCTTCTGCATTAGAGGTAAGCATCTTAACCACTGAGCTATACAACCCAATTAGAAACTGTGCTGGAAAACCCTCATAGTAGTTTCTGTATCAGTAAGTATTCCTTCTGTATCGGAATACTTACTACTTTAGAAACTACTATGATTTTGTTTGAGCATAGTTTATCGTTGGGTTGTATAGCCCAGTGGTTAAGATTCTTACCTCTAATGCAAAAGGTTGTGAGTTCAAATCCTGGCACGTACATTTCAGAAATAGAGACTAAATTAAATGTATTTGAGTTTTAGTAATTGTAAAAAATATATATATATAATATAAAATATATAAATTTAATTTAGTCTCTATTTCTAAAATGAATCTGCCGGGATTTGAACTCACAATCATTTGCATTACAGAGAAGAATCTTAAACACTGGGTTATACAATCCAATGATAAACTGGGCTGGAAAAAGCTCAGAAGGAATACTTACTGATACAAAAACTACTATGAGGTTTTTCTAGTACAGTTTATCATTGGGTTACATAGCCCAGTGGTTAAGATGCTTACCTTTAATGCAGAAGGTTGTGAGTTCAAATCCATCATAAACTTTTATGAACGTTTCTGAAATACAGACTAAATTAGATTTAAATACACTGGCGGTCCCCAAGCACTGACTTCATAGCATGGGACTCCTAAGCCTGAACTAGAGTCCCGACACCCTTCCCTCTTCAGAGCAGGGGGTGCCTGGTTTAATGCTCGGGTTCTCCCATTGACTTCCATTGTGCTTGGGTGCTCTGTGGAGCACCCGAGCATTGGGAAGTCGTCTACTCGAGCACCAGAGCACTTTGGTGCTCGATCAACACTACTCATAGCTATGTATGTCATTGTCATGAATTAGTATTGCACTTAAGATCTTAGTGAGGGGCAAGAGAAAAAGCAAAAGTTCATTAAAAATTAACGGAAAGAGATAACCTAGGAGACTAAAGGGTGTTATATACCAATTGGAGCCAATTTGGTTCAGCCTGAATCGATTCAGGTCCGAACCAAACCTTTTAAAAAAATCATCGAATCGGAACAGGACTGAATCTCAACAGGTTCGCTCATGTCTACTATAGAGTGTAGTACATTGTAGCCTTCAGTTAAAAGTACATGCATACAAATATTCCTTCTGTACTTATAAGGGAAGCAAAAGCAATGTTTACGTTTGTTATATTGCAGCTTTCTTTTTATATTTATTTTATAATAAATACATGGTAACACAAAACAGTGTTTAAAATGATGAACCTCTTTAACTAGGATAGACAGATGACAGACCGACAAACAGATAGACAGATGTAATGTCTACATTTGGAATTCAGGCAGTATTTTCCTTTAATGTCTACAAAAGTCCTCTTGTTCTGCCTTGATGCTAGCCCATTCTTTCATTGCCCATCTGGCACATTTTCATGTAGCCAAATGCTCCCTCCACATTGGGTATCGCAATTCTTTGAGATTTTGTTAGACAAAACAACCTATCAACCCTCACATTTTCCAGACAAAATGCCACAGTCATGTAGTGCCAAGTGCATACGGTTTCTCTGAGGTGAAGGGAAGGGTTATCTCACAATTACTGACCATTGTTTTCAAGAGTCTGGGCTTGCCTGGACTTAAGAGTTTTAACATAATTTTATTTGGAGACCTTGAGTTGAACTCAAATTAACGGTCCCAATTGTTAAAGGCCAATATATTATCCAGTAAACCACCAAGCCCACTGGATCATTTTAATGTAAAAGGAAACACACATATTAAGCTGCTCCAGAAACACTGCCAACATGAATACAGAGCATTTTCAGCACTGGGCAGAATTGCAAGTCACACCATTGTTCATTGAGAGTTAAAAGTAGGCACAATAAGCTGATATTTACCAGTATTTCAACATTAGCAAGCTGATAAATCACTAACTTTTTCAGTATGAATCATCTTTTGTAAAGCAGTTCTGTAAGGGACAACATATGAAACATACGTATATTCAATCTACCATATCTGATAAGGTATATTTATTGAAAAGAATTTAACTCTGGGACCATAATCCTTTTAATTACCAATAATTGCTCCTGTTAATGCATATTTACCCCAAAATTGCTGAACTCTCCTTTCCTTGATATTGGGATCACCATTGCAGGTCCGTACTGATAAGCAAATTGATGAGATGAGCAAATTGATACTTAACAAATTAGATTTGTTACGAATTTCAGAAAAATCCTACTGCCAAACTAATCGATAGTTTTGGCAATTCACTTCAAACGAATCATGCAAACACAGCCCTGATGCCCGTTTATTGTGAAGAGGGAGGATGAAAGATTACATGACACTGGGAGAGAGGGGTGGAAGGGGATTGTCCTGATTTGTGCAGAAGCTGACAGAAAGTCTGTCAGCCAGAGGGCAGTATTCTGACCTGTGACCATAGAGGTCATTCTGTGCACAGCTTGTGATCTGAGAGCATGTGATTTGGCTGTGTCTGCCATAAAGCAATTGCAGACCAAGGCAAGCAATCTAGGTGTGGCATGGAGAGGATAGGGACAGTATAGGGATATTGTTAATTAGGTAGATTAATGTTTTGTCAGGGAAAACATGCGGAGAGTTCTGTGTGTCTTACATACTGAGGGCAGGTGCTGCCCGTCGGCAATTAAAAAGTTCAAGTATGAACTTCAAATTCTACAATCAAAAATCCCGCTGCACCAATCTCATTTTTTTTCTGTATATGAACAGCCAGCCTTCTTTTATTTAATGTTTTATGTTTTTACAGATCATGTATTTTATAGGCCTATTGCCAGCACCTCAAGCATTAATAGCATATATTCTGCTGCAAAAGCTGAGCAATTGATCCCCCCTTTTTTTCCTAAAACCCAGTTTCATTATTAGTGAGTGATGTGTAGACCTGCAATAACAGCATTTATATACCAGTTTCAGTTAACACATTGTATTGTGTCAAGATACCGTGCATTATTAGTGAATGCATTGTACTGCAATAACAGCATTTATATACCTGTTACAGTTAAGAAGTATAAGAGCAAAAAACTGATTGTGGGACTCTTCTTTAAAGGGGTTCTCTGGGAATTAAGAGAATTAAAATACTTAAATATGACTTCAATATAAATATATTCCCAAATACCTTACATTAGTTATAATGGCTTGTTTTGCCTGGAGAGCAATCATAGGGGGAAATAAAATGGCTGGTATCCTATTAGTGCACATAGAAACTGTCCTAATCACATAGGATCAGTTACTTCACAACACTGAGATAAAGAGCTGCCTCAGCCTCCTCTCAGCTTGTCAGGCATTATGATTAGAGATAAGCGAAGCAAATCCGACGAAGTGGAATTTGATCCGAATTTCAGGAAAAAATCGATTCACAATGAATGCGAATTTCCTCACAATACATGGTAACGAATCGCAATTTTTCCTAAAATGGTGGCCACACGTGTGAGGACTAAGGACATGGGGCAAGGAACTCTGGGAAGGCGGGATCACCAAGATTGACATGCATGCATGGAGCCAATCAGCAGCCAGCCCTGTGTTGTCGCAGCCCTTTTAGATTCTGTGATTTTCCAGTGTTCTGAGTGCAGGGACAGAAGTGAGAAGGCGTTTGGGACAGCAATTGGAAAAAGCTAATTGTGAAAAAAAAAATTACAAAACGATTTATAAGTACAGGGAAAGGATAGGGAGGAATCTTTTCACAGCATCTTGGTGCAGGGAAAGACATCAGAAGGCGCTAGGGACAGTGCTAGAAAAGCAATTTACAAGTACAGGGAAAGATAATTTGGGAATCTAAATAGCCATTGTACAGCTCTGTCATTCCATCAATTTGTTCTTGGAGGGCAAGTGCTATGTTAAAAAGCCTTTAGTGGCTTATATCAGTGGAAAAATAAAAATATATACATAGTTCACATGTGTTGAGAGCATTTAGTGATGTATTTCTGTACTACAAGAAAAATATATGCGCTGTTCACTTCTGCAGTTATTTGTGGTTAAAAGCGTTTAGTGAGGTATTTCTGTACTACAAGAAAAATATATACGCAATTCATTGTTGCCGTTATTTGCGGTAAAAGCGTTTAGTGGCTTATTTCATTACAAAATGAAAAATATATATGCAGTTCACTTCTGCAGTTATTTGTGGTTAAAAGCGTTTACTGACGTATTTCTGTACTACAATAAAAACATATACGCAGTTCATTGTTGCCGTTATTTGTGGTGTAAGCGTTTAGTGGCCTATTTCAGTACAAAAAGAAAAATATATTCGTTGCTTTTAGGGATGTTTTAATTTTCTTTTAATTTATTTTGTTCAGCAAAAAGTATGTCTGACAGTAATGCAAGGCCATGCACAGAGGAGTGTCAGGGGCCTAAATGTTTCTGGCGCAGGCAGAGGTCGCAGCAGAGTGAAGGGGTGTGGCAGCAGGAGTCGCAGCGAAAGGGCCGGAGTTCCCGTTGTCATCTAGCAGTCGTGTCTTGACCAGCAACCTAGCGGTTCTTGATTGGTTAACTCAGTCATCCACTTCATCCCAAGTGACATCAGACACCCCCAGGTGAACGTGGCTATATGTCGAATCTGTGGGCAGAAGGTGAAGCGTGGCCAGGGTGCCAATGTTGGCACTACGGCCCTGCATCAACATATGCAGCATCGCCATACAGTCGCCTGGGAGAACTGTGGCTCCGAAGGGGTGGTCCAGCCTGCCGCAGCAACCGCTGCATCACCCAGTGGCACGCACCGGATTTCAGGCAGTCAAGGCTCCACCACCTCAGCCGAAGGGAGCTGTCAGTCATTTCCATCTTTTGCTGGTCCAGATGCTCCTGCTCCTCCTACACGTACTCCTCATCAGTCATTCCGTCAGCAATCGATCACCGAAGTGATTGCCATGAGACAGCAATATGCGTGCATGCGTCCAACGGCGCAGAAGCTGGACGTGCTCCCTTTCCAAGTGGTGGACTCTGCACCTTTCAGAGAACTGATAGCTTGTGCCGAGCCGAAGTGGAGAGTAGTGATGAGCGGCAGGGGAAATATTCGTATTCGAGATTATTCTCTTGATTGTGAAAAATCGGCAATGTAAAAATTGCATAATGCGAATTCGTGACGCGAAATGCAGGCGTGGGTCACTTTGGCTACATTTTTCAAGCTGCAAGAAGTTTCTTGAGTTTATCCTGACTGAATTAAAATATTCTTCATTATTTAATTTATTTTAGCTTATGCGAAAAATCGGCAATGTAATATGTGCGTTAATCGAGTAAGGGTGGGTTATAGGCAACTTTCCTATTGGGTTGGCTTGCTAGAATTCGCGAATATGTAAAATATAGTGTGATATATATTCCTTAAAACGAATATTCGTGTTTTTTTTTGGTTAAACCTTTCGACAAGACCGTCCCTTTGCGGATGGTAAACGGACGTCCGCAATTGCTTTATATGCAATAACTTACACAGTTCCCTCATAACTTTGGACATAAAAGGGGTCCCTTGGTCTGTCAGAACCTCTTTTGGCATGCCCACACGGGAAAACATTTCCATTAACTCTTTGGCAATGAGCTTAGCTGAGGTATGTCGCAGAGGCACCGCCTCCGGATACCGAGTGGCATAGTCGAGAACTACCAGAATGTGTTGGTGGCCCCTGGCAGACTTTGGTACAGGCCCGATTAGATCCATAGCGATTCGCTCAAACGGTACCTCAATAATTGGAAGAGGTACCAGAGGACTACGGAAATGTGGCTGGGGGCTATTTACCTGACAGGTTGGACAGGACTTACAATAATTTTCTACCTCCTTGAACACACTGGGCCAATAAAACCGCTGCAGTATGCGGTCCTGGGTTTTCTGCCACCCCAAGAACATGTTGGTGTTCAGTCCAACTGTTCAACAGGTTCACCCCGGATTTGGTTCACCCGATATAACATTTCTTGGTGAACAACAAAGCGGGGAAATATTAACTCAGCCTCTGGTTTCTGGGGTTTACCATCAATTTCCATCACATTCTCCCAGGCCCGGTAAAAGTCCGGCCTGGACCGTGGGGAATAGGCACCCACCCAACTCTTTGCCTACTCCCAGTAAGAGCCGGCCTGGATTGGCTTTGCAGCCTAACTAAATACCAAGGTGTCAAGCAGCACTAGCTGCTGCTGACACACAAAAACCCGGCTCTTACCTCACCGAGGCCAGGAACCTCGGTGACACGTACCTTCCGTCGACAGCGGTACCTTGCAGCCTCTTACAATATATATATAGATACAGTATACATATATAGTGGTTAAAGATATAATAAATGCAGCAATGGCGATTTTAATAAATAAAAATGATGATAAAACTCAGTCTATAACCTGCATGTTATCCAAATATGTCTCTATGGTAGTATGAATAGCGTATATTGTCAATATTTTGTAATTCATGTAGTGGGGTATTTTAGTGTTAAATAATGTCAGATAGTTCGGACTTGCGCTGATAATATGGATAACAGGTGGCTTTAAAACCACCACTTACCGCTCCAGCCGTGCTGAACCACAAGGATAAGAACACCATGCTGTGGAGGTTGCTAAATGGTAGGTCGGCTGTATACTTGTCGTTAGCCACTTTGTTTATACCATGTTTGGTCTATACTTTAGAACTTGTGGCTTCTAGTGGCCACTATGCTGTACAATCTTAGCTCTCCGTTCCATGAGTAATGCATCAGGAGCGATACAATAGCCTGCACCTGTAGTGTAATCTTACTTGAACTGAAAACCGAAGATCTTCTGTAACTTTTGGAATTATAAGCTATTTGCGTTTAGGAGCTTCTCCTCAGTAGCTGTAAATCAAATAATTGTATATAGGTTCTTTTATTACTTTTATAGCTTAAATGTCTATAATGTCTGGACTGGAACAATTAAAAACCAATGACAAAATCTGAACTGGAATATACCGTATTATTTAACCCATAACAAAATATGAATAATAAATAAATCAATGTACTGTCATGTTGTCATTAGAGATGAGCGAATTTCTAAAAAAATCAATTCGGCTGGTTTGCAGAATTTTCCGAAAAAATTTGCTTCGATACGAATTTATTCGTTGTGAATCACGTTAAAAAACTGCTATTTCCAGGCTGCAGAGAGCCTTTATAGGGGTGTAGAACACTGTACCTTGCAGAAATACGCATAGAGAGTGTGCTTTGATAGTGAAAAAATAATGTTAATCAGTATGTCATGCAGATGACAGGCGTCGCTATTAGAATCACTGCTCACTTCACCTATTTGGGCAGTCACAGGGCCAAAACTGTCTAAATAACTCAAGTATGAACTCAGCATTACAGGTCGATGTTAGCGTCAAGAAGAAGTGCACTCCTTTTACACCATCGTCAGCTGATTCCACATAGATGTCTACAGAACCTGTTCTATTAAACACTCATACAAGTTGAGACCCCCCCCCCCATTAACAATGCAGGCCACCTAAACAATGTTGTCTTTATTAGTTAAACTAGAGCCCTCTATGGCCCAGACAGCCATGTGGTAATTGAATACAGCACGGCCACGTCACCAGTACCACACGAGAATGTTGTTTTGTTGTGCCCTGAAGTCACAGGGAGTCCGGAGTCCACAGGACACAATGAGCTCACACAGAGTCCTAAGGGGTACAGGGAAAACACATAGCTGACAGTGGGAACTCACAGGTCTGTGACCATCAGTACTTGAGGGCAGTGCAGGGCTGCTACAATGAGCGTTTGACCCCAGCAGCCCTGCAACCCCTCCTCCACAGACACTGCTGCATGTTTCTTACTAGATGGACTTACCAGGTGCTTTAATAGGAAGGTCCTGGGAGCTCCAGCAGCCTGGCAGCTGAGGTCAGAGCTTGTGGGTCAGATACAACAGAAGGCCCAGTCTGATGTTTGGGCATCGCATCCTAGAGCAAGTACAGGCAAAGGTTGGGGGCGGGGCTATGTTTACTCCGCCCACACAGAATGTCCTGATGCTGGCTTGTCACTGAGCTCTGGTGAGACTGGGGGGGGGAGGGGGGGGAATTATTAGATATGTAACAGCATGGCATTATCGGTTATCCCGCCTTCCCAGAGTTCCTTTCTCCATGTCCTCACACATACAGCAGCCATTATTCGATTCGGTGCAAATCAAATAATTCCTGAAATTCGGATTGCATTCCACTTCGTCAGCTTCTATTCGATCGTCTCTATTTGTTATAATTGACAATTTCATTCAATCTCATATACAATCCATATTAATATTTATTTAACTTTCATTTGTTTGCTTTAGTTATGTATATAATTATTATAATGATATACTTACAGTTGTGTTCAAAATTATTCAACCCCCACTTAAATTGAGTGTTTTGGCCAGTTTGACATTGATTTTGATCATTTCAGTCATCTTGTTTACAATTAAATCAAAGAGGCACTTGTAAGTCAGACAAATATAACATAACATTTATAATGAAATAACCACAAATGTCTTTTCTGTGCTCACATCATTATCAGTTTTATTCAACCCCCAAGTGACATTTAATCTTAGTACTTAGTACAACATCCTTTTCCAGTTATAACAACTTTTAAACGTGAAGCATAGCTTGACACAAGTGTCTTGCAGCGATCTACGGGTATCTTCGCCCATTCTTCATGGGCAAAAGCCTCCAGTTCAGTCATATTCTTAGGCTTGTGCGCTGCAATTGCATTCTTTAAGTCCCACCAGAGGTTCTCAATCGGATTTAAGTCTGGTGACTGCAATGGCCACTTCAAAATGTTCCAGCCTTTAATCTGCAACCATGCTCTAGTGGACTTGGAGGTATGCTTGTGATCATTGTCCTGTTGAAAGGTCCAACGTCTCCCAAGCCTCAGGTTTGTGACGGACTGCATCACATTTTCATCCAATATCTCCTGGTACTGAAGAGAATTCATGGTACCTTGCACACGCTGAAGCTTCCCTGTACCTGTAGAAGCAAAACAGCCCTCAAAGCATAATTGACCCCCGCCATGCTTCACAGTAGGCAAGGTGTTCTTTTCTTCATAGGCCTTGTTCTTCCTCCTCCAAACATAGCGTTGATCCATGGGCCCAAACAGTTCTAATCAGTCCACAGAACACTATCCCAAAACTTTTGTGGTTTGTCCACATGACTTTTGGCATACTGCAGTCAACTCTTCTTATTCTTTGGAGACAGCAAGGGGGTGCGCCTGGGAGTTCTGGCATGGAGGCCTTCATTACGCAGTGTGCACCTTATTGTCGGAGCTGAATCTTCAGTACCCGCATCTGACAAATCTTTTTTCAGTTCCTCAGCAGTCACACGGGGACTTTTCTCCACTTTGCACTTCAGGTAGCGCATAGCAGTCGAAGTCAGCATCTTCTTTCTGCCACAACCAGGTAGCGTTTCAACAGTGCGCTTTGTCTTGAATTTGCGAATGATGCTTCCTATGGTGTCTCTTGGTATGTTTAACATCTTTGCAATCTTCTTATAGCCATTGCCCTTCCTGTGAAGAGAAATCACCTCTTCTCTTGTCTTCCTGGACCATTCTCTTGACTTCACCATGTTTGTAAACACACCAGTAAATGTCTAGAAGGAGCTGAGTATCACAGTCATTTTAAATCTGCCTAATTGGTGCTTATTATGCTTGATTGCTGCTCCTTGACATCCACAGGTATTTTCAATACCTGATCGAAAACACTTGAATGAACCTCTGTTCTTAAGAGTGGTAGTCTTTAAGGGGTTGAATAATTGTGTCAATGAAGAAATCACAAAAAAAACATTTAATACTGTATTACAAAAACAATTGATGTAATTTTAGTTACATTTGGTTCTTTAAAAAGTCCTTGTAAGATTTCATTCTGAACACAATTACAAATGTACACTAAATTCCCTAAAACCCTTTACAGCATTGGGGGTTGAATAATTTTGAACACAACTGTATGTATTCACATATTAAAAAATATACTTTAATCAACCAGTAAATATTATCTCACTTAAAAAAAAGTGCTGTATGATTCGGTTAATAACATTTGCCATGCAGTAGTATGTGCTATTTCCCATTGACACTAACCACCTTGCACAGGTAGAGTGGGCGGGGTGACAGCCAACAGAATGTTTGCAGATTGATGTAATGTAGCAACTACTCACCTATGTAGATACTCTCGCTCTGGCTGATCAGCTCCAACATCGCAAGGCAATGCTTGACTTAACATGTGATAGGAAGGAGAGGGAGTGGGAGCAACGCTGTGACCTACTGCTGTTGGGCACGGGAGCATGTCCATGGAGGAGGAAGTGGATGAGGAGGATAAGTGCAGCGGCCTATTGTATGTGTCTGGGGGATCCATTGCCTCTTAAAAGGTATTTACGATTATATGTCACTCTGTTAAAGCAAGTAGTCGTGATGCCAGTTTCAGTTAAACAACAAGGACTTGGAGTTTTGTATATGGTATTGGTGGAACCCAGGGTAGGAATGCCAGAGTGGTGTAGAGTAGCCTACAATGTCTCTGTAGATGTTATAGACACGTGTCACGATGCTCTTACCGGGATATCCTTGGATCCCAGATGTGGTGTAGTCTGAAGCAAGTGCAAAAAGGGGGTTGTTGAACTTGGTTGAGGAATTAGTAGAATAACTGGAGTCCAGTCTTTGTAGTAACGTTGAACACAGCTTTACTTGGCATAAACGGTAATGCAAACAGTTTCCAAACTTTATTTTGGTCATCAGCAGGTATTGACTTATTCTGGCACACAAACACTTCTGCAACAATATCAGCTCTGCTATGCTGTAGCTCTCTCAGCTCTGCTATGCTGGCTGGGAAAATATGAACTTTTCCTCTTCTGCAGGAACTTAGGTTAGCTGTAGTCTGTCTCTTACTTCAATCCTAGGAATCTGTCTTCCTGGCATCAAGCTCTCTTAGCTTGGGAGGCAATGCAATCCCAGAAGGGGAAAATAAACCATGTAGCACTTCACAGGCAGGGCTGACCAACATACAACCTTTCCCCAGGAGGGAGTTGGCTAGACTGACCTGTCTAACTAAACTCCTCCCTCTCTAGAGAGGGCCGGAAAGGAACTAGAAGGTTCCTCTCCAGGGAAATTAGCTCTGCATGGATTTGCTGCCACCTGCTGGTAGACCAGGCACATTACATGTTAACAGTGGTTTATAAGGAAATACATACACACACTGCAGGATATGGTAATAAATATATCTATGATGACACAGGATCACACATTACAGATAGTGGGGGTACAGGAGAAGGTGGTAATTGCACTCTCAGTCATTACATAAGTGCCTGGTGTGGGGGGCAGCCCGACGCAATGACGGAGAGTGTCAAAAGGATCTGGACTTGTTGCTGGAGTGATGCCTCTACTGCAGCAAAAAACGTTGACCTAGTGCAGGGATCAGCAACCTTCGTCACTCCAACTGTTGTAAAACTACAATTCCCGGAATGCTCCTGTTACGACCAGAGGAAGTGGATCCTCTGTGTCAGCTGATAGAGGACTAGGAATTTGCCCAATATTGCTGACTGCTGACTCACAGAGTCAGGACACTGGTGTTTGCACCAGTCACCCAGAATGCAGCTAACTGCAGCAATGTGAACAGAGTCCAACAAATGCGGAATAAAGGAACAGAAGGTCTTTACTGGCAGACGGTTATACAAAAGTCACTTGAGATAAAGGCAAAACAAGTTCAGAGTAATGCAGTGTGTAGATTAAAGCTGTCTCGTTGTCAGGCAGTGCAGGGTCAGGAATCCAGGCAGACTTACAGGAGACGATGGACAGAAGCGTAGACAGAAGATGCAGTGTTCGATAATCCAGGTGATTCAACAAACAGATGGCAGGCAGATACGTAGTCAAACCGAGCAGTGGTCCATAGTCCAGGCAATCCAGCAAGTAGATGGTAGGCAGAGTCAGGGTCCAGCAAAGCAGGGGTCAGAATCCAGAAAATCTAACAGACACAGATGGACGCTTCAGCGGGAGTCAAGAGGTACAACAACCACGCTTGGGCACCTCCTCCAGAGTGAAGCTGCCCTAAATACTCAAAGCCCCACCTATGGGTGGGGAGGATAATCAGGACCAGCTGCTTATCCCCTATAAGACAGGGAGAGGTGCACGCGCATGCTCTATAGCGCCTCAGATGACACCTGGTAGTGAGGATGGATGTGGCGATATGCTGGAGGACGCCTGCATCTCTTATAAGGTGAGCCAGCCCTGGAATCCATGGTGCTGAGCTGTGCAGACAGGGATCTGACAGTACCCCCCCTCTTACACCCCCTCCTCCGCACGGTCAACCTGGAGTGAAATTTCTTCAACAACAGGGGGGCATGGATATTGGCTGCGGCCTCCCATGACCTCTCTTCAGGACCATAGCCCATCCAGTCCACCAAATAGAAGGTCTTACCTCGGATAACCTTCCTATCTAGAATGTCCTTGACCTCAAATTCGTCATTTGTAGTGACAGGAGGAGGGTTCAGTGAGGTACCTTTGCAAAACCTGTTAAAGACAGCTGGTTTAAGTAACGACACATGAAAAGAATTGGGAATCCGCAAGGTAGCTGGTAATTTGAGTTTGTAAGCAACAGGATTAATTTTTCTTATCACAGGAAAAGGTCCCAGGAATCGCGGAGCCAGTTTGTAGGAGGGCAGTCTGAGACGGATATTCTTAGAAGAAAGCCATACCTTGTCTCCAATGGCAAACTGAGGAGAAGGTCTACGCCTCTTATCTGCGGACCTTTTCATCCGGTCAGCCGTTCTCTGAAGAAATTCCTTTGTGTCAGACCAGACACGAGAAAGCTGCTCCACACAAGAATCTGCTGCAGGAACCCCTGACGAAGGTTGTACAGGGAGAGGAATACTCGGATGTCGGCCGTAGATTACAAAAATGGAGAGTTACCTGTGGCTTGACTGACTTGGTTATTATGGGCAAACTCCGCCCAGGGAAGATGCTTCACCCAGTCGTCCTGATGGGCATTAGAGAAATGTCGCAGGAAGTTGACCAATATTTGATTCATGCGTTCCACCTGACCATTAGACTGTGGATGGTAAGCAGAAGAAAAATCCAGAGATACATTCAGAGACTTACATAAAGATCTCCAGAACCGGGAGGTGAATTGTACTCCTCTATCTGAGACGATGTGGAGAGGAAATCCATGAAGACGGAAAATATGTAAGATGAATAGCTCAGCCAGCCGAGGAGCAGATGGTAGACCTGGAAGCGGGATAAAGTGTGACATCTTGGAAAACGGTCAACGACAACCCAAATGACTGTACAACCCTCGGAGACAGGTAAATCGGTTATAAAGTCCATACCAATATGTTGCCAGGGGACCTCCGGTACTGGCAGTGGCAATAATAAACCTGCAGGTTTCATCCTGGGAGATTTATTCTGGGCGCACGAGGTACAGGATGCCACGAAGTCCCCAATATCCGCTGTCATGGAAGGCCACCAGTAATGTCTGGAAATGAGATTCAAGGTCCCCCGTTGACCTGGATGGCCAGCAATCTTGGACGCATGTCCCCACCGTAGGATTTCCCTACGTTTGGATTCTGGAACAAAGATCTTACCTGGGGAACCTTGGACAGGTTGACTGGAGCCACTGGGACTACTTTAGTCGGTTCAATAATGAACTGGGGTTCCTCCTCAGTATCTGTGGTTTCAAAAGACCTAGAGAGCGCGTCCACTTTGGTATTTTTATCAGCAGGCCGGAAGTGAAGTTGAAAATTAAATCGGGCAAAGAAGAGAGACCAACGAGCCTGACGAGGATTGAGCCGCTGAGCTGTCTGCAGGTACGTCAGGTTTTTGTGATCGGTGTAAATTATGACTGGTAGACAGGAACCCTCCAGGAGGTATCTCCATTCCTCTAGAGCCATCTTGATTGCTAGGAGTTCCCTGTCTCCAATAGAATAGTTCTTTTCTGCAACAGAAAATAACTTAGAAAAGAAACCACAAGGATACATACGACCCGAGTCATTCTTCTGTGACAGGACCGCCCGGCTCCTACAGAGGATGCGCCCACCTCCAAGAAGAACTGTTTGTGAAGTTCCGGGCGTCTAAGGACTGGAGCTGAAGAAAAGGCCTGCTTGAGGGAGGAGAATGCCGTCTCTGCTTCAGAGGACCACTGTTTGGGATTGGCACCCTTCCTGGTGAGACTGGAAATAGGAGCTGTCAAGGTAGAAAAATTACGAATGAACTGACGATAATAATTAGCAAAGCCCAAGAACCTCTGTATTGCCTTTCAGGCCGGAAGGACGGGGCCAGTTGAGCACTGCAGCCACCTTTCCAGGATCCATTTCGAGACCCTGATCAGAGATGATATATCCCAGGAAGGGCAGGGATGATTTTTCAAAGACACACTTCTCCAGTTTAGCGTATAGACGATTTTCCCGTAAGCGTTGTAAGACCAGCTGCACATGCCTGCGATGAGTTTTGATGTCTCTGGAAAAATAAGAATATCATCCAAATAGACTACAACACAAGAATAGAGCAGATCACGAAAAATGTCATTTACAAACTCCTGAAAGACAGCAGGGGCATTACAGAGACCAAATGGCATAACGAGGTATTCATAGTGGCCATCCCTGGTGTTAAAGGCTGTCTTCCATTCGTCACCCTTACGAATACGTATTAAATTGTAAGCCCCCGCAAGTCCAATTTAGAGAAGATCCGAGCCCCACGGAGTCTATCAAATAGCTCGGAAATTAATGGTAACGGATACTTATTCTTGATGGTGATCTTATTTAGACCACGATAGTCTATACAGGGGCGAAGGGACCCATCCTTCTTTTTCACGAAAAGAATCCTGCCCCTGCAGGTGATGAAGACCTCCTGATGAAACTCCTTTCAAGATTCTCCTTGATATAATCTGCTGTAGCTAGCATTTCAGCAGGAGACAGTGGGTACACACGACCTCGAGGAGGAGATGTACCAGGTAGCAGATCGATAGGACAGTCATAGGGGCGATGGGGTGGTAGTACCTCAGCCTCCTTTTTATCAAATACGTCAGCAAAGGAATGATAGACAACTGGCAAAGCCTCCAGGCCTTTAGGAGGAGGAGTAGAAACCCTTCGTTGGCAAGAACGTAGGCACCTGTCTTGGCACTGCGGTCCCCATCGAAGAACCTCTCCAGAAGTCCACTCGATTATGGGATTGTGCATTCTAAGCCAGGGTATCCCCAGCAAGAGAGAATGGGACAGTTCAGGAAGCACATACAGAGAAATCCTTTCTACATGTAACACCCCTACCTGCAGTTCCAACGGCTCAGTGACAAACCGGACTGGATCCGTCAGCACTTGCCCGCTGACAGCCGTCACCAGTAGGGGATTCTTTAGCAGGCGTACAGGGATGTGATATTGATTCACTATATGCTGGTGTATAAAGTTCCCGCCGATCCGTAATCCAAGGAAGCAGGTATGGAGACTTTGACGCCCCCAAGAAACAGAGTTACAGGAATCTGGAGAGTGGAATAATTTTCGCCTAGGGCCGCCTCCCCCAGAGACCCTAAGCGCTGGAGTTTCCCGACTTTTGAGGACAATTGCGGACACGGTGGCCCGGGCCACCACAGTAGAGGCAGAGTCCAGAAGACATGCGGAGACGACGTTCCTCATCCGAAAGCCGAGTGGAGTTCACCTGCATGGGTTCAGGATCCGAAAAAGAGGGGCGTAATGAAGGCTGAGACAAATTAGACTTAAACTGGAGTTTCGGAAGTCTTTTTTCCCGGCTGATCTCCCGAGCTCGCTCCGAAAACCGTATGTCGATTCTTATTGCCAGAGAGATCAGTGATTCAAGGGAGGTAGGCACATCACAACCTGCGAGTTCATCCTTAATATGTCCAGATAAACCCTCCCAAAAAGCCGCCACCAAAGCCTCCTCATTCCAGGAAACCTCAGACGCTAAGGTGCGGAACTGAATCGCATATTGGCCCACCGACCGGCCTCCTTGACGGACGTGCAGCAGCGAGGAAGCCGCAGAAGAAGCTCGACCTGGCTCCTCAAACACCCTCTTAAAAGAGTCCATAAATAATGCCACATTACTGGTGATAGGTCCAGATCTCTCCCATATTGGATTCGCCCAGGCCAGAGCCTCACCCTCAAGATGAGAGATAATGAACGCCACTTTAGCCCGGTCAGATTGAAAGTGATGAGGAAGCAGTTCAAAGTGAATTGTACACTGGTTAAGAAACCCACGACAGGTTTTTGGGTTGCCGCTGTAACGGGGCGGAGCAGATAATCGCGGTCCGGAAAAGCTTGGCTGCGCTGCAGCCGCAACAGGAACAGCCGGGGCAGTAGGGCCCTGTGCAGACAGTGCTGGAGAAAGGGAGTCCAGGCGAGCTGCTACATGCTGCAAGTAATTTATCACTAGTTTCTGGGTGGTACGCTGTTGTTCGAGTTCCTGTAGAAGTTCAGACATTCCTGGGTTAGAGCCAGCGGAATCCATGGCCCAAGCGTACTGTTACGACCAAAGGAAGTGGATCCTCTGTGTCAGCTGATAGAGGACTAGGAATTTGCCCAATATTGCTGACTGCTGACTCACTCACCCAGAATGCAGCTAACTGCAGCAATGTGAACAGAGTCCAACAAATGCGGAATAAAGGAACAGAAGGTCTTTACTGGCAGACGGTTATACAAAAGTCACTTGAGATAAAGGCAAAACAAAGTTCAGAGTAATGCAGTGTGTAGATTAAAGCTGTCTCGTTGTCAGGCAGTGCAGGGTCAGGAATCCAGGCAGACTTACAGGAGACGATGGACAGAAGTGTAGACAGAAGATGCAGTGTTCGATAATCCAGGTGATTCAACAAACAGATGGCAGGCAGATACGTAGTCAAACCGAGCAGGGGTCCATAGTCCAGGCAATCTAGCAAGTAGATGGTAGGCAGAGTCAGGGTCCAGCAAAGCAGGGGTCAGAATCCAGAAAATCCAACAGACACAGATGGACGCTTCAGCGGGAGTCAAGAGGTACAACAACCACGCTTGGGCACCTCCTCCAGAGTGAAGCTGCCCTAAATACTCAAAGCCCCACCTATGGGTGGGGAGGATAATCAGGACCAGCTGCTTATCCCCTATAAGACAGGGAGAGGTGCACGCGCATGCTCTATAGCGCCTCAGATGACACCTGGTAGTGAGGATGGATGTGGCGATATGCTGGAGGACGCCTGCGTCTCTTATAAGGTAAGCCAGCCCTGGAATCCATGGTGCTGAGCTGTGCAGACAGGGATCTGACAGCTCCTTTCATTTGCATGAGAGTTCTTAGAAGAGCAGAGCAAGTATGCATGCTGGGAGTTGTAGTTTCTCAACAGCTGGAGTGCCGGAGGTTGCTTACCCCTTATCTAGGGAGTTGTGAAAGATATACATTGTCTCTACTTCTCCAGGTGTCCACCATGTCGTGCACCTTGCCAAACAGAGACAATTGCAAGGAGAGGCCAATATTCTCTGCCACGTGAGAGCAGACTCTACTAAATGGTACAGCAGCAACTGCACCTTCAGCAACTTAGCCAGGAGGGGGTTTAACTTGTAGACAAGCTAATTGCTGGTCGAGAATAGTATTTTCATGGCCACACATTCCGTTATGCATGTCTCATGATGGGGCAGAGGACAAGGAGCAGGAGGAGTCTTAGCAGGTGGAGAAGAAGCTGATGATGATTACTGCATTACTTTGTGATGCAGGTAGGCTTCCACAAAGAAGACCAGAAGAAGGAGGACAGACTTGTTCTGCTTGGGAATGCTGGCCAGTTCTATTTTCCCAAAGAATCCGGTGATGTCGTCTCATGTACTGCAGTAGAGCTCTGGTACCTATGTTTGTATATGAACATACATGGCTTATTTTAATCCTGCAGATCTTGCAAATGGCTGTGGTTCTGTGTTCCTGCCTTTTGGAGAAAAAACGTCATATGGGAGTTGTTTGCACAGAGCTAGTGGAAGCCAAGCTTAGTGTAGGTCTGGCACATTTTGCGCTGCGCCCACAGTATTAACGGCATCACCAGTTCACAAGCTGAATAATATATAAGCTAGTCTAGCCATGACAGTTTTGGCCGTACCTTGCCTTCACTCTATATTGCCACCATAGCCACCATCCTTCTCCTCAGATTTCCCATCCTCTTCTGCACCGGATCCGGCTCCCAGGTAACGTCCAACAAACAATTGAAACATGCTGCCCCCAGGGATTGTAAAACATACTTTACATACATATATCTTTTTTTTGTTTTGCAAAACAAAAAAAACTTTGAAGTGTCTGGAGATGCCTTGACTCAGATTTTGGTCTAGTATTTCATGTGTTTTCCCTAAGAGTTAAAATGCTACCCTCTGGATTGTAAAACACATGTTGTACACGTATATTGCTATTTTCCCAAAAGAAAAAACAACATGTGTGTATTGATTATTGAGCAGAGAAAATTATTGCAACAGGCAGTGACCCGGGTAGTGTCAATGCTACAGCATATAGTCCATCTAACCCGGAGCACCTGATCCATAACGTTTTTGAATATATACATTCAAAATGTAAATTGGATAAAGATGTGACTACATGGATCAGTGAGATGCAGGCTAGAGCAAAGGAAGAACGTGGCGATGTATGGACGCCATGTGGCTCAGTCGAAACAATATCTGACATATATTGATGTGTTACAAGATAATACCAAGATAGACCAACACCTCTTATACACTTTGCCACCTATTTTGTTTGCATTGTTAGAGGACAGGACTCTTTCACAGAATAGATATGATTCTATAATGAAAACGTGGACATATGTATTCCAGTTAGTAACAAAACTAAAATCCGCAGAGACAACGATCAAGGACTTAGAGTTCAAACTTGATCACAGCCATGCTGCCTATCAAAAGGTAAAAAGTGACATAGAGGATTTGCACCGCCGTTATTCCAAATTTCAGCAGACAGACGAATCAAGTCATACTGTAGTCAATGCTGAAAGGGATCCGTCTGAAACTGTGGGATCTCCAGACCCCCCAATTCTCACGCTTCAGCATATAGACATGTTATCACATGCTCTTAAAGCAGACTCCATCCCAGACCCTAAGCCACCCGAAGGTGATGGCATGATTACGCAGGAGGCATTGACCCAATTAAGTTGGGCATTCTAAACTGTAACTGCCTCACTAGGTGCCAGCAACACGGAAGCCCCTAGAAGTGTCTCTCCAGATATTCCCCTGTAGAGAGATGTTAGGGTTAAATCACTTGTGCCATATGTGTCTCATGGGAGTGGACAGAGTGTATGGGATTCTGACAGTGATGTGGGAAAGCATGTGACCTATTCCCTGCCGCGTAGGCATGAGTTTTCCCAAAAGGGTGATCAGGGTCCCAGGCGACCATCATAGGCTGAAGTGGTCTCTAGGAAGAAAAATCCTCAGTATTCAGAAAAGGATCAGAGTTCCTCAAGCATCATTAAGTTTCTAAATGCCCAAATTCTCTAAGAAGGGTTCTTCTCAAATTGCAAACCACTTAGAACTGTATGAATCCACTATGGATTTTTTAAAGTTATACTCTGATGCTGACATAATCAGATTCATACCATGGACATTTGAAGACAAATATCGTCACTACTTTATTTCTTTTAGGGTTAGAGGGATTCAAGATTGGCAAGATGTCTTGCATAAAATTAAACTGTAATTTGCACCTTACCGAACCATTACTGCTGCAAAACGCGACATTTATAAGCTCACATGTGGGCCCAATCAAAGTCCCTGTGAATTCCTCTCCATCCTTAAAAATGCCTATGGGTTAGCATATAGGTCCCCAAACTGGGAACCTAAAGAGTTTAAACAGCTACCAACCCAAATCAAACTTAGCCTAGCTAGAGACATTGATCTTGGATAGGTTGGTGACGGCTGCCACCTCCCTGTATAATATCAGTGAATGTCATGCTACAGGTGAGAGGAAGTCCAAAAAGTCCCCAGAGCAAAATGTAGCTGAAGCTAAGGTAATCCCTAACTTGGAATTTGAAACACAGCCACGTAAGTACCCTCAATCTACAGGACCTGTCCAACAAACCCAGCGGCAACAGGTAGGACCCAAACTGATAAAAGCCCAATGGGTCAGAGGAGGATAATCCTGGTGCTGGGAGATGTAACTACTGTCCCTATTACAATAGGGGTCCCCAGGGATACAGGCGCTGGAATAACAGGCCAAGACAACAGAGGGAAGGTAGGCCTGAACCCTCTACTTCACCTAGGAGTAGGTCATCCACCAATAACCAGGGCACACCACAGGACCAAAATGGGCGCAAATTAAACAATCGGTTTGATCAGTTGGCAGAAAAAGTGGCCAAGCTGAGTGACAACGTAAGTAATTTGTCCCAGGGGTCCCCAGGAAAACAACCTAAACCTTTTTTAGAGGCAACTCCAGGTCCCAGCTCAGCCCCATATAGCAGACAGGGCATGGTCAGAGCCCAGGCCAATGCAAAGTTATCAAGATGGTTGTGGAAGAATCTAATTTGATTTCTAATCCCATTTTGCCTTGCAGCATTCCTGACCCTAAAATTGTGGCCAGGGAGGAGGTATTTAATATTTTATCTATCTTGCAGTCTAATCATGTTGATTATGATGAGCCATCTGTAAACTGTGACATGGTCCAGTTTTACCCAAGGGTGGGGCTGCCACTCCGGCTCCCTGCAGCAGGAATGTGGAGATTTCTCCACAGGTCATGATGCTGCAGAAAGGTCAGGCTCTCAGAAAGCATCAAATGAGTAAAAATTCTAACTTCCTATGTGATTTATTTCAGGTTGAAGGCCAATATATTTTGTGGATTCTTATCTCCAAAATGAACTTGTCGGGCTGATCAAGGGTTTACTCGACACGGGATCACAAGCCACTATCTTATCATATAGTTATTTCCAACAGGTTCTGGATTTGACAGCAAAGAGGCCAAGATTGAGATCGCTCGATGGCTCTCTGATAAGTGTAGGTGGAGATGCTTTGCAAGTAAAAGGTACATCATGGTTAACATTTAGAATTGGCAAGAAAACAATTAGACACCCCACACTGATTGTGGACCTTCCATATTATCAGTTGATCATAGGAATTGACCTTCTGAAAAGATTCAGTTCCATAATAGACTTCATTAATGACGTAGTCTGGACTCAGGTGAAGGCACCCATTGTTTATGAATACTCTTGCAATGCACAACCCCAACGTAGTTTGAATATAATTTAGGAAAGGCTTAACTCTGTTGAAGTTTATTTTAGGAACAATCAAACGCCGGATGTGATGATCCTGAAAAATGGTAAGCCCGAGAAAACTGTCACGCTCACCTCATTACCGTCCAGAGGGACAGAATCGAAAAGGTAACCTTGGATAATGATGTATTGACTATTTCTCTTAGAGGGGGGAGTCACGAAGTCGCGGACCTGGTCAGGCATACTCAATCCATGGTACGGATTGAAAAGGTCAATGACAATTTATTGATTCCCATAAAGGTGAACAATATAGCCTGGGTGAAATATGCCAAGTTGGATCTGAAATCCGAAGCCAGCTACATAAGCCTAGGACTCTTAAAACAGGTCACCAATCCTAAAGTGATTAAAAGTTCCTCTCCACAGGACCAATGGGTTGATGATCTGGATGGATATTCTCAGAATCATAATGTGATTGCGAGAAGTCTTTTGACTATTTCCTTAGGAAGTAAAACTACGGAACACGTTTTCATCGTGTTGAATGAACCATGGTATCAGATGTATATAGGTAATGACCTTTTACACCAATTTGCTGTGCAGATTGATCTGGTCAATAATAGTCTATGGTCCAAATTACTGGGAGACCCAGGGGGGTTCCAGGATGTGGAGCAAGCCTTAAGATGGGGACAACAGATGCCGTATGCCGTGAGTATCATGGCTGCTGATGAGGTTAAAATCCCTGGAGGATGCAACCCATTTATTTTCCCCATTCAAGTAAAGAAGAAGCAAAAACTGAAGAACGCAGATGCTTTGGTATGTTTATCCAACCGGATGCAGCAACTCGGCCTGAAGGTAAAGCCTACTCCCATGATAAACATCCATCAGGATCCATTACATATGGTAGTCCATAACATAGTTCCCCATAGCATATCCCTGCAAAGGGACACCGTAATTGGACTTATGCCTGATCAGTACCTAACAGAAGAACAGGTAGTGAAACAACGTTTTTTCTCAACACCTGAGTGGTTATTCAATATTCACTCTTTTTATCCTTCCAGTTCTGAAGACGGTACATGCAACATCAAAGAGTCATCATTGGTTTTATAAACATGAAATTGATGAAAAGGAGTACAAGTGTCAACAAGGAAAGGTTAAGGTACACAATACACAAAATGATTTAACTAGTGAGCTTGAAGAAGCTTATGAGTTAAGTCAGCCTGAAATCTTTCCAGAATTTCAGGAAGGGGTAGAAGAGCAAATCTCTATAGGTCACGCATGCTCCAATGAATCAGAGCGTCAACAGCTAAAGGAGCTCTTCTTAGAATTCCAGGACATGTTTGCCAAGGATTTTTATGACTGTGGGGGAACTAACCTACATGTTGAAAGAATCCAGACAGATCCCAATGCCCCCCCTGTCTATGTCAAACAATACCAACTTCTGCTGGCGGCTTACGATTCACTATCGGAAATCGTCAAGAACTTGGAGAAGAGGGGTATCATCCGTCCGGTTCACAGCTCGTTCAACCATCACATACTTGGGATTCTTAAACCCAATGGTCAATTTAGTTTCTGTTCGGACCTAAGGCAGTTAAACAAACGTGTATACATGTCTGGATGGCCCATACCGTATATAGACCAGAGTTTGGCGCGAATACAGGGATCCAAAATTTTCACTGCTCTGGATTGTGCTTAAGGATATTGGACCATTAAGGTGGACAAGAGGGATCAGTACAATCTGGCCTTTACATTTGGAAAACAACAATATGCATGGACCTGACTGCCCTTCGGGTACACACATGCGGGCCATGAATTTGCTGTGTTATTGCATAAGGCGATGCCTGATGCTGCTGAACTTGGTACCTTATCCTATGTGGATGACATCCTGATCAAAAGCATGACTTTTGAGGAACACATTGTGGAACTGAGGCATGTACTAATTTAGCTGAGAAAAGCTGGTGTGAAACTTTCTTTGCAGAAGGCCCAATGGTGCTGTACCAAGGTTAATTTCCTAGGTCATGAAGTCACTGCTGAAGCAATCAACCCACAGAAAAAGAAGGTGGAGGCAGTGACCAATACAAAGTCCCCTACAAATCTCAAGAAGTTGAGATCATTCCTGGGCATAATGAACTATTCGCATAAATTTATTGATAACTATGCCGAGATTACAAAACCTTTTTTTGCAGTTGCTGAAGAAAGGCGTAAAATGGGAGTGGAGTGAGCTTCAGGAGTAAAATGGGAATGGAGTGAGCGTCAGGAGTAAAATGGGAATAGAGTGAGCATCATGAGCCAGCTGTTTAGGAGCTCAAGGCCAGACATATCCAGGCTCCATGCCTTGCCTATAGAGAAGGTGGAAAACCTTTCTTCGTGGAAACGGGTTTCCCTGACAAAAGCGAGAATGCAGTCCTTTTCCAGAAAAAGGAAAGTCATCTTATCATAATATTTACTGGAAAAAGGTAAGAAGTCATTAAAAATATTAAGGTATGGATAAGGAAGGGAATGATCTAGAAGATTCCCTCGCCAAACAAGCAGCTGTGGATGGAGAAGTCTTGAATGTTGATGACCTCATGAGAACTGTCCAAGTAGATACAACGACTAGAAGTCAGGCCCAAAAGGAAACTGACTCCAATGTGGTTCAATAGAGCCAAGATTCCCCTAGTGAGAATCTCATTGCGAGCCAAAAGGGGGATCCAGTTATTGGTAGATTTTATAAACACATTGAGGATCCACAGAATTGTCCCATAACCATGGAAAACTGTGCAGGTAAAGAGAAGTTACAGATTTTGATGAAGGGTAAGTCCCATTTTTTGTTACAGTATGGATTGTTGATAAGAACCTCGAAGAATGGTATCACACAATAGGTAGTACCCATGGCATTCCGAGGTTTGTTGTTACAGCTAGAGATGTCCCAAACTATTCGCCAGCGAACAGTTCCTGGCGAACATCACATGTTCGCGTTCTCCGCGGCGGGCAAACATATGCGATGTTCGATTCGCCCCCTATACTTGATCATTGAGAAAACTTTGACCCTGTACCTCACAGTCAGCAGACTCATTCCAGCCAATCAGCATACCCTCCCTCCCAGACCCTCCCACCTCCTATCAAAAAGCAAGGACAGCATCCTTCTTAGATTCATTCTGAAACTGCAGTGTTAGTTACAGCAGGGAGAGTGCTGCTGCTGCTGAATTAATAGGGAAAGCGTTACCTAGGCAGTGTTCTGTGTCCAGTCCAGTCCTCAAAGACTCATTGACCTCTTTCACACGAGCGTGTCTGGATTAGGTCCCATTCACACATCCGTAGTGTGTTGCGGATCCGCATATATATCCGCATATATATTGCAGTTCCCTGCCATGTGTGAGAGGCCGCAGGCCCACAGACTGTACTGTGTGCACACCACTCATATAGGGTGGCACAGTACCTTGCAGATAAAAGAGTCATTTCATTTTTGCCCTTTAATATAATTGCAGTTGCCTGCCAGTGTGTGTCAGGCCCGCAGACTGTACTGTGCCCACTGCCCACCACCCAAATAGGGTGTCACAGTACATTGCACGGCACACGTGCAGTGACCTAGAATTCAAACGAAGCGGACCGAGAATGGGTCTTTTTCCATCTCCCGGTTCCAAAAATCTATTCACTACACCGGCCCTAGCCCTAATAAGGGACAAAACAGAGATTAAACTGATAGGAATAGTACTTAGTTAACACTAGTTGCATTGGTGGCAAATTCCATTGCAAGTGCCCAAAATTAGAAGGAAGCGGACAGAGCAAGCTTTTTTCTCTATCTCCCCATGCAAGGATTCAATTCAATACACATCCCCTGATAGGGGACTTAACAAAGATTAAAATGGTAAGAATAGTAGTTCACACTATTTGTATTGGTGTCACAGTACATTGCGTGGCGCACGTGCAGTGCCCCAAATTGGAAGTAAGAGGCCGACCAATCATCTTTTTCCATCTCCCGGTTCCTAAAATCTATTCGATACACGTCCCCTGATAGGGGACATAATAGGGATTAAACTGATAGGAATAGTGCTACTTAACACACCACTCATATAGGGTTGCACAGTACATTGCACGGCGCACGCACAGTGCCCCAAATTGGAAGGAAGAGGACCGAGCAACCATCTTTTTCCATCTCCCGGTTCCTAAAATCTATTCCATACACCGGCCCCTGATAGGGGACAAAACAGAGATTTAACTGGTAAGAACAGATTTTTTAAATTTAAAAAAAGAGGAAAGCCTCTGCAGAGCTGAGTATTCTTTGACCGCGTTACTGAACACTCATTCTCATGGCTGTAGGCTCAGGCGTCCTTTTGCGGAGGTGACAAACCTGGTCAGTCAAACCCAAGGCAACATCATCGACCTCATCCGATATGCATTTTTGTCTGGAGGGTGCCCTGCGACGAGTGCTGGATCAGGCCGTAGATGAGCAACGCGGTTGTTTGCGGTGCCTTAAACGTGGAGTTTGGTCTGTCAGAGTTTGGTCTGTCACTGTGAAGCGGGCGTAACCCTTACACTACCTGATCGATACAACATCATACCTGATCGTATACACACACTGGATGTTTTAAAGCACGTTATTCCAAACAATTTAGGAATGTTAGGTGATTTATGCCCTTTATGGATCAAAACCCGACTCTGTGTCAACTACGTAATTTTCCATGGGAGTTTTGCCATGGATCCCCCTCCGGCATGCCACAGTCCAGGCGTTAGTCCCCTTGAAACAATTTTTCCATCGCTATTGTGGCTAGAAAGAGTCCCTGTCGGTTTTAAAATTCGCCTGCCTATTGAAGTCTTTGGCGGTTCGCCCGTTCGTGAACATTTGCGGAAGTTCGCCGTTTACAAACGGAAAATTTTATGTTTGCGACATTTCTAGTTACAACATGTCCCTGATGCCCCAACCACTGGTACCCGGGGTGAGAAGTTAACTTACGAATTATTATAGGACTATGCTTATTGGCCACATATGTTGCAAGATGTTCGCACATATTGTCAAGGATGTCTAATCTGCCCTCAATTCCAGCCACAATCACACACTCATCGGACACCACTTGCGAAAAGGGGGATGTCCATGCTATGGTCAGACATCCAAATTGACTTCAAAGGGCCAGTAACAACTTCATCAAAAGGCAACAGATACATGCTAACCGTGACTTGTCTTTTCACCAAATGGGTGGGATGCTTGCCTTGTAAAACATGCAGCTCAAGTGTGTGCACATCTCTACTCATTAACCACATATTTTCCAGGTTTTGTCTTCCCCAACGCATTGAGTCCGATCGTAGAAGTAATTTCACTAGTGAGGTGACGACGAAAATGTGGGAGATACTGGGGAAAAAAAGAAAACTACATATAGCTTATCGGCAGCCTCTAGCGGTGGAGTGGAACGCTACAATCAATTCATTGTGAACATTCTAAAAAAGTTTGTTAATGAATCCTGTAAGGACTGGGAAGTCAAGTTGCCTTTGGTTCTCATGGCCTTCAGAGCCACCCCGAGTGCGGCAACCAAACTTTCTCCCTTCGAAATGATCATAAGCAGGAAGATCGTGTTACCCCAGACCACAGTTCGATAAACTCTTCGACATCTCATCAATATATAGAAAATCTATGCAAGCACCTTCAGTATGCTTTTGCATCTGCTCAGAAGAATATAGAGAAAGCTGCAGTAAGTGTCAAGACATACTGCAATCTGAAGACTACACAGAAGGAATATCAAATTTCCAATCAGTTTATCTCTATAACTTTGCACGGGATCAAGTGAAGGAGAGAAAATTCTTACCTTCCTGGAAAGGACCTTATGTCATCATTGACAAGTTGTCACCTGTGGTCTACAAGATAAAAGCCCCAAAGGAGGATGAATTTATAGAAAAATGGGTGCACATTAACCAATTACTTTTTTTTCATCCTAGCTCACAACTTCGAGAGATAGAAGGAGTCAGATGATGAGAGGTGGAGAGATATCAAGGTTCCAGCTAAAGACGGAAACTCGGGATCGGTATCGTATAAACAAACAAGTGTACTAACCTATCTTCACATATGTTTCCTCTGCAACTAATTATCTCTTGGCTCACCTCTAAAGTAAGAACCTGCTCTGTTCAAGAAAATAACCTATGCCAATTGAAGGTTTCTTGCAGGATTGATAAAAAGTCAAAGCTGTATGTACTCATATGTGTCATACAATATTTTATAGGCGCAAGATGACATCGAGATTTATTGCTGTTGTCTACGTCATCCTGATCTTGGGGGACGGGGTTCCACACCGGGCCGATTGCTATACCAGGCCGTTATCCGGGGTTATGCTGCAGGATACCGCGGGATTCATCTTGATGAACAAGAGAATTCTGTCCCAGAAGATCTATGTCAGTCTGGATCCACGAATCTTTGTTGAGAGACAGATGGATGTTGGGGTTCGAGAAGTTTGGCCGAACTTCACGAAAATGTTCGGGTTCGGGATCCGAACTCGACCCGAACTTGACCCCGAAAGGAAAGGGCTAGAGGGCAGCAAAAGGCAGCAAAATGGCGGTAAATCCCCTGCAAACAAATGTGGATAGGGAAATGACTTAAAATAACATAAAATAAATAAAAATTAACCAATATCAATTGGCAACTTGGAGGAGGAGGTGGAATAGGAGGTTGGGGTGGCGTCAGGTGGGAATGCTATGGGAGTTGTAGTTCTCATCACAGCCAAAAAGGATTCAAGTCTGCCTGCAGTGCCACAGACCTCATTCACAGATTCAGGGCCATGGCAACCATACATGGGAGTTGAAGTTCACATCACAGCCAAGAAGGATTCATGTCTGCCAGCAGTGTCACAGGCCTCACTCACAGACTCAGGCCAATGGCAACCATACATGGGAGTTGAAGTTCTCATCACAGACAAGAAGGAATTATGTCTGCCTGCAGGGCCACAGGCCTTATTCAAACATACAGGCCCACGGGACCCACAAAGAGGAGGGTTAAAATCACGCCAAGACAGTATTGATTTCACCCAGCAATGCCACAGGCCTCATTCACAGATTCAGACCCATGGCACCCATAAAGAGGAGAGTTACAATAATGCCAAATCAGCATTGATTTCACCCAGCAGTGCCACAGGCACAGGAGGACCATGGCACCCGCAAAGAGGAGAGCAGTCCCATAACAGCAATACAAGCCTTAGGTTAACTTGCAATGGAGCAGGCCATTATCATTTATGTAGGCCCCTGACACCCAGACAGAGGAGAGGTCATTTGACAGTAAAAAGAGTTTAATGTCTCCCACTAAGACAGCAAGCAATTAAACGAAATATAAGCCCCTGACACCCACACAATTGGGCGGTCATTTGACAATAAAAAGAGTTTAATGTCTCCCACCAATGCAGCAAGTGATTAAATGAAATATAGGCCCCTGAAACCAGACAATGTAGAGGTCATTTGACAGTATAAAGAGTTTAATATCTCCCACCAATGCAGCAAGCGATGAAACGAAATATAGGCCCTGACAACCAGACAATGGTGCGGTCATTTGACAGTATAAAGAGGTTAATGTCTCCCACCAATACAGAAGGCAATGAAACAAAATATAGGCCCCTGACAACCAGACAATGTAGAGGTCATTTGACAGTATAAAGAGGAAAATGTCACCCAACAAAGCAACAAATGATTAAACGACATATAGGCCCCTGACACCCACACAATGGGGCAGTTTTTTGACAGTAAAAAGAGTTAAATGTCTCCCACTGAGAGAGCAAGCAAGTAAACGAAATATAGGCCCCTGACACCCACACAATGGGGCGGTCATTTGACAGTAAAAAGAGTTTAATATCTCCCACCAAGACAACAAATGATTAAACGACATATAGGCTCCTGACACCCACACAATGGGGCAGTTATTTGACAGTAAAAAGATTTAAATGTCTGCCACCAAGACAGCAAGCAATTAAACGAAATATAAGCCCCTGACACCCAGACAGAGTAGAGGTCATTCGACATCAAAAAGAGGATAATGTCACCCACCAAAGCAACAGGCGATTATCTGAAATATAGGCCCCTGGCACCTAGACAGAGGAGAAAGGTCCCATAGCAGCAAGATAGGCATCATGTTACCCACCAATGGAACAGGCCACTTTCAGTAATTTAAGCCCCAGAACCCAGACAGAGAAGAGAGGTCCCATAGCAGCAAAACAGGCATCATGTTACCCACCAATGGAACAGGCCACTTTCAATTATTTAGGCGCCTGAAACCCAGCCTGCCATGCTAAATACACGTTAAGACAATACACTGGCCGCAGGGCAGGCCAGCAACTACAAGGCATAAAAGGCTAGCTCTGGCCATGTGGACAATTTGGAGACCCAGAAGTTGAATGGGGCCGAACCATCAGTCAGTACGTTGAGGCGTGTGCACACGTACTGTTCCACCATGTTGTTGAAATGCTGAATCCTGCTAACACATTCCCCAGCAGCTAATGGTGCAGTTTAATGTGGCTCTGTGACAAAACTTTTCCACATCTCAGACATGCTAACCCTGCCTTCAGAGGAGCTGGCCGTGACACAGCTGCGTTGACGACCTCTTGCTCCTCCTCTGCCTTCGCCTTGTGCTTCCACTTGTTCCCCTGTGTCAGTTGGGAATGCTCTCAGGAGCGCGTCTACCAGCATACGCTTGTAGTCGTGCATTTTCCTATCATGCTCCAGTGTGGGAATTAAGGTGGGCAAGTTGTCTTTGTACCGTGGATGCAGCAGAGTAGCCACCAAGTAGTCAGCACACGTTAAAATGTGGGCAACTCTGCTGTCGTTGCGCAGGCAGTGCAGCATGTAGTCGCTCATGTGTGCCAGGCTGCCCAGAGGTAAGGACAAGCTGTCCTCTGTGGGAGGCGTATCATCATCGTCCATCATCGACCTGCGTTGGCGGCCACCCCGCTGTGAACATGCTTCATCCTCATCCTCCTCCACCTCATCCTCGTCCTCCAGTAGTGGGCCCTGGCTGACCAAATTTGTACCTTGCCTTTGCTGTTGCAAAAGACCTCCCTCTGAGCCACTTGTAAAAGACTGGCCTGAAAGTGTTAGAAATGACCCCTCTCCCTGCTCCTGGGCCACATCCTCTTCCATCATCGCCCTAAGTGTTTTCTCAAGGTGATATAGAAGTGGTATTGTAACGCTGATAACGGCGTCATCGCAACTGGCCATGATGATGGAGTACTCAAAACAGCGCAACAGGGCACACAGGTCTCACATGTAGGCCCAGTCATTGGTGGTGAAGTGGGGCTGTTCCGCAGTGCTACTCACCTGTGCATGCTGCAGATGAATCTTCACTATCTCCAGCATGTGCAAGGTGGAGTTCCACCTGGTGGGCACGTTGCATATGAGGCGGTGAGCGGGAAGGCCGAAGTTACTCTGTAGCGCAGACAGACGAGCAGAGGCAGGATGAGAATGCCGGAAACGCGCACAGACGGCCCGCACTTTATGCAGCAGCTCTGACATGTTGGGGTAGTTGTGAATGAATTTCTGCACCACTAAATTCAGCATATGCGCCAGGCAAGGGATCTGCGTCAAACCGTCTAGTCCCAGAGCTGCAACGAGATTTCGCCCATTATCGCACACCACCAGGCCGGGCTTGAGGCTCACCGGCAGCAACCACTCGTCGGTCTGTTGTTCTTTACCCCGCTACAACTCCTGCGCGGTGTGGGGCCTGTTCCCCAAACACATAAGTTTCAGAATGGCCTGCTGACGATAACCCCGGGCTGTGCTGAAGTTGGTGGTGAAGGTCTGTGGCTGACCGTATGAGCAGGTGGAAGAAGAGGAGGAGGAAGCCGAGGAGGAGGAGGAGGCAACAGGAGGCAAAGAATGATGAACTGCGATCCTTGGGGGCGGAAGGATGTGCGCCAAACAACTCTCCGCCAGGGGTCCAGCCACCACTACATTTATCCAGTGTGCAGTTAGGGAGATATAGCGTCCCTGGCCGTGCTTACTGGTCCACGAATCTGTGGTTAGGTGGACCTTGCCACAGATGGCGTTGCGCAGTGCACACTTGATTTTATCTGATACTTGGTTGTGCAGGGAAGGCACGGCTCTCTTGGAGAAGTAGTGGCGGCTGGGAACGACGTACTGTGGGAGAGCCACCGCCATCAGCTATTTGATGATGTCTGTGTCCACCAGCCTGAATGACAGCATTTCAAAGGCCAGTAGTTTAAAAATGCTGGTATTGAGGGCCAGGGACCGAGGGTGGCTAGGTGTGAATTTACGCTTTCTCTCCAAGGTTTGTGAGATGGAGAGCTGAACGCTGCCGTGTTACATGGTGGAGATGCTTGGTGACGGAGGTGGTGGTGTTGGTGGCACATCCTATTTTTGCTGGGCGGCAGGTGCCAACGGTCCTCCAGAGGTGGAGGAAGAGGCCGAGGCATCAGCAGAAGATGGAGCAGGAGGGGCCTGAGCCCTTTCTTGGTTTTGAAGGTGCTTACTCCACTGCAGCCTGTGTCTCGCATGTAGATGCCTGGTCATGCAGGTTGTGCTAAGGTTCAGAACTTTATTGCCTCACTTCAAGCTCTGATGGCACAGCGTGCAAATCACTGGGGTCTTGTCATCAGCACATTGTTTAAAGAAGTGCAATGCCAGGGAACTCCTTGAAGCTGCCTTTGGGGAGCTTCGTCCCTGGTGGGCGGTGGCCAGTAGCAGGCGAACTCTCTTGGAGGCGGCTGTTCTGCTTTTGCCCACTGCTCCCTCTTTTGCTACGCTGTTGGCTCAGTCTCACCACTGCCTCTTCCTCTGAATTATGAAAGTCAGTGGCACGACCTTCATTTCATGTGGGGTCTAGGACCTCATCGTCCCCTGCATCGTCTTCCACACAGTCTTCCTCCCTGACCTCCTGTTCGGTCTGCACACTGCAAAAAGACGCCGCAGTTGGCACCTGTGTTTCGTCATCATCAGAGACGTGCGGACTCCGATGAGGTGGTATTCCCATGTCCTCATCATCAGGAAACATAAGTGGTTGTGCATCAGTGCATTCTATGTCTTCCACCACTGGGGAAGGGCTAGGTGTATTCCCTTGGGAAACCCTGCCAGCAGAGTCTCCAAACAGCATAAGAGACTGCTGCATAACTTGAGGCTCAGACAGTTTCCCTGATATGCATGGGGGTGATCTGACAGACTGATGGGCTTTATTTTCAAGCGCCACCTGTGTGCTTTCTGCAGAAGACTGGGTGGGAAATAATGTTGTGAACATGCTGGATCCACTGTCGGCCACCCAAATGACTAGCTCCTGTACTTGCTCAGGCCTTACCATCCTTAGAACGGCATTGGGCCCCACCAAATATCGCTGTAAATTCTGGTGGGTACTGGAACCTGAGGTAGTTGGTTCACTAGGACGTGTGGCAGTGGCAAAACGGCCACGTCCTCTCCCACCACTAGAGGGTCCACTAACAACACCACGACTGCATCCCTTACTAGATGTTTTCCTCATTGTTACCATTCACCACAATAAGAAAAAAATTATTTGGCCCAATGTATTGAATTCAAATTCAAGCCATTTTTTTTTTACAGGCACCTAACACTATCTGGCTATCTATTTATGTACCGTATTACACTAATCCAGGCACAGCAGTAACCACAGATTTAGGGGAATATCAATTGTAGGCCTAGTATTTAGGCCCTGGATGAAAGGTATCCTTTTACAGACAGATTTACACTTTGAGATGCACAGTAGCGTGTGAAAAACTATATAGGATTATGCTTTCAGCACTTGTATTTTAACACTTTGTGTAGTATACCCTTTAACGTAAAGAAGTACACTTAGAGATGCAAAACAGTGTGTGCAAATGTAGAGGATTATGCTGAATTTTAACACTTACAGTATTATACCCTTTAACGGAAAGAAATACACTAGGAGATACACCCTGAGTGTAATATAGCCTTCAATGGACAGATTTACACTTGGCCTGCAACAGCTTGAACACCAGATTTTGGGTATTGCTAATTTGGAACACCAGATTTACGTTATTTCTATTTTTCCAACTGAATTTCACCACAGAAAAAAAATATATATCCTTTGCCGGACACTATTAAACTTGGCCAGCCACAGCTGAAACCACTGATTTATGGTATTGCTATTTTGGCAATCGAATTTCACCCCAGAACAAAATATATGTTTGGCGGCCACTATGAATCTTGGCCTGCAACAGCTGGGACACCAGATTCAGGAAATTGCTATTTTGGCAATTGAATTTCACCCCAGAAAATAATATATCCTATTGCAGACACTATGAAACTTGGCCAGCCACAGCTGAAACTACCGATTTATTGTATTGCTATTTTGGCAATTGAATTTCACCGCAGAAAATAATATATCCTATGACGGACACTATCAAACTTGTCCAGTCACATCTGGAACATTAGATTTACTGTATTTCTATTTTGGCAACTGAATTACACCCCAGAAAATAATAAAACCTTTGACGGACACTATTAAACTTGGCCAGCCACTGCTGGGTCACCAGATTGACGGTATTGCTATTTTGGCAATTGAATTTCACCACTTAAAAAATATATCCTTTGCTGGACACTATTAAACTTGGCCAGCCACTGCTGGGAAACGAGATTTGCGATATTCCTATTTTGGCAATTGAGTTTCACCCCAGAAAAAAATATATCCTTTGCCGGACACTATTAAACTTGTCCAGTCACAGCTGGAACACCAGATTTACGGTATTTATATTTTTGCAACTGAATTTCACCCCAGAAAATAATATATACTTTGACAGACACTATTAAACTTGGCCAGCCACAGCTGTAACTACTGATTTATGGTATTGCTATTTTGGCAATTGGATTTCACCGCAGAAAATAATATATTCTATGACGAACACTATGAAACTTGTCCAGTCACGGCTGGAACACCAGATTTACTGTATTTCTATTTTGGCAACTGAATTTCACCCCAGAAAATAATAAATCCTTTGACGGACACTATTAAATTTGGCTAGCCACTGCTGGGTCACCAGATTTACGGTATTGCTATTTTGGCAATTGAATTTCACCCCAGAACAAAATATATCCTTTGCCTGACACTATTAACCGCTACAGGACCGCCTAACGCAGGGATGCGTCCTGCGGGCGGTCCTGTAGCTCTGAGACAACGCATCGGCGCGTCATCTCGTGAGAGCCGAGACTTCCTGTGAACGCTTCACAGTGAAGCGCGTCTCAGGAGTTCTGCTACAGCCTTCCAGCGATGATCCATCGCTGGCAGGCTGTAGATGCGAATTAAATCGCATCAAAGAGCTATATCAGACGCTGTTTTGTGAACAGCGTCTGATATAGCTGCTACCTGGTCCTCTGGTGGTCCCATTTGCTGGGATCGACCACCAGAGGACCAGGTAACTATGTAAAGCTGTACCAAACACTACACTAACCCCCACTAACAGCCTGGCAAAGGGGCCCTAAAACCAATGAGTACCTTTAGGATTTCACAGGGCATTTTTACGCATTTGGATTCTCACACTTTAGGGCCCCTAAAATGCCAGGTCAGTATAAATACCCCACATGTGACCCCATTTTGGAAAGAAGACACCCCAAGGTATTCCGTGAGGGGCATGGCGAGTTCACAGAATTTTTGTTTTTTGGCACAAGTTAGCAGAAATTGATATATTTTTTTTTTTTAAATTTTGTTTTTTACAAAGTCTCATATTCCACTAACTTGTGACAAAACCAAAATTTTACATGAACTCACCATACCCCTCACGGAATACCTTGGGGTGTCTTCTTTCCAAAATGGGGTCACATGTGGGGTATTTATACTGTCCTGGCATTTTAGGGGCCCCTAAAGTGTGAGAAGAAGTCTGGAATCCAAATGCGTAAAAATGCCCTGTGAAATCCTAAAGGTACTCATAGAATGTGTCGGCAGATAAGAACCATTTGGCCCATCTAGTCTGCCCAATATGCTGCATACAATGAATAGCCCCAGGCCCTATCTTATATGAAGGATGGCCTTATGCCTATCCCATGCATGCTTAAACTCCTTCACTGTATTTGCAGCTACCACTTCTGCAGGAAGGCTATTCCATGCGTCCACTACTCTCTCAGTAAAGTAATTCTTCCTGATATTACTTTTAAACCTTTGCCCCTCTAATTTAAAACTATGTCCTCTTGTAGCAGTTTTTCTTCTTTTAAATATTCTCTCCTCTTTTACCGTGATGATTCCCTTTATGTTTTTAAAAGTTTCTATCATATCCCCTCTGTCTCTTCTTGCTTCCAAGCTATACATGTTAAGGTCCTTTAACCTTTCCTGGTAAGTTTTGTCCTGCAATCCATGTACTAGTTTAGTAGCTCTTCTCTGAACTCTCTCCAAAGTTTTAATATCCTTCTGCAGATATGGTCTCCAGTACTGCACACAATACTCCAAATGAGGTTTCACTAGTGCTCTGTAGAGCGGCACGAGCACCTCCCTCTTTCTACTGTTAATGCCTCTCCCTATACACCCAAGCATTCTGCTGGCATTACCTGCTGCTCTATGACATTGGTTTTAGGGCCCCTTTGCGCACCCAGGCTGCAAAAAAGTGGCACACATGTGGTATCGCGGTACTCAGGAGAAGTAGGGCAATGTGTTTTGGGGTGTATTTTTGTATATACCCATACTTTGTGTGAAAAATATCTCTGTAAACGATGCCTGCATCTCAGAAGGCAGGGTTAGCAAATGTGGAAAAGCTTTGTCACCACGCCACAACAACCATCACCACCTACAGATATAGAAAGTCTTAGCAAGACGCAGGATTTTAGCAAAATGGTGGAATAGTATCTGTACACACGCCTACACGTACTGACTGATAGGTCTACCCAGGGTTGTAGCTACAGGGGAAGCAGGGAAAGCGGCTGCTTTGGGGCCCTCACCCAGAAGGGGCCCATCCAGGAGGAGGAGGACTAAAAGACTTTGTCAGGGCCCGCTCAACAGTATTATACAATGAAATTATATACAGTGGCAGTATAGACAGTGTAGAAAACGGATGGAACAGCTGCCGGGCCTGGTCTGAGAGAGCGATTACTGGGGGAGGGGGGCCCCATTCAAACTTTGCTGTTGGGACCAGTTATTTCTAGCTATGCCACTGGCCTGCCGCATTTAACTTCTGTGTCTCCAAATTGGGGACATGGCCTCAGCTTGACCTTTATGCCTTGGAGTTGCTGGTGCCCTGCAGCCAGTGTATTGTCTTAACCGCTACAGGACCGCCTAACGCAGGGATGCGTCCTGCGGGCGGCCCTGTAGCTCTGTTCCGACGCATCGGCGCGTCATCTCGCGAGAGGCGAGATTTCCTGTGAACGCGCGCGCGTGCGCCCGCGCGTTCACAGGGAAGCGCGGCACAGCAGTTCGGCTACAGCCTGCCAGTGATGATCCATCGCTGGCAGGCTGTAGATGCGAATAAAATCGCATCAAACTGCTATATCAGACGCTGTTTTGTGAACAGCGTCTGATATAGCTGCTACCTGGTCCTCTGGTGGTCCCATTTACTGGGATCGACCACCAGAGGACCAGGTAACTACAGTAAAGTTGCACCAAACACTACACTAACCCCCCCACCCCCTCACCTATTAACCCCTTGATCACCCCATCTAGACCCCCTGATCACCCCCCTGTCATTGATCACACCCCTTGTAAGGCTCCATTCAGACGTCCATATGTGTTTTGCGGATCCGTGGATTCACGGATCCGTGGATCCGCGGATCCGATCCGCGGATCCGATCCGCAGATCCTCAAAACACGGACACCGGCAATGTGCTTTCCGCATTTTGCAGATCCGCACATTGCCAGAACTATATAGAAAATGCTTTTTCTTGTACGCAATTGCGGACAAGAAAAGGACATGTTCTATATTTTTGCAGAACGGAAGTGCAGACCCGGATGCGCGGATCCGTAATTCCGGATCCGAGCGGGACAAATTCTGTCCCCATAGAAATGAATGGGTCCGCAATTCCGTTCCGCAAACAGAATTGCGGACGTGTGAATGGGGCATAAGGGTCCCCTATCACCACCAGTTAGTTAGCGCCCAGCCCACTGCACCGCAGTCACTGATTTTGGCAGAGATTTTTTCATCCACATTGACCGATGCGAATGAAAAATCTGTGCCGTTCATTTTTTTTTCAGCGCAGAGGCTGAACGGAAAAAAAAAATCTCATTACCCGTATGCTCAATATACGGAGAATCGCAGAAACTCCTAATGCTGGCCATACGTGTAATGACTGCGGAGACCCTCAAATGCCAGGGCAGTACAAAAACACCACATGTGACCCCATTTTAGAAAGAAGACACCCCAAGGTATTCTGTGAGGGGTATGGCGAGTTCATGGAAAATTTTATTTTTTGTCACAAGTTAGTGGAATATGAGACTGTAAAAAAAACGAAAAAAAAAAAAACTATTTCTGCTAACTTGTGCCAAATTTTTTTTTTCTGTGAACTCGCCATACCCCTCACAGAATACTTTGGGGTGTCTTCTTTCCACAATGGGGTCACATGTGGGGTATTTATACTGCCCTTGCAATTTAGGGGTCCTAAAGCGTGAGAATCCAAATGCGTAAAAATGGCCTGTGAAATCCTAAAGGTACTCATTGGTTTTAGGGCCCCTTTGCGCATCTTGGCTGCAAAAAACTGTCACACATGTGGTATCGCCGTACTCAGGAGAAGTGGGGCAATGTGTTGTGGGGTGTATTTTTACATATACCCATGCTGGGTGTGAGAAATATCGCTGTAAACGACAACTTTTTAAATTTTTTTATTCAAAGTTGTCAATTTACAGAGATATTTCTCTCACCCAGCATGGGTATATGTAAAATACACCCCAAAACACATTGCCCTACTTCTCCTGAGTACGGCGATACCACATGAGTGACACTTTTGCAGCCAAGATGCGCAAAGGGCCCAAATTCCAACGAGTACCTTTTAGGAGGGCATTTTACGCATTTTCTCTCACGCTTTAGGGCCCCTAAAATGCCAGGGCAGTATAAATACCCCACATGTGACCCCATTTTGGAAAGAAGACACCCCAAGGTATTCGCTGAGGGGCATAATGAGTCCATGAAAATTAAACTTTTTGTCAAAAGTTAGCGGAAAGGGAGACTTTGTGAGAAAAACAATAAAAATCAATTTCCACTAACTTGTGCCAAAAAAAATCTTCTATGAACTCGCCATGCCCCTCATGGAATACCTTGGGGTGTCTTCTTTCCAAAATGGGGTCACATGTGGGGTATTTATACTGCCCTGGCATTTTAGGGGCCCTAAAGCGTGAGAAGAAAAATGCGTAAAATGCCCTCCTAAAAGGTACTCATTGGAATTAGGGCCCTTTGCGCATCTTGGCTGCAAAAAGTGTCACACATGTGGTATCGCCGTACTCAGGAGAAGTAGGGCAATGTGTTTTGGGGTGTATTTTACATATACCCATACTGGGTGAGAGAAATATCTCTGTAAATTGACAACTTTGAATAAAAAATTTAAAAAGTTGTCGTTTACAGCGATATTTCTCACACGCAGCATGGGTATATGTAAAAATACACCCTAAACCACATTGCCCTACTTCTCCTGAGTACGGCGATACCACATGAGTGACACTTTTTGCAGCCTGGGTGCGCAAAGGGGCCCAAATTCCAACGAGTACCTTTAGGTTTTACATGGCGGCTCACAATTTAGCCCCGCCCAAAATGCCAGAACAGTAAACACACCCCACAAATGACCCCATTTCGGAAAGTAGACACCCCAAGGTATTCACTGAGGGGCATAGTGAGTCCGTCTGAGATTTTTTTTTTTTGCCAGAAGTTATCAGAAATTGAAACTTTTTTTTTTTTTTTTCTCAGAAAGTGTCATTTTCCGCTAACTTGTGAAAAAAATGAAATGATACATGAACTCACCATGCCCCTCCGTGAATACTTTGGGGTGTCTTCTTTCTAAAATGGTGTCATTTGGGGGTATTTATACTTTCCTGACATTCTAGCACCTGAAGAAACATGACAGGTGCTCAGAAAGTCAGACCTGCTTCAAAATGCCGAAATTCACTTTTTGCACCATAGTTTGTAAACGCTATAACTTTTACCCAAACCAATAAATATACACTTATTGGATTTTTTTATCAAAGACATGTAGAACAATAAATTTAGAGAAAATTTATATAGAAATGTAGTTTTTGAAAAATTTTACAACAGAAAGTGAAAAATGTCATTTTTTTGTAAAAATTTCGGTCATTTTTGATTAATAGCAAAAAAAGTAAAAATGTCAGCAGCAATGAAATACCACCAAATGAAAGCTCTATTAGTGAGAAGAAAAGGAGGTAAAATTCATTTGGGTGGTAAGTTGCATGACGGAGCAATAAACGGTGAAAGTAGTGTAGTGCGGAATTGTAAAAAGTGGCCTGGTCATTAAGGGTGTTTAAGCTAGGGGGGCTGATGTGGTTAAAGTGTGTTTAGCACAACTGGGAGAGTTATCACAGACAAGCGCAGCCGCCTGTCCACAGCCAACATGTACAATCTCACGTTCATTAAAAAGAACCAGGCATGGATCCCACAGGACTTGTTCGTACCTTATGCAGAATAGACATGTATACCGGCCTCACCCAATCATTGTTATACTACAGCGCACTTACTCTTTGTTTTCTGTTTTATATTTTCCAATGTTTTGGGGTCTACCCCAATTTGTATTAAAAAAAAAAAAAGAAAACAAAACACATTGTTGTTGGCGACAACCTTTGGCTTTACCGCCAAAAAAAGGCTTTATGTCAAGCAACAATGCAACCACCAATTCTAATGAATTAAGTTACCAGTCTATTATGCAGTGCAGGGGTACTTTGAAAGAAAGAAGAGGTACAGATCACCCCACAATCTGAAGGCCACCTAATTTACTGAATATATTTCCAAGTCAGGAATACAGTAGAGATGTCGCGAACATAAAATTTTCCGTTCGCGAATGCGAACGCAAACTTCCGCAAATATTCGCGAAAGGGGCGAACTGGGCGAACCGCCATAGACTTCAATAGGCAGGCGAATTTTAAAACCCACAGGGACTCTTTCTGGCCACAATAGTGATGGAAAAGTTGTTTCAAGGGGACTAACACCTGGACTGTGGCATGCGAGGGGGATCCATGACAAAACTCCCATGGAAAATTACGTAGTTGACGCAGAGTCGGGTTTTAATCCATAAAGGGCATAAATCACCTAACATTCCTAAATTGTTTGTAATAACGTACTTTAAAACATCCAGTGTGTGTATACGATCAGGTATGATGTTGTATCGATCAGGTAGTGTAAGGGTTACGCCCGCTTCACAGTGACAGACCAAACTCTGACAGAATAAACTCCCCTTTTAACGCACCGCAAACAACCGCATACAGTCCATTTGCACAACCGCAATCTCCCCATTTGCACAAGGTTGGATATCAAGCTAGCCATGTCCCGTTCTTTGTCCTCACTGATGTCATTGAAGGTCTCTTCCTCCACCCAGCCACGTACAACACCAAGGGTCCCCGAAAGGTGACAACAAGCCCCCTGGGACGCCTGCTGTGGTTGGTCTTCCACCTCCTCAAAGCCACTTTCCTCCTCTGTTTCCTCTTCTTCAGACTCCGCAAAAGGATGCATGAGCCTACAGCCTTTGTGCATGAGCGTTCAGAAACGCAGCCAAAAAATACCCAGCTCCGCAGAGGCTGTCCTCTTTTTTTTTAATTAAAAAAATCTGTTCTTACCAGTTTAATCTCTGTTTTGTCCCCTATCGGGGCCGGTGTATGGAATAGATTTTAGTAACCGGGAGATGGAAAAAGATGATTGGTCGGTCCTCTTACTTCCAATTTGGGGCACTGCGCGTGCTCCGCGCAATGTACTGTGCCACCAATACAAATAGTGTGAACTACTATTCTTACCATTTTAATCTTTGTTAATCTTTGTTAATCTTTGTCCCCTATCAAGGGACGTGTATTGAATTGAATCCTTGCATGGAGAGATAGAGAAAAAAGCTTGCTCTGTCCGCTTCCTTCTAATTTAGGGCACTTGCAATGGAATTTTCCACCAATGCAACTAGTGTTAACTAAGTACTATTCCTATCAGTTTAATCTCTGTTTTGTCCCTTATCAGGGCCAGGGCCGGTGTAGTGAAAAGATTTTTGGAACCGGGAGATGGAAAAAGACTCATGCTCGGTCCGCTTCGTTTGAATTTTAGGTCACTGCGCGTGCGCCGTGCAATGTACTGTGACACCCTATATGAGTGGTGGGCAGTGGGCACAGTACAGTCTGTGGGCCTGACACACACTGGCAGGCAACTGCAATTATATTGAAGGGTAAAAATTAAATGACTTTTTTATCTGCAAGGTACTTTGCCACCCTATATGAGTGGTGTGCACACAATACAGTCTGTGGTCCTGCGGCCTCTCACACACGGGCAGGCAACTGCAATATATATATAGAAAAAATAAATAAAAGCAGACTGCTGTACCAGCCCAAAAAATTGATTTTTGGGGTGCTGACAGGACACTGTCCTTACAGCAGATGAGTCTTTTAGGACTGGAGTAGACACAGAACACTGGCCTAGCTACAGCTCTCCCTTTTAATTCAGCAGCAGCAGCACTCTCCCTGCTCTAACTAAGGCCCCATTCAGACGTCCATAGTGTGTTGCGGATCCGCAACACACCATGCCGGCACTCCCCATAGAGATGCCTATTTTTGTCCGCAGGTTACGGACAAGAATAGGACATGCTCTAGCAAATGCGGTAGCGGAGAGCACATAGTGTGCTTTCCGCATCACGTCTGGCCCCATTCACAATGAATGGATCCGCATCCATTCCACAGAATTGCGGAATGGATGCGGACAAAATTGCAGATGTGTGAATGGGGCCTAAAACTGCAGCTTCAGAATGAATCTAAGATGGATGCTGTCCTTGCTTTTTTATAGGAGGTGGGAGGATCTGGGAGGAAAGGTATGCTGATTGGCTGGAATGTGTCTGCTGACTGTGAGGTACAGAGTCAAAGTTTGCTCAATGATGACGTATAGGGGGCGGACTGAACATCGCATATGTTCGCCCGCCATGGCAAACGCGAACATGCGATTTTTCGCGGGGAACTGTTCGCCAGCGAATAGTTCGGGATATCTCTAGTATGCAGTGCAGGGATGCTTTGAAAGAAAGAAGGGGTACAGATCACCCAACAATCTGAAGGCCACCTAATTTACTGATTATATTTCCAAGTCAAGTATGCAGTGCAGGAGTACTTTGAAAGAAAGAAGGGGAACAGGTCACCCAACAATCTGCAGGCCCCTAATTTGCTAAATATATTTGCAAGTAGTGATGGACGAACATCTGCTGGGACGGTCGGGAACGCGATCAAATGTTCACGAACTGCAGGTTCGCGGCGGGTCCCATTCATTTTAATGGCATGCGAACATGAGAAATCTCCAGGTCATATTTGCAGCCACAAAATTCTTAGTAAATGCGCACACATAGTCCCACAACATGGACACTGACATTCCAGAAGTATTAAGTGATTTTACGATCTGCAAGCATTTTTTTTTTATCTGCGAAATTTTGGCAAAGTATTAATCGCAAGAGCACATGCGCTCTGAAGGCGTGGCCTACAGCAACTGGTTTACACCGACTAGCAAATAGATGGATGCGATGGTTGGAGCGAAGTTCAAAGAGGAAGAGGAAGAACTCCTGGTGACTGTAAGTAATCTTACATTAAAGTTGTGATTTGATTACATTTCACCTGCATGTCAGAACAATCGCTTTATATGCATAAAGAGTGTTATAAAAAAAAAATCGCCAGTGCAACCTTCTGCGATTCTAATGTCTCTTAAGTGCACCAAACTTCACATTTTGTAAGGTCTCACTAGATATTATTGATTTTTGCACTAAGTATTCCTGTGACATTACACCCACTATGTTAGGTTACCCTGCAGAGTGGCCGAGCGTACAGCATCATTGGTTGCTAATGCTAACTCGCTATGACACCGTGCGCTTCTTGCCACCACCAAAGTACAGTAATACACTTGTATAAATCATACAAGTGTATCACAGTACAGCAGTGGTGGCCTGGAAGCGCACGTCGTCATAGCAACCAATGACGCTGTGCGCTTGTCCACTCTGCAGGACGGGTCTGTATGGTCTGTAGTTTTGAAAAAACACGCCCGTGTGCATGCTGCCTTACTGTTACGGTTAGAAGATGGGATTGTATTACGATTGTATGTGGGTGGGGTATGAGCTATCAGATACTGTCCAGCTAAACAGAGATGTACCTGTCTAGTTAAGTGACAGTACGGTATAGGGTGTACAGCTGGTTTGTCTCCCCGGGATGCACCCTGGGTAACAGTAAATGAACCATCAAATGCTAGCGGTGCATGCAGCCTAAATCTAATATTTCCACCTCAAAGCATTAAATACTTTTTTACGTTAACTTGATTACATTTTTTTCCATTCTATTATTGTTAAAAATGGGCATTATATACTTGCATTTTTCTCTTGCAGCGGATGTTGGTTCAGGGCAATGACAGCACCCGATCCCACACTGAGAAACAAAGGATAGTGAGGGAGTTGGCCTATGAAATGTGGAGAAAAATGGGTCGCACACACTGCCATCTGGCCATTTTAAAAAAATGGTCAGACATGAAAAGATGGCAGCCCTGTTTCATTAAAAGAATCTGGGATGAAAAATGCCCAGGTACATACGTAAATAACTTTTTTATGTTTTGCTAACACTCTGTAATGTATACAGTGCTAAGGAAAAGTATTCACCCCCCTTGAATTTGTTCTTTTTTTTTTTGTTGCCTCACCCCCTGGAATTAACATGGATTGTTTGAGGATTTCCATCATGTAATTTTCAGAACATGCCCACAACTTTGACCTTCTTTTAAATTTGTTAATTGTAAAGCAAACAACTAATAGGACAAGCTAACAGAAAAGGTCAATGTGCATAACTATTCACCCCACTAAAGTCAATACTTTGTAGAGCCACCTTTTGCGGCAATCACAGCTCCAAGTCGCTTTGGATAAGTCTCTATGAGCAGTTGCCACATCTCACCACAAGCGTTTTTGCCCATTCCTTGCAATACTGATTCTGCTCCAAATTTGATGGTTTGTGCTTGTGAACAGCAATCTTTAAGTCTGACCACAGATTTTCTATTGGATTGAGATCTGGGCTTTGACTAGCCTATTCCAACACATTTATATGTTTCCCCTTAAACCACTCAAGTGTTACTTCAGCAGTGTGTTTGGGGTCATTGCCCTGCTGGAAGCTGAACCTCCATCCTAGCTGTGTCTGCAGTAGAAGCATGAGGCCTAGCCTCCTTTCTACAGGCTTTGGACACAGGACTCTGGAGACCCCCACTCCAACCTATTTGGTTGAGAGGGAACTATAAACCATGAATTTTTGGTTGAGTTTATAGGCCACATTTTTCGTATTCCCCATTAAAGTAGCAAGGTGTGAATCCATAAACGCAATAAGGGTTAACTCTGCTCAGAGACTCCAAATCAATGTGTTGGTTTATTTGTCCCTTTGTCCTATTGTGTTAGTGATGGGATTAAGAAGTAGCCGACTCTGGTGTGGAGAATTATATCATCCTATGATACACTGAGGAGATAATCCCATCCCATGGGTCTCCTCTCGCCCTATTGTTCCATCAAGACACTGTGGAGGGGATGTCTTTTTTGATACTGTTAATTTTGGATTGAGGTATGCGTCATAAAGCTGGCAGCCACTGCAATTATATATAGATCCCTCCATATTGGAATATCTTTAAATTAAATGTTCTTAAGATTTTGGAGTTGTTTATCTAAAATCTGAACATTTTGTGATCACAGACGTTCCTATTCCCTCCATTAGGAAAAGGCGACTGGTGGAGGTTGTTGAGGTAGAGGAGGAAGAGGAGGTGGAGGCCGGACCCTCCCAGCCTTTGAGCCACCCCCACCAGTTGTGGGAGGAGTGAAGGAGCTGGAAAGTGCTGTACCCTCCAGCACCACCCCCTCTCAGGAATCGGAGGAAGAGAAGATGATCACCAGCCCCCGGCAGGAGGGTAAATATGTGCACATAGCAATATGATTATGTATTCATAACATGTACATAAACATTAAAAGGGTCAACAATGAGGCGACAACATACACTCTAGTAATAAAAAAAAACACTCGCCATTAACTCTTTAATCTACTTTATAACCATTGATTTAACAAATAAATAATATTAAACTCAATTGAATTATCAGTAACTAACAAACAAAATAAAATTATAATGTACTGAAATATCACTAACTAATAAACCATATAATGATCATAAAGATCACTTACTAACGTATTGAGATTTAAATCAATGTGTATAAAGACTTTAAATAAAAAATAAAAAAAGGTAAACAATAGACAAACAGACATATTTTGTACCGCCGTCTACATATTGATGCCCACAACTTTGACCTTCTTTTAAATTTGTTAATTGTAAAGCAAACAACTAATAGGACAAGCTAACAGAAAAGGTCAATGTGCATAACTATTCACCCCACTAAAGTCAATACTTTGTAGAGCCACCTTTTGCGGCAATCACAGCTCCAAGTCGCTTTGGATAAGTCTCTATGAGCAGTTGCCACATCTCACCACAAGCGTTTTTGCCCGTTCCTTGCAATACTGATTCTGCTCCAAATTTGATGGTTTGTGCTTGTGAACAGCAATCTTTAAGTCTGACCACAGATTTTCTATTGGATTGAGATCTGGGCTTTGACTAGCCTATTCCAACACATTTATATGTTTCCCTTAAACCACTCAAGTGTTACTTCAGCAGTGTGTTTGGGGTCATTGCCCTGCTGGAAGCTGAACCTCCATCCTAGCTGTGTCTGCAGTAGAAGCATGAGGCCTAGCCTCCTTCCTACAGGCTTTGGACACAGGACTCTGGAGACCCCCACTCCAACCTATTTGGTTGAGAGGGAACTATAAACCATGAATTTTTGGTTGAGTTTATAGGCCACATTTTTCGTATTCCCCATTAAAGTAGCAAGGTGTGAATCCATAAACGCAATAAGGGTTAACTCTGCTCAGAGACTCCAAATCAATGTGTTGGTTTATTTGTCCCTTTGTCCTATTGTGTTAGTGATGGGATTAAGAAGTAGCCGACTCTGGTGTGGAGAATTATATCATCCTATGATACACTGAGGAGATAATCCCATCCCATGGGTCTCCTCTCGCCCTATTGTTCCATCAAGACACTGTGGAGGGGATGTCTTTTTGATACTGTTAATTTTGGATTGAGGTATGCGTCATAAAGCTGGCAGCCACTGCAATTATATATAGATCCCTCCATATTGGAATATCTTTAAATTAAATGTTCTTAAGATTTTGGAGTTGTTTATCTAAAATCTGAACATTTTGAGATCACAGACGTTCCTATTCCCTCCATTAGGAAAAGGCGACTGGTGGAGGTTGTTGAGGTAGAGGAGGAAGAGGAGGTGGAGGCCGGACCCTCCCAGCCTTTGAGCCACCCCCACCAGTTGTGGGAGGAGTGAAGGAGCTGGAAAGTGCTGTACCCTCCAGCACCACCCCTCTCAGGAATCGGAGGAAGAGAAGATGATCACCAGCCCCGGCAGGAGGGTAAATATGTGCACATAGCAATATGATTATGTATTCATAACATGTACATAAACATTAAAAGGGTCAACAATGAGGCGACAACATACACTCTAGTAATAAAAAAGCACTCGCCATTAACTCTTTAATCTACTTTATAACCATTGATTTAACAAATAAATAATATTAAACTCAATTGAATTATCAGTAACTAACAAACAAAATAAAATTATAATGTACTGAAATATCACTAACTAATAAACCATATAATGATCATAAAGATCACTTACTAACGTATTGAGATTTAAATCAATGTGTATAAAGACTTTAAATAAAAAATAAAAAAGGTAAACAATAGACAAACAGACATATTTTGTACACGCCGTCTACATATTGATGCCCACAACTTTGACCTTCTTTTAAATTTGTTAATTGTAAAGCAAACAACTAATAGGACAAGCTAACAGAAAAGGTCAATGTGCATAACTATTCACCCCACTAAAGTCAATACTTTGTAGAGCCACCTTTTGCGGCAATCACAGCTCCAAGTCGCTTTGGATAAGTCTCTATGAGCAGTTGCCACATCTCACCACAAGCGTTTTTGCCCGTTCCTTGCAATACTGATTCTGCTCCAAATTTGATGGTTTGTGCTTGTGAACAGCAATCTTTAAGTCTGACCACAGATTTTCTATTGGATTGAGATCTGGGCTTTGACTAGCCTATTCCAACACATTTATATGTTTCCCTTAAACCACTCAAGTGTTACTTCAGCAGTGTGTTTGGGGTAATTGCCCTGCTGGAAGCTGAACCTCCATCCTAGCTGTGTCTGCAGTAGAAGCATGAGGCCTAGCCTCCTTCCTACAGGCTTTGGACACAGGACTCTGGAGACCCCCACTCCAACCTATTTGGTTGAGAGGGAACTATAAACCATGAATTTTTGGTTGAGTTTATAGGCCACATTTTTCGTATTCCCCATTAAAGTAGCAAGGTGTGAATCCATAAACGCAATAAGGGTTAACTCTGCTCAGAGACTCCAAATCAATGTGTTGGTTTATTTGTCCCTTTGTCCTATTGTGTTAGTGATGGGATTAAGAAGTAGCCGACTCTGGTGTGGAGAATTATATCATCCTATGATACACTAAGGAGATAATCCCATCCCATGGGTCTCCTCTCGCCCTATTGTTCCATCAAGACACTGTGGAGGGGATGTCTTTTTTGATACTGTTAATTTTGGATTGAGGTATGCGTCATAAAGCTGGCAGCCACTGCAATTATATATAGATCCCTCCATATTGGAATATCTTTAAATTAAATGTTCTTAAGATTTTGGAGTTGTTTATCTAAAATCTGAACATTTTGAGATCACAGACGTTCCTATTCCCTCCATTAGGAAAAGGCGACTGGTGGAGGTTGTTGAGGTAGAGGAGGAAGAGGAGGTGGAGGCCGGACCCTCCCAGCCTTTTGAGCCACCCCCACCAGTTGTGGGAGGAGTGAAGGAGCTGGAAAGTGCTGTACCCTCCAGCACCACCCCCTCTCAGGAATCGGAGGAAGAGAAGATGATCACCAGCCCCCGGCAGGAGGGTAAATATGTGCACATAGCAATATGATTATGTATTCATAACATGTACATAAACATTAAAAGGGTCAACAATGAGGCGACAACATACACTCTAGTAATAAAAAAAACACTCTTTAATCTACTTTATAACCATTGATTTAACAAATAAATAATATTAAACTCAATTGAATTATCAGTAACTAACAAACAAAATAAAATAATAATGTACTGAAATATCACTAACTAATAAACCATATAATGATCATAAAGATCACTTACTAACGTATTGAGATTTAAATCAATGTGTATAAAGACTTTAAATAAAAAATAAAAAAAGGTAAACAATAGACAAACAGACATATTTTGTACCGCCGTCTACATATTGATTGTCTATATAAAAATATCATATGATATTGATATTACCCCTCCGGTGAACAATTTAAATAAAAATAAAAAATAAAAAAAATAAACGAAAAGATGAGTTCATTCAACCTAACATCACTAAAAGTGCAACACCAAGCTAGCTAAAGAGGCAAATGCCCCCCAAAATAGTAACAATCGGTCAGTGCATTCTGCTAAAAATGAGACCCAACCAGTAGACAATTGCCACATTAAATCAATAATTTGGCTCTCAAAATATGGAACAAACGATTTTTTACAAATTTACCTCCCTGTCACCTATGCAGAGCAGGGGTTTGTATACAGCAAAAATGGTAAAATGTCACCCACCAAGGTAACAGTCGATTTTTACAAATTAACCTCCCTGTCACCTATGCAGAGCAGGGGTTTGTATACGGCAAAAATAGTAAAATGTCACCCACCAAGGTAACAGACGATTTTTACAAATATACCTCCCTGTCAACAATGCAGAGCAGGTGTTTATATATGGCAAAACTGGGTTAATGTCACCCAATAGTGTAACAGACGATTTTTACTAATTTACCTCCCTGTCACCTAGGCAGAGCAGGGGATTGTATACGGCAAAAATGGTAAAATGTCACCGACCAAGGAAACAGACGATTCTTACAAATTTACCTCCCTGTCACCTATGCAGAGCAGGGATTTATATATGGCAAAACCTGGTTAATGTCACCCAATACTGTAACATACGATTTTTACTAATTTACATTCCTGTCACCTATGCAGAGCAGGGGTGGGATACCAAAAAAATGGTAAACTGTCACCCACCAATGGAACAGACGATTTTTACAAATTTATCTCCCTGTCACCTATGCAGAGCAGGGGTTTGTATATGGCAAAAATTGTAAAATTTTACAGACCAAGGTAACAGACGATTTTTACAAATTTATCTCCCTGTCACCTATGCAGAGCAGGGGTTTACATATGGCAAAACTGGGTTAAGGTCACACAATAAAAATGGTAGAAATCACCCACCCACCAAGGTAACTGACGATTTTTACAAATTTACCTCCCTGTCACCTATGCAGAGCAGGGGTTTGTATAGGGCAAAAATGGTAAAATGTCATTCACCAAGGTAACAGACGATTTTTACAAATTTATCTCCCTGTCACCTATGCAGAGTAGGGGTTTGTATATGGCAAAACTGGGTTAATCTCACCCAATAATGTAACAGATGATTTTTACTAATTTACCTCCCTGTCACCTATCTAGCACAAAAAGTGGCACCAATGGCACCAATGTAAATGCAGTATGCTACGGTTGTATTGGACTGTCAGAAATGCAGCGTAGCACGCAAATTTGCTATCTACCACAAAAAAAATTTTTTTTTTTTTTTTTTTATAACAGCAATGGAACTGTAATATGTAACGATTTAATTGGACTTTCAGAAATGCAGCATAGCCCGTAAATTTACTATCTAGCAAAAAAAGTGTGTTTTTTTTATAGCAGCAAGGTAACTGCAGTATTTAACGGTTTTATTGGACTGTCAGATATGCAGTGCCTGTTGCAGACAGATAAAAAATAGCTTTAGGTCACAAAAATATGTGACAGACTGATGTAATTAAATCATTTTCACTGGCAGGTATGCACTGCAGGGAATTGCAAAAAAGGGAATTTGTCCTCCACTGAGCTACCAGAACATAATTAAAGTAATGTCCCTGGCACATATGCAGTTTACATGCAGTTGCAAGTGCACTGCACTTGCAAAAAAAGCCGCTGACGCCCACCGAGCTAGCAGATGGATCAAATGTTATTTTTCACTGTCACTGGGCTCAGGGCTGGGTACAAATATGTAGCATAGCACCCTGAATAATCGCTGTAGTTTGATTATTTAACACCACCAAGTTCAACAATTCTTCGCGAATCTCTCCCTCACAGCAGCAGCATCCTATCCCTACACTGAGAAGAGCAGAGTGACGTGCGGCACTACATGACTCCAGCCTATATAGAAGCTGGGTCACATGCTGCTCTTGGCCAATCACAGCCATGCCATTAGAAGGCATTGCTGTGATGGCTTCTAAGGGCAGACTAGTGAAACACTTGTTGATTGGCAGCCCGGCAGCCTTTCAAAAAGCGCCAAGAAATTGCCGAACACCGAACTTGAACCAGATTTTTTACGGAAATGTCCGGGTTCCGGTCCGGGTACCAAAAACCCTAACACTGGGTTCAGACCTGAGCGTTTTGAAGCCTAGCGTTTTATGCGCGTTCAAGACAGGCGTTTAGGCGCGTTTTTTTCAAGCGTTTGTGTAAATAGTGTAGGCGCGTTTAACGCGCGTTTATGTGATTGACTGCATAGTGGACCAATGACCAAACAGCCCTCGCTATATATAGTTTGGCCAATCAGAGTGATTTTGAGGTGTGAAATTCCATGGTGGCTGATATTGTGTGTGTGTTGGGCAAAATGGACTGCTACAGGAGGCGACATGTTGCTGTTGTTGTGACAGCCATCCAACTGGAGCGTTTGAGGAGAAGGAGGGCCAGCAGGCGCCGGTTCTGGGTCCATCCGGTGATTGCACAGCGGCAGGAGAGGGGCCAGTTCTGGGCGCTCTACCAGAACCTGCGTGCCCATGAGGACCATTTTTTTGCCTACATGCGAATGTCCATTTCAAGGTTAGTATGTATACGTGTTTTTAATGTTTTTTTGGTTTTACAGAAAGTGTAGTAATGTCGTAATGTTAATTTTATTTAATTTAATGTGTCTCCAGCTTTGATGAGCTCCTGGGGCTGTTGGAGAGTAGGTTGATGCACCAGGACACCTTCATGCGGGACAGCATTCCACCTGTGGAAAGACTGGTGATAACTTTGCGGTAAGTTTTATATACCTCGTGTCCTTCTAAAACATGTCTATTGTGTAGCGACTGTTTATGATTGTTTTTGCATTTTAGTACTCGTGTGGTTTCTGTGGTATGCCTGTTACCATAAATATTCAGCACATGCATCATGTAGCCACCTTTGCAAGGTGTAACCCTTTCCATGGAAAAAAGACTCCAAACATATAGTTAGTAATTGTTTTATGTTTAGTGCAATAAAGAAACTCAGTACATTCCCCAACATGTTTATACGGAGTTCACAAAAATGCACATAACTTTTGTGCAATACGCAAACAATATGTTCTTCCTTTTAATTCAAAATAAATAACGTAGTGGCCAACTCAAATACCGGCACTTTAATTCGCATTAACATCTCTCACAGGTCCTCATAATCGGGGCGGGTTATTTCTGGTTCCGGATCCCGGCTTGTAGGAATGTTTGGCCGCGTTAAAAGCTCGGCATTGGCCTGTGTGCTGGTGGTGGTGCTTGTGGATGTGGTCAGGCCATACTGGTGCCCATAATGTGGACCTTCTTGGGGGCCATGTTGGTCGTAATGTGGTCCATAGTATCGGCTATATTGTTGCACCGGTTCCCCAGGTTGTGAATATTGCTCTGCATATGTTGATCCCTGTGGCGCATACTGCTGGGGATATATTGGGCCATATGTTGTTGGATTTGTGGGCCCATGTTGGCTAAATTGGGGACCATGTGGGTGGCCATATTGTTGCCCATAATGGGGGTCCTGTATAGGGGCCTGCATAGTAGGCTGCATTGGATCCTGAATGGGATGCTGCCTAGGATCCGGAATTGTATGCTGCCTAGGAGGCTGCCTAGGAGCGGGATGGGAGGCTGCCTAGGAGCGGGGATGGGAGGCTGCCTAGGAGCCGGGATGGGAGGCTGCCTAGGAGCCGGGAGAGGAGGCTGCATAGGAGCCGGGAGAGGAGGCTGCATAGGAGCCGGCATCGGGCCATGCAAAGAAGCGATTTTTGTGGCCACTTTGGTGCTCATTTCAGAGGCAACTTCTGTGGCCATTTCAGTGGCCACTTGTTGAGCAATCTTTGTGGCCTGGTGTGGTGACAGCTGCGGGGCCTGATGTTGGGCCATTACTGGTTCAAGATGTATGACCAGTTGAGTGGCCAGTTGAGTGGCCAGTTGAGTGGCCAGTTGGGTGGCCATTTGTGAGGCCAGTTGGGTGGCCTGCAGGGGTCCCGGCTGGGTTTCCTGGAATGGTGATGCAAAAGTGTCCAGCGTACGGATCAGCATCTCTTGGACAGTGGTGAGTTGCGGTCTGGGGACATTTTGCAATCTGTCCTCCAGACTGAGAAGGAAATACCCGTTGCTGGTCATTTTTGGTACCGGATGTGCCAGGGCATCCAGGCTGGCTATCAGTCGGTCCTCCTGCCGCTCACCTCTCCGCCTTTTTGCCCTTAGCTGGCGAAGTCGCTTCTGCCCCAGATGGCCCTGGCTGTGTGGGGCTTGTAAGCGCCCGGAGGGCCCTCTGTCCCTGGTGGACTGGTTGGCGCTGAAGATGGTCCTGGCTCGCTGTCCCGAGTGTGGCCAGAGTCCTCTTCCGCCTCATCTGCAGCCTGACTGTGTTCCCAGCTGCTCTCTGTGCTGTTAAAAGATAAATATTTTGTTAAATATTTAAAGCATATCATTGTGAATATATGTGACATTATGTAATGCCACATCCTCTCCCCAATGAGGACTACAATGTCTCACCTCCTCATTTCAGTGCAGGGAATCAAGAAGGCCATTTGCTCCGCATGCACATAACAAGAGCGTGTGGGTGAAGAGCCGCTCCTCTGCTCCCTCTCTAGGCGGCGATGTCGTATGAATGCGTCCTTGATACTTTTCCATTTTTTTTGATGGTGTTGACTACAAATATTAAAAATAAAGTTAATGAGCATAATTTCTTATTCTATTTTCAGGTACCTAGGTACAGGCCAGTCGTTGGCGAGTCTGCATTTTTCGTTTTTGATTGGCAAATCCACGGCAAGTGTCATCATCCGTGAGACCTGCGTGGCAATCTGGAATGCACTCCATGCAGCAGTGATGGGCCAACCGCAGAAGGAGCAGTGGCAGGAAATTGCCGATGTGTTCATGCAAACCTGCCAATTCCCCAACTGTGCCGGAGCTATAGATGGCAAGCACATCCGCATTAAGAAGCCGGTGAGAACTGGAAGCCAATTTTACAATTACAAAAAATATTTTTCTTTTGTATTATTTGCGATGTGTGATGCCAACTATAGCTTCCGGTACATTGACGTGGGCTCATATGGCAGTAGGTCCGACTCGGCGGTCTTTGCCCATTCGGAGTTTGGCAAACTGCTCCATGACAAGGCTCTGGATCTCCCTGAGAACACCGCACTGCCTGGCACCACTTCACCAGCGATGCCGTTTGTGTTTGTGGCCGACGAGGCCTTTGCCCTGGGTGAAAACCTAATGAGGCCCTATTCTAGCAGGGGACTGTCTCTAGCCAGACGAGTATTTAATTATAGGCTGACTAGAGCGCGCAGGGTTGTGGAGTGCGCTTTTGGCATCCTCGCCAACAAATGGTGATTTCTCCACACCCCCATCCACCTCAAATTGGAGACTGCAAAAGCAGCCTGCGTCCTACATAATTTTGTCCGGGCTAGAGACGGATTTAATTTTGAGGATTCCCTCACCCATTCCCTGCACAGTCATCGGCCGAGTGTTGTGCGTGGCCACAGACAGGGTGCAGCAGTGCGGGAACAGCTCACAGCATACTTTATGTCGCCACATGGGGCCTTACCATGGCAGTTAGACTCGATTTAAATTTATTTGCCATGATTATTTTGTGTTCATATGCGTCCTAATTTATTTTTACTGTAATGTTTGCAGTTTATTTTCACACATATAAATTCTGTTTGACCCATTTTGTCTCATCTTGTTTTTATATATATGATGGGCCATGGAGAGTGGCCTTTAGGAGGCCATATTCCAATCACGTGTGGTACAAAGCATATGGTGGGCGAATTTACGTAACCGCTTTTGGGGTAACTACTCCACCATTATATTTAGTCCTAATGATGGAGCAATTAATGTGTCCATGCAGGTGCCTATAAATGCGAATGTACGAAAAAGTTTCCCACAACAAACGTGAGCCTTCAGCTGAATATAACTCACAACAAATACCATGCTAACATTGTGTGAAGCTATGGTAGAGCATGATCACAGTAGCATGTATGAAACGGCTGGAGGGCCGAGATTCGACTGCCCTGACGTATACACCACTGAAATGTGTCCGTAAATACATAGGCCACTATCCGTACTATTGTTTTCCATACGTCACCTCACTAGCAATATACTAATCCGCATAACCAGGCCACAAATAGAGCAAAATATCTGCATTGGACAACATGAGCTTTCATACACAGCGCATACAAACACTATTCAGCTGCACCATTTACACGCCAATCATAGTACTGGCCCATTGCACTGACGCATAATGTGCGCAGGGGCAACTACCAACTGGCCACATAACAACTGACACATCCCACATACAACTCCTACACAGACCTCACTAGAAGGGAGACATAAAACATGTAGCAGGAGAAAATAACCATTCTGAAAGCACCCACAGTTTGTGGCGTTTGCTAGCATATTTACAGCTATTTAAACAGGTGACACACAGCAGCAGGCAATTACTACAGGCCAGAGGGTACTGGATCCAAATTATGTGCCCATGAGACAAGGCGAACAATGCTAAAAGAGTGGCTATATACTATATTAAGTTTGATTGAGGATGGTGCGGCACTGTAGGTGATGTCCAAATACAGCTACATGCATGCCTGCAAGGCTCCATCAAGTACAAGACAGCCCACCATTTTGGAAGCTGCTTTAGGACATCACCTCAAGCCGTACTGCCAGAGATGGCCGGAGCTATTACATATAATATTTTCAACACCACTGCACACTAGATTTTGAGGTCAGAAACTAAATCACACATACCTTTGCCTTGTCGGACAGTCTTGGTAAACTGCGGCCACTCTGGCCAGATGGATTTGCAAATGTCCTCCCAGGCTTGTAGTCGGACCCTGCGATTTTTATAATAGGGGTCTTGGGTGTCATATAGGCACCGTTTGGCCTGCACTAGCCTGATAATGTTTTCAGAATCACAGGCCTCCTCCATGTCTGCTCTCCTGCAAAACTCTGGGTGCTTTGCACATGTTGCTTTGGCCTTTTTCAACAGCATGTTGCAAAGTAGCGTCCATAGGCGCGTTTTACGCGGCTCAAACGCCCGAACAACACGCCTATGGCGTTTCCCATTGAAGTCTATTGGAACCAAACGCTGGTTAAACGCCCAAATTAACGCGAACATACTTGCCTATGCGTCTGACGTTTTTAGGCGCCTACGAACGCGCATTAAAACGCGCAAGTGTGAACCACCTCCATTGGAATGCATGGTTCCTGTACTGTTGTGCGTTTTTTTGCGCGTTCGAAAGCGGCGTTTTACGCGAATGTGTGAACTGAGGGTAAAGTTCGGTACGAACCCGAACTTTACAGTTCGGGTTCGCTCAACCCTAATAAGGTGTAATGGAAAGATCTGCACCTGTTCTGTTTTCGGCTCCAAGGTATCACTTGAAACTGAACCCGAGTTCGTGAAATGTTTTTTTACATAGGAGCCAATACATTCTAGTACTGTATGGAGCGCTCGCTCCGCATAGTATTCAAATTGAGTATTATACAAATCAACTTCAGATGTTTCATCCGAAATCGTTTCGCTCATCACTAATTATAATCATTGGTGGCGCAGTGTGCCCTTCCCAGCCCCAATAATATAATAATTGATGGCACAGTTATTAGTTATTAAATACAAGGTAAAAAAAAAAAGTAAAAAACAAACACCAAAATAATAAAAGTTGAAATCACCCCCTTTCCCAATTTTAGATATAAAATATAAAAACAATAAAAAATAAACATATTATCGCCGCATCCCAAAAAGTCTGAACTATTAAAATATTAAAAAATATCTCCTATGCAGTGAACGCCGTAACAAAAAACACGCAATTCACCATTTTTCAGTCGCCTTGTTCCCCCCCAAAATGCGGAAAGCACACTGCATTTTTGGTGTTTTATTTTATTTTTGCGTGGTATCGAATGGTATCGAGTATCGCAATACTTTTTTATGGTATTGAAACTGAATCAAAATTTTGGTATCGTGACAACTAGAGATGAGCAAATTTTTATATTTTGAAATTCATTCATGCTTCGTTTGCTGGTTAAAGGTGAATTGCGTTATGGATTCCGTTACCACGGACCATAATGCAATTCTATGATGGAATGTATAACGGAATGCCTTTAGAGGCATTCCGTTATTAATTCCATCATAGAAGTCTCTGTGCTGCAAAATGGATCCGTTCCTTTATGCAGGGGACTGTGCTCTTTCACTCTATAGTAGAATCGTGGGCCACTGCACGGTTCTTAATACCTGACGCTAAGGCCTCATGCACATGACCGTATGTGTTTTGCGTCCACCAAAAAAAACGGATGACGGACCGTTTTTTTGGCGGATCCCTTTTTTGGGCAGATCCATTGTAATAATGCCTATCCTTGTCCGCAAATGTGAAAAAAATAGGACATGCTCTATTTTTTTGATGGAATGTAACCACAGACCACGGATGCGGAACAAAAATGGTTGACCATCCACATTTTTTAATGGACCCATTGAAATGAAGCATCCTATCCGTGAAAAAAAATGGAACGGTCGCGGAAACAAACAACGGTCGTGTGCATGAGGCCTAACATTGACCTGTAAGGCTGAGTTCACACCTGAGTTATTTGGTCAGTTTTGGCCCCGTAACTGACCAAATAAGTGAAGTGTGAAGTGATTCTAAGAGTGATGCATGTCATCTGCATGTCATACTGACTCACAGTACTGTTTCACTACCACAGCAGACTTCCTATGCATGTTACTGCAAGGCAAAGTGTTCTACACAACTATAAAGGCTCTCTGCAGCCAGGAAATAGCAGTTTTTTTAACGCGATTCATTACAAATAAATTGAGATCGAATCATATCTTTTTGGGAAATTCGGCGAACTGTCCGAATCTAATTTTTGAAAAATTTGCTCAGCTCTAGTCCTAATAGTAGTCTATTCTGGCCATAAACTTCTATTATGACAGAATGCCTCAGAATTGTGTTATGGTCCATGGTAGCAGAATCCATAACTGGATTCTTAGATAACCCGAACCTGTACGCCGAACTTGAAAACACAAGTTCGCTCAACACTACTGATGATCTATCCTTTGGATAGATCATAAGCTTCTGATCAACAGGGATCTTACATCCGAGACCCCCGCCAATCAGCTGTTTGAGAAGCCAGTAGCACCACAGCCTTCTTGCTGTTTCCTGCAGGCCAGTGATGTCACGACTATTATCACTGGCTTGGGCACTGCTCAGCCCCATTCACTTCAATATTGCCACTGCGAGCGCCACTGCCTTCTCAAACAGCTGATCAACAGGGGTCTTGGATGTCAGACCCCCGCCGATCAGATGCTAGATCATCAGTTTAAAAAAGGAACAGAACCCCTTTAAACTTAACCCTCTGAGTCATGCTATGCACATCTGGCTACTGAATAAATGAAGGTGATAAACTCATACATGACCTATTCATAATACTGCTGACCTTCCCAGAGATGGAAGGGTCGGGAAAACTGACTTTTTATGCATTGTCTTGCTAAGCAAAATGGCAACTATTTGCTTGTAGTAGCATCAGTGGCGTACACACAATCTATGGGGCCCCGGTGCGAAACGGATCCATGGGGGCCCCCTCCCCGTCGCCCCTCCCCATTACAGAGAGCGCTGCTAAGGCCCATTTCAGCCCCAGTTTACTACTAAAATTAAACGTATTGGCTAAATAAAGTATATTACAAAAATGTAACCTATCACTTGCCCTACACTTTAGCAAAAAAAAAAATTTAGATGGCAGTTAGACTTTAAGCTACTAAGGGCCGCTAATCCGCTGCGTGAATGAGTGCCAAGCCCCATTCCGGACAGCAGAGACTCGGAGCAGTAACATGATTGACTGTGATCTTTTAACTACAAAATCACGGTGGCAACTTTATCTCACTGTGATTCTGTAGTAGATTTTACTGCTCCGAGTCTCTGCTGTCCAGAATGGGGCTTGGCACTCTTTCACGCAGCGGATTATACGCACAGGATCCGCTCTTGTTAAAGAGCCCTAAACCCAATGGTTACACTCACCCAGTCCTAATAAAATCCGGTCCTACCTCATCCAGGGTATCGCTAGCGTTGGTGTGATGTCTGCTGGATCCAGAACAAGGTCCCTGTGGTGAGAAAAAAATAATAAGCACATAAAGAAGGGATGGTGACTGTACCTGTAAAATCACCAGCAGGGGGCGCTGTGCTGGCCTGTAAGACTGAGCCATGCCAATGTATAGCAGGGTAATCTAGTGCTACCACACAGTACTAATGCCCACCTTGAGGCACCTCACAGAAATAATGCCAACTTTGTTCCTGTAACAGTATTTATACTCAGATATGTGCTCTCTTACAGTAGTTATGCCAAACATGTGCCCCCTCACAGTAGTTATACTCAGATATGTGCCCCCTTACAGTAGTTATGCCCAGTTATGTGCCCCCCTCACAGTAGTAATGCCAAATATGTGCCCCCTCACAGTAGTAATAACCAGAATATGTGTCCCCTCACAGTAGAAATGACCAGATTATGTGTCCCCTCACATTAGTTATGCCAGATTATGTGCCCCTTCACAGTATTTATGCCCAGTTATGTGCCCCCTCAAAGTAGATATGCCCAGATATGTGCCCCTTCAGAGTGGTTATGCCAGATTATGTGCCCCTTAAAAATATTTATGCCAGCTTACCTGCCCCCTCACAGTAGTTATGCCTTCATATGTGCCCCCTCATAGTTATGCCTTCATATGTGCCCCCTCACAGTAGTTCCGCCAGATTCGGTGCCCCCTCAAATTAGTTATGGCCCCCCTCTTGCCCTTTGCCCCCAGTCTGCAGCCTTAGAAGAAAAAAAACACATACTTACCTTCTGCCCTGATGACAGGCTCCCACACTCATCATGCTGCTGGCTGTGCTGAAGGCAGATTCATGGTTTTCATATCTCCTCCCACAGCCAGCAGCGCGATGTGGGGCCAGCAAGCGGAGCTCCTGAGCTCTGAAGATCAGTGAAGCAGGGAGGAAAGAGGTTTCCCTGCTTCAGTATGGAAAAGAAATGCCGGCCGGCCGGGTGTGTGAGTGCGCCCCCCCCCATATTATACATATATTGGAGCGCTCTGATGGGGCCCGAAATTGCCACTGTACTTCATGCTGGGCCCCATTAGAGTGCTCCATTACATGTGAGTAACGGTTTTTAACATGATTAAGGGTGGCCTGCTGGCCTGGGGGGGGTGGGACCACAGGCGGCCGGGCCCCATGGAGTGCTAGGCCCGGTTGCAATTTTGAACCCCTGCGACCCCTGTATGTACGCCACTGAGTAGCATATACATTGTATATTGTTGTGTACTCCCCTAGAAGCATAATAACACTGACTTTAGTCTATTAGCTGCCATATGTGATCTTTGTACATGAGCCCTTACTCACTAGAAATCTGTTTTCTCCAGGACTACAAAATAATGTCCGCTATCTACCAAAAACAGCACCACGCCTGTCCACAGCCTCATTCACTTCAGCTGAGTTGCAATACCACACACAATCTGTGGACAGGTGTGGTGCTATTTTTGGGAGAAAGCAGCCATCTTTTTGTAGCCCTGGAGAACCCATTTACTGTAGCTTAGCTTGAAATACCCCTCATGCTGCAATCTGCTTAGTGATCATAAACAATGCATTCAGAAGATTGTCTCCATTCATATAAAATGTGATAAAAATGACCATTTTAATGTCATAAACAGTACTTATTACATTATCTTCTGCATTTAAATCATTTGAAAAATAAGCATTGTTTTTATATTATTGTTTATGGCCCTTTAGACATCATTTAAGAAATCATTTCATCTTTCTGGCAGGTGGCATACAATGAGTTATATGCCAAAAGAATCTTTGTGATGTGGCCTCTTTTTTCCAAACTTTCTACTGACACCTGCCCAAAACTTCCCCCTCTTCGTGGAAAGTCTTCCCAAACTTCATTGACAAGATCAGCATGTTCAGTAGTCATCTGCCCAAACCAGTACACAGTCTGAATGTGTGCGGCCACAATTTAATTAGAGACTTTAATTGGATTCAGTCTGAGTCAATTTTTCTCTCCCCTTTTCCTTTTAGCTGGTTGTAATGAACAGACTTTTATCCTTTCATCCCTGACTGGTTTCCTAGATGCATCTGCCTCACTGGCATTGTCTCCTCTAACGGCCATTACCGATTAGAAGAGCAGAGCCAGGCGCAATTGAAGAGGAGCTCAGAGACTTCACTGATCACTGATTCTCAGTCGGAAGCACCAAAAAATAATATGGCCATTAAAGGGGTTCTCTGGAAGTAGGATAAGTCACCAATATTTGATCAGTCGGGATTCAACTCTCAGAACCCCCGCTGACTAGCTGTTTGAAAAGGCCATTGCCTTACAACGAGTTGATTGGTGGGGGTGTAAAGAGTTGTACCCCACTGATCAGATATTGATAATTTATGCTGAGAATAGGTAATCAATTTCGTAATCCCAGAAAATCTCTTTAATGTAACACAGTAATCCAATAAAGGGGTAGTCTAAACTTTAGCGAATGACATTTATCATGTAGAGAAGGTTAATACAAGGTACTTATTTATTGTGATTGTCCATATTTCCTCCTGCTGGCTGGATTCATTTTTCCATTGCATTTTACACTTCTTGTTTCCATGGTTACGACCACCCTGCAATCCAGCAAAGTTGGCCGTGCTTGCACAGTATAAGAAAAATTGCCGTCTTGTGCACACTTTCGAGGTCTCAGCCAGCAGTGAAGCTGGAACTTTTTTCCTTAACCCTGGGTTCAGACCTGAGCGTTCTTAAAACGCGCGTTTTACGCGCGTTTTAGTCGCGCGTATTTCAGCGCGTTTTTGCAAATAGGAAAGGCGCGTTCGTACGCGCGTTCTTGTGATTGACTACTGTGGTGTCAATCACAAAACGCGCGACAAACGCCCCCAAAAAAGCTCAAGTACTTGTTTATGCGTCAGGCGTTTTACAGCGCGTTTAAACGCGCTGTAAAATGCTCAAGTGAGAACCAGGGCCATAGGAAAGCATTGGTTTTCATGTCTTGAGCGTTTTACAGCGCGTTTGAAAAACGTATCACATATGGAAACCATACGGAAACGGAACGGAACAGAAACACTACTGAAACAAAAAATGGAACAACGAATTCGTAAAAAACAGACCGCAAAATACTGAAAAAGCCATACGGTCGTGTGCAATTGGCCTAAGACATTCTGGTGTTTCCTGGGACTGTGCAACTACTTCCAAGCTCTAAAGCCAATACAGGATTAGGGGTCATGCACACAACCACTGTTTTGAGGTCCGCAAATTCCATATCCGCAAAACACTGATACCGGCCATGTGCGTTCCGCATTTTGCAGAACAGAATGGCCAGGCCATAATAGAACAGTCCTATCCTTGTCAGTAATGCAGACAATCATAGGACATGTTTTATTTTGTGGATTTTTTTTTTGCAGATGGACATACAGACATGGAACGCACGCATAGTCATTTCCATTTTATTTGCAGCCCCATTGAAGTGAAGGGTACTCCATACGGGCCTAAAAAAAAACAATGGACACAAACAAAAAATAAGTTCATGTGCATGAGCCCTTAGTAATCTTAAAAGGGTTGGCCACTTGGTGAAAATTATAAGTTACTTACTTTAATGTTTAATGCTCCTACTCTTGTTATCTCCTGTACATTTTTAAAATAGACATATTGCATATTGTTGCAACTGTAACAACCTGCTCTATAAAAATATCACATGATCTACCCCCTCAGGTGAACGCTGTAAAAAAAAAAAAACTGTGCCGAAACAGACATTTCTTGGTCATCTTGCCCCAAAAATTGTAATATTGAACAATCAATGTTATGTACACAAAAATGGTACCAATAAAAAAGTCACCTCTTCCCGCAAAAAAAGATCCCCTTTACAATCAGATCAGCAGAAAAAATAAAAAAGGATATGGCGTTAAGAAAATGGAGACACAAAAACATGACTTTAAAAAAAAAATGCTTTATTATGTAAAACTGAAACAAAAAAATAAAAATAGACATATTTGGCATCTTCACATACATAACAACCTGCTCTATAAAAATAAGACATAATCTAACCTGTCAGGTGAACACTGTAAAAAAAAAACAATGGTGCCAGAACAGCTCTTTTTTGCTACCTTGCCTCAAAAAAAGCATAATATTGAATGATCAAAAATAATATGTACCCCAAAATAGTACCAATAAAACTGTCACCTTATGCTGTAGTTTTCCAAAATGGGGTCACTTTTTGGGAGTTTATATTGTAAGGGTGTACCAGGGGTCTTCAAATGTGACATGGAACCACTAAATTATCCCAATGAAATCTGCTCTCCAAAATCCATATGTAGGTCCTTCCCTTCTGCGCCCTGCCGTATAACCATACAGCAGTTTATAACCACATATGAGGTGTTTCTGTAAACCACAGAAACAGGGAAATAAATATTGAGTATTCTTTTCCCGTTAAAGAAGACCTGTCACCACAAAATGCAATGCACTCTGAAAGCACCATGTTATAGAGCAGGAGAAGCAGTGCATATTCATATATATAGTTTTGCGGAAAAAAAGAAAACTGTAATTTATACATTTATATCTTAGCTTTTTCCACTTCCTGTGAATACCTATCGGTACAGGAGGGAGGGGTTACCAGTGACTAATAGCTACATCTTGTGCACATTTATACACACAATGTTGTCAATCACCATAAAACTATATATCAATCAGCTCTCAGATTGCATTGCATTTTGTGGTGACAGGTCCTCGTTAACCTTTGTTGCCTTACAGGAGGCTCTTTATATATGAGCCACAGCCTCACTCACGAGCGTGTGTTCTCAGGTGCACAGCTGCCGGTTGGTGTCATTAGCAAACTAGCTTCCCTGGTGGTAGGATTCTTTCTTTGCAGCATGGAGCCAGAATGGAGCTTGTTATTTTGCTCTCTGCTACCGTAGCATGCACGCGCCATAATACGTAAGTAAGTTGGGCCGGGGCCTTCTATCCTGGCCGGTCGGAACCGACTTTGCTAGCGAACGGGAAGCTTCGCCTCAGAATCTGCTACCTCAGGTTTGTTGGTTCGTTGGGGCTAAATATTTCAATTTCTTTTCAACTTTGTTTGTTTGGTAATAGGAGTTAGTTCCTACAAATCTTAAGTTTTACTTTGTTTTGTTTGTCTCGTATGAAAAGTTACTTCAGCTGATTTGCGTAAAGGAAGAGTTACCCAGGCTGCACGTGACGTCATGTTTGGAGATCGGACGCAGCTGGTATTGTTTAGGCCTCTTGCTGTAGCTATTCCTTACCATGTGTCTCCCCCTCCTCGCTACCACCATCTTTAGACTTCAAGTACTTCACTGCTCCATGTACTTAAAAACCCTGCCACACTTTTATGCTCTGCTGTTATCCTGAGCGGCATTTACACTTTCGGTTTTATTTCATGTCTCATGCTTCTTATGCCTACTATTGCACCATGCTTCATACGCCTCAGATGCATCCGCACATCTTTTACAGTCACAGCCTTTCCTACTCTGCTCATTCCCAGACCAGCCTTACTTTTGACTGTTATGCTATGTTTTACTCCCTGCTCACCTGAAGCTGTGTCCACATGTCGGCTATTTTCATCATTCTTCACCCGTTAATCACATTCAAGCTGCATTCCTCTGTTGGCTTTTACATCACATTCTGCACCCAGCCGACATCCAGATCCGTATTACACGTCTGTTATTACATGTTGTATACTCGGATTACATAGCTGCTACTGTTACTCTATTTTTATTCTCTGGACGCACCGCACTGGTGTTTACACTTTGCTCCACTCACAACCAGAGCTGCGTTCATGCGTCAACTGGTATACCATGTTTGCTCTGCTCACAGTGAGAGCTGTGTTTCCATGTCCGCTGTCACAATATGTTCATACTAGGCTTGTTTCAGAGCTGCATTTACGTTCACTGTTCCATCATGTTTATGCTCCACTCACATTTAGAACTGCTATTCTACCAATTTCATACTCGGCCACACCCAGAGGTGCATTCACACTTATGCTGTCAAATCATTTTTTGCACACCATCCACGACCAGAGTTGCATTCATACGTCTATCGGTATATCATGTTTTCTCCACTCGCACCCAGAGCTTGCGTTTACACGTCCTATGCTACTACAGGTTCTTTCCAGGCCCATTTCAAGAACTGCATTCACATCGCTGTTACATCTATGTTATGCTCCGTTCACAACCAGAGCTGCTGTTATACCAAATTGATGCTTCTGCTTATACCCAGAGTTGTGTTCACACTTCTACTGCTACACCAGGTTGTATACTCCACTCACCAAAGCCGCTTTCCATGTCTGCTGTCACATCAACGTAATATTCTGTTAACATCCAAAGCTGCGTCAGCATGTCTACTTTTACATCTTGTCCAATACTCCATTCACTACTAGAGCTGCGTTCACGTGTCTGCTTTTGCATCACGTCAATACTCTGCTCACTTTCAGATTGCATTTATACGTCTGCTTTATACCATGCCTTTCATGCTCTACCCATACCCAAAGCTGCGCCCATACCATGTTTTTTAGGTACCACTCACATCCAAAGCTGGGTTCACACATTTGTTGTTACCTTATGTGTTGTACTCTGCTCCCACTTTAAGCTGCATTCTCCTGTTCATGCTACGTCATGGTTTTACTCAATAATTTCACCAGGGGAGTCTGCACCCTCCGCTCTGGTACCTCTTCCCCGACAAACATAACTGCATTCTTTCAGGCTTACGTTCCTTTCCTCTGAGGTCTGTTACATTCCATAGGCCTACTTTTCTGTTCACTTCCGGAAAAAAAAAAATATATATTTTGGTCTTCTTTAATCCTTGTTCATATTCACTCAGATTGGTCTCCTTTTACTTCTGGTTCGTATTCACTCAGATTGGTCCCCTGCCCCAGTTCACCAAACAGCTCCTCAGTGGAGGTCAGTGGTCCAACAGGAGTAAGTTTCCTGCTATGTTTTCATAAGTTGTTCATTTGTTTGTCACGATAAGAGACTTCTCTTAGTGAACTTGCAATGCCTCAGGCTCTTGTTTTTCTTGTTTTCTTACGTTTTATGGTTCACGGTGGTTAGTGTTTTATGTATACCCGTGCTTCGGATTACTAATGTCTATATTTTCAACGCCTGTTGGCAGTTATGTTTCTTAGGCCACCTTCTAGCCAATCCAATCATTCATGTTTTGTTTGTTAAGGGTACGACATGGTTGTAGGCTGGTTAGAGACTCGCACGCATGGCTCCTGCCACAAGGGACTCGCATGCATGGCTCCTGCCATAAGAGACTCGCACGTATGGCTCCTGCCATAAGAGACTCGCGCGCATGGCTCTTGCCACAAGGGACTCGCACGCATGGCTCCTGCCACAAGGGACTCGCACGCATGGCTCCTGCCACAAGGGACTTGCACGCATGGCTCCTGCCATAAGAGGTTTGCACGCATGGCTCCCGCCATAAGAGGCTCGCACGCCTGGCTCCCGCCATAAGAGACTCGCACGCATGGCTCCCGCCATAAGAGACTCGCACGCATGGCTCCCGCCATAAGAGACTCGCACGCATGGCTCCCGCCATAAAAGACTCGCACGCATGGCTCCCGCCATAAGGGACTTGCACGCATGGCTCCCGCCATAAGGGACTCGCACGCATGGCTCTTGCCACAAGGAACTTGCACACATGGCTCCTGCCACAAGGGACTAGCACGCATGGCTCCTGCCACAGGGGACTTGCGCGCATGGCTCCTGCCATAAGAGACTCGTATGCATGTATCCTGCCATAAGAGACTTGCACTCATGGCTCCTGCCATAAGAGGCTCGCACGCGTAGATCCTGCCATAAGAGGCTCGCATGAGTGGCTCTTGGCTTAGAGGATTTCACAATTGACATCAATATTGGTAATTCATACGGCCATCTGATCCTATTTTCCATGGCACACCTTTCAGAAGTTTTCTTTTGTTTATTTATATTTTACACATTAGTATAGTAGTTTCATTTCAGCCTCATTTCATTAAGAAGCTTTACCCCATGTCTTTGTCTTCTTAGGTTATCGAGTCCCGGTTTATTACTAAACCTGTTGGGTTAAGCCCCAATCTTTTCCCCAGCTGTCCCTAATTCTTAAGGTTCGTATCCCGGTGGCTGCCCGGTCCCATGGGCCCCTGGTGGTTGCTTCGGGTCCGACCAATGGTTGTCTGTCCACCTGTACAGCTATGCTTTTGGTTTTGAATGACTCACTTCTTTACCTGCTTGCCAGCTTATGTTATTTAGGTTTCATTTTAGTTGATGACCGTTATTATCTCCATTTTCTGTCATATTTCCCTTCGTTTTTCAGGTCACGCAGTTGAACTCATGTTGGGGGTCACCTTCCACGTCGGTCATGTCTCGTTCCTAACGGTATTTCGCCTGGCATGACATACATGCCAGGTAGTTTATCTTAGGTATCGCCTGCCACATCGGTCAGGCTCAGGGTTTAGTTTCACCTGCACCTTATTCAGGTCACTTATTATAGTTATAATTTCTTGAAAAAAAAAAAAACTTAGCCCCATGGCTTCGGGGGCCCAATGACTGTTTTCAGTCCTGCTGGGCTGATTGCCTGGTTGGTTGTCAATCTGTGCATCTAGGCTGATTTGGCCCGTATGTATCACATACATACCTGCTTCCCTAATCTCCTAATAATCCATGTTGATCGCTCACTTTGTTTTTGTCCGCAAACTGGTCCGGTTGGCCCTACCGCATCATTGTCATGTCTTACGCAGATATTTTGTCTTGCTTTAATTGTTCATGCTTTCGTTCAGGTCCTGCCAGAGGAGGAACAAGTAGGGTAATTGCCTCTAGCATTTCAGTCTCGGATCATAGTCGATCATATCTTGTCAACCAGGTCCCCGCGCAAAGTCTTTGCCTTTTTACTAAGACCAGGAATTTATTTTCGCCGGTAGCTTCATTGCAATTGCATTCCCTCACTCATGGGAGGGCATAAACAGAATCTTGTATATTATGGCTTCGTAGCTTCTTCCCGCACTAACCTCAGACTCCCTACAACCACGTTGAATCGGGTTTTGGACAAGGTCCAGCATTCCCTCACGGTAGAAGATCCAGATAGTAGGTCGGTCTTCATGTCTCAGGCGTTAAAACAATTCTCAGGGGTACACAGAAGAACAACGCGCGGACCACAGCTAGCAGATAGCTGTTGTCTGGGGAACTATTTAAGTATTCTCTTCCTATCTACATGGTTCTTTTTGGCCCTCACTTCTGCATAGTCTAGGCAGTCAGGTTTCGGTTCCACCATCTCCTCAGGCTAGGGCATTGCCAGTACGCTCACTAGAACCAAAACTTTACAAGGTTCAGGTGGTTTTTCATGATCCATTTCACAATATATTCCCATTACTCCATTCCGCTTTGGGGCAGTATCCGCAATATTGAGCATCATGTCTCCGGCCTTGTCATCCACAAGATGGGTTGTAGGCTTCCTTCTGGTCTTGCCTCATACACCCCAAATTTTCGCTCAAGACTCCAGTCCTGACGCCTTGCAGTTGGCTTGGGGATTAGTTTGCACATGCCATTCGAGTTCCTTTCTACCCTACTTGGCTTGCTTTTTGCCCACTTATAGACCTACCCACGATCATGGCTTAGGGCACACAACAAGCCATTTAGTCAGGTTAGCTAAGACACACTTAGCTGGGTTAGGTTGTTCCCGTTGTTTCTCTCCCTAGGGTTCTTCGGATATCTCTTGGCCATAGCCATGACCACAAGTTGGTAAGGCTGATTAGTCAGCCTGCATTTGTGAGAGGGGTCGAGGCTCTTCATATGCAAGCCACAGCCTCACTCATGGGCGTGTGTTCTCAGGTGCCCCACCCTCCCTACCTTATCTTCTCATTTCCACAGGGTATGCCCACTTATAGGCCTACCCACGATCATGGCTTAGGGCACACAACAAGCCATTTAGTCAGGTTAGCTAAGACACACCTAGCTGGGTTAGGTTGTTCCCGTTGTTTCTCTCCCTAGGTTTCTTCGGATATCTCTTGGCCATAGCCATGACTATATATATATATATATATATATATACATACATACACCTAACAAATTATTACTTATTACCTGGTGTGACACGTAGCAAATCATTCATTTTGCTCATATTTTTCAACATCACACAGTGCGGTAGTGACATATGATTTAACAAGCTAAGTTTGAGATTTGCGTACACACATAATAATACATATACGTGTGTGTGTGTGTGTGTATATATATATATACATAAACAGCAATTACTCTGTAAAAGACCCCGTCCATCAATACATTACATACATCCCACACTATGGCTAGTTTCACACTAGCGACATGGACCTCTGGCAGGCTGTTCCGGTGGGTGAACAGCCTGTTGGATCCATCCTGCCACTAGTGTACATGTGGCCAAAGATTACTGCTCCAGCCCCATTGACTATCATGGGAGTGGGGCGTAGTTCCGGTGGCAGGAATGGCAAACAGTGCTGACATGTCATAGTTGGAGTCCGGCTGCCTCTCAGCATGTTTTGCAGTTCCTACCCTGGAACTACGCTCCGCCCACATGACAGTAAATGGGGCTGAATCGGTAGTTCGGGGGCCACACTTACACTAGCGGCAGGACGGATCCAACAGGCTATTTAGTTGGTTCCCGAGGTCCCTGCAGCTAGCGTGAAAGTAGCCAAATTACTATTAGAGATGTCGTGAACATAAAATATTCTGTTCGCGAACAGTGAACACGAACTTCCGCAAATGTTCGCTAACCGGCGTACCGCCATAGACTTCAATTGGCAGGCGAATTTTAAAACCCACAGTGACTCTTTCTGGCCACAATAGTGATGGAAAAGTTGTTTCAAGGGGACTAACACCTAGACTGTGGCATGCCGGAGTGGGATCCATGGCAAAACTCCCATGGAAAATTGCGTAGTTGACGCAGAGTCGGGTTTTAATCCACAAAGGGCATAAATCACCTAACATTCCTAAATTGTTTGGAATAACGTGCTGTAAAACATCCATTGTGTGTATACGATTAGGTATGATGTTGTATCGATCAGGTAGTGTAAGGGTTCCTCCCGCTTCACAGTGACAGACCTCACTGTGACAGACCAAACTCCCTGTTTATCCTCTTAAGGACCCATGACGTATGGGTACGTCATGGGTCCGGTCCCTAACCATGGCGCCCGCTGCGGGCGCGATCGCTACAGGGGTCCGGCTGTTTCTTGTAGCTGACCCCGCGGCTAATGATAGCGGTCGGCAGCGATGCTGATAGCAATCATTTAACCCCGCAGATGCCGTGGTCAATCCTGACCACGGCATCTGCGCGAGCTAAAACCGAAAGTAAAACTTTCGGCAGCTTTCCGGCTCCCCCTAGTGGTGATCGGGGGAATCGCAGCGCTGGATGTAATAGCCTCGAACTCAAAGAATTATTCGAGATTACTACTTGTTAAGCAATAGGGCTTCATAGGAAAGTAGTAAAATCCTCATAAACTCCAATACAAGTGTATTGGAGTTTATGTTAGAAGCAATCAGATGACTGATTTTATATAGGTCCCTATGTGACCTATATAAAAGTGTAAGAAAAATAAAAATAAATAAAAAATAAATAAAAAAAAAACAAAAAAATTCAAATCACCCCCCTTTCCCCAAAATTAAAATAAAATAATTAAAAAATAAAAGAAATACACATCATGGGTGTCGCAAGGTATGAAAACACCCGTAGTATAAAAATATAAAAATATATTCCCCATATGGTAAACAGAAAAACAGAAAAAAGCGCCCAAATGGCCGATTCGCCGTTTTTGGACGCTTCATTTCCTCAAAAAAAATTAAATAAAAAGTGATCAAAAAGTCCTACACACTTCATAATGGTGTCAACTAAAAGTTCAGACCGCCCCACAAAAAATAAGCCCCCATACAATGCCATACACTTGATTACAAAAAAGTTATAGGGGTCAAAATATGGCGACAAAAAAATAAATAAAACATTTCACACTTTTGAATTTTTTTTCACTATGAAAACGCAAGAAAAACTATACATATTAGGTATCGCTGAATTTGTACTGACCTGTAGAACAAAATTAAATGGTCAGTTTTATCGCACATCAAACTTCGTAATTTAAAAACCCGTAAAATTGTGGTGGAATTGTTTTTTGTTTACAATTTCACCCCATTTAGAATTTTTTTTCCCGCTTCCCACTACATCGCACGCAATATTAAATGGTGGCGTTGGAAAGTACAACTTGTCCCGCAAAATAAAAGCCCTCAAATAGCCATGTGAATGTAAAAATAAAAAAGTTATGGCTCTCGGAATGCAGGGAGCGCAAAACGAAAATGCAAAAATGATAAAACCCTGAGTCCTTAAGGGGTTAACGCACCGCAAACAACCGCAAACAGTCCATTTGCACAACCACAAACTCCCCATTTGCACAAGGTTGGATACAAAGCTAGCCATGTCCCGTTCCTTGTCCTCACTGATGTCATTGAAGATCTCTTCCTCCACCCAGCCATGTACATCACCAAGGGTCCCCGAAAGGTGACAACAAGCCCCCTGGGATGCCTGCTGTGGTTAGTCTTCAACCTCCTCAAAGCCACCTTCCTCCTCTGACTCCTGTTCTTCAGATTCCTCTCTTTGCGTTGCCATAGGTCCAGCAATCGACAACGACAAGGCTGCTTCTGGTGGTGATGGTGACCACAACTCTTTCTCTTCATTCTCATCTATGACCTGATCCAGCACTCTTTGCAGGGCACGCTCCAGAAAAAATGCATATGGGATGAGATCGATGATGTTGCCTTGGGTTTGACTGACCAAGTTTGTCAACTCCGCAAAAGGTCGCATGAGCCTACAGCCATTGTGCATGAGCGTTCAGTAACGCGGCCAAAAAATACCCAGCTTGCAGAGGCTGTCCTCTTTTTTTTTTTTATTAAAAAAATCTGTTCTTTCCAGTTTAATCTCTGTTTTGTCCCCTATCAGGGACCGGTGTATGGAATAGATTTTAGGAACTGGGAGATGGAAAAAGACCCATGCTCAGTCACTGCGCGTGCGCCGTGCAATGTACTGTGACACCCTATATGAGTGGTGGGCAGTGGGCACAGTACAGTCTGTGGGCCTGACACAGACTAGCAGGCAAATGCAATTATATTAAAGGGTAAAAATTAACTGATTTTTTATCTGCAAGGTACTGTGTAACCCTATATGAGTGGTGGGCACTGGCAAGTCTGGCAGTGGGCACAGTACAGTCTGTGGGCCTGACACTCACTGGCAGGCAAATGCAATAATATTAAAGGGTAAAAGTTAAAAAAAGTTAAATGAATTTTTTATCTGCAAGGTACTGTGCCACCCTATATGAGTAGTGGACACTGGCAAGTCTGGAAGTGGGCACAGTACAGTCTGTGGGCCTGACACTCACTGGCAGGCAAATGCAATTATATTAAAGGGTAAAATTTAAATGCCTTTTTATCTGCAAGGTACTGTGCCACCCTATATGAGTGGTGGGCACTGGCAGTGGGCACAGTACAGTCTGTGGGCCTGACACTCACTGGCAGGCAAATGCAATTATATTAAAGGGTAAACATTAAATGACTTTATCTGCAAGGTACTGTGCCACCCTATATGAGTGGTGGGCACTGGCAGTGGGCACAGTACAGTCTGTGGGCCTGACACTCACTGGCAGGCAAATGCAATTATATTAAAGGGTAAAAATTAACTGACTTTTTTGACTGCGAGCTACTGTGCCACCCTATATGAGTGGTGGGCAAAAGCAGTGAGGACAGTACAGTCTGTGGGCCTGACACTAACTGGCAAGCAAATGCAATTATATTAAAGGGTAAAAATTAAATTACTTTTTTATCTGCAAGGTACTGTGCCACACTATATGAGTGGTGGGCACTGACGAGTCTGGCAGTGGGCAAAGTACAGTCTGTGGGCCTGACACTCACTGGCAGGCAAATGCAATTTCTGTATATTAAAGGGTAAAAATTAAATGACTTTATCTTCAAGGTACTGTGCCACCCTATATGAGTGGTGGGCACTGACAGTGGGCACAGTACAGTCTGTGGGCCTGACACACACTGGCAGGCAAATGCAATTATATTAACCACTTCAGCCCCCCTAGCTTAAACACCCTTAATGACCAGGCCACTTTTTACAATTCTGCACTACGCTAATTTCACCGTTTATTGCTCCGTCATGCAACTTACCACCCAAATGAATTTTACCTCCTTTTCTTCTCACTAATAGAGCTTTCATTTGGTGGTATTTCATTGCTGCTGACATTTTTACTTTTTTTGATATTAATCAAAAATGACCAACATTTTTGAAAAAAAATGACATTTTTCAATTTCTGTTGTAAATGTTTTTTTAAAAAAACTACATTTCTATATAAATTTTTCTATAAATTTATTGTTCTACATGTCTTTGATGAAAAAAATTCAATAAGTGTATATTTACTGGTTTGCGCAAAAGTTATAGCGTTTACAAACTATGGTGCAAAAAAGTGAATTTCTGCATTTTGAAGCAGCTCTAACTTTCTGAGCCCCTGTCATGTTTCTTCAGGTGCTAGAATGCCAGGATAGTATAAATACCCCCCAAATGACACCATTTTAGAAAGAAGACACCCCAAAGTATTCGCGGAGGCGCATAATGAGTTCATGTATCATTTCATTTTTTTTCACAAGTTAGCGGAAAATGACATTTTCTGAGGAAAAAAAAAATAATAAAGTTTCCATTTCTGCTAACTTCTGGCAAAAAAAAATAAAAAATCTCCCACGGACTCACTATGCCCCTCTGTGAATACCTTGGGGTGTCTACTTTCCGAAGTGGGGTCATTTGTGGGGTGTGTTTACTGTTCTGGCATTTTGGGCGGGGCTAAATTGTGAGCATCCCTGTAAAACCTAAAGGTACTCGTTGGAATTTGGGCCCCTTTGCGCACCCAGGCTGCAAAAAAGTGTTACTCATGTGGTATCACTGTACTCAGGAGAAGTAGGGCAATGTGTTTTGGGTATGTGTGTATTTTTACATATACCCATGTTGGGTGAGAAAAAATTAAAAAGTTGTCATTTACAGAGATATTTCTCACACCCAGCATGGGTATATGTAAAAATACACCCCAAAACACATTGCTCTACTTCTCCTGAGTACGGCGATACCACATGTGTGACACTTTTTTCCAGCCTGGGTGCACAAAGGGGCCCAAATTCCAATGAGTACCTTTAGCATTTCACAGGGCATTTTTACGCATTTTGATTCCAGACTTCTTCTCACGCTTTAGGGGCCCCTAAAATGCCAGGGCAGTATAAATACCCCACAAGTGACCCCATTTTAGAAAGAAGACACCCCAAAGTATTCCGTGAGGGGTATGGTGAGTTCATGTAAAATTTTATTTTTTGTTACAAGTTAGTGGAATATGAGAATTTGTAAAAAACAAAAAACAAAAAAATATATCAATTTCCGCTAACTTGTGCCAAAAAAAAATATTTCTGTGAACTCGACATGCCCCTCACGGAATACCTTGTCATGTCTTCTTTTCAAAATGGGGTCACTTGTGGGGTATTTATACTGCCCTGGCATTTTAGGGGCCCTAAAGCGTGAGAATCCAAATGCGTAAAAATGCCCTGTGTAATCCTAAAGGTACTTATTGGATTTAGGGCCCCTTTGCGCATCTTGGCTGCAAAAAAGTGTCACACATGTGGTATCTCCGTACTCAGGAGAAGTAGGGCAATGTGTTTTGGGGTGTATTTTTACATATACCCATACTGTGTGTGAGAAATATAGCTGTAAATGACAACTTTTAAAAAAAATTTATACAAAGTTGTCAATTTACAGAGATATTTCTCTCACCCAGCATAAGTATATGTAAAAATACACGCTAAAGCACATTGCCCTACTTCTCCTGAGTATGGTGATACCACATGTGTGACACTTTTTTGCAGCCAAGATGCGCAAAGGGGCCCAAATTCCAATGAATACCTTTTAGGAGGGCATTTTTACGCATTTTGATTCCAGACTTCTTCTCACGCTTTAGGGGCCCCTAAAATGCCAGGGCAGTAAAAATACCCCACAAGTGACCCCATTTAAGAAAGAAGACACCCCAAGGTATTCCGTGAGGGGCATGGCGAGTTCATAAAAGATTTTTTATTTTTTTGGCACAAATTAGCGGAAATTGATTTTTTATTGTTTTTTCTCACAAAGTCTCCCTTTCCGCTAACTTGTGACAAAAAGTTAAATTTTTCATGGACTCACTATGCCCCTCAGCGAATACCTTGGGGTGTCTTCTTTCCAAAATGGGGTCATTTGTGTTTTTTTTTTTACTGCTCTGGCATTTTGGGCAGGGCTAAATTGTGAGCAGCCATGTAAAACCTAAAGGTACTCATTGGAAATTGGGCCCCTTTGCGCACCCTTTGTCTAGAAAATCGCTTTTTTTAATATGGTAATTACCTGAGGAAGGTGCTCAAGGGGCTGTCCATCCGGCCGTTGGAGGCCAGACGCGACCCTTCTCCTGGAGCCCGACACCGCCCCACTGCTATTTTTTTCACTCAAAATGTAGGTAAGTGAGTCCCTAACTAAAAAATAAAAAAACTAACTAAAGACAAACCATCCCGGTTCGTGCCTAAAACTGACAAACACAAACGTCCATTAGTATCGGACTACTGGTGAAAAGGTATTGAACCGATAGGGGACATAATCTGAAAATAACTCCCTCACGGTCAGTCCAGCATATCGAGATCATCCAAGTAGTAACTCCTCTCTCCTGATGGCGGACTGTAGACTTGGGCGTCTTCATCAGGTGGCCTACATACGCCTTTATGACCACATTGACATTTTGTGGCGCTAGCTGGATGGCCGACTGGAAAACCCGACATTTATTTGAGAAAATACCGAAGGCACCACACTTTTGGCAACATGTAATAAAATAAATAAAAACATAATGGGTGTTGCAATGTGCTAAAACGCCTATATTAATAAAAATATTTTTAAAAAACCACATACGTTAAACAGTAAAACGGAAAAAAGCGTCCAAATCGCGGATTCGCGATATTTGGACTATTTATTTCCTCCAAAAAAAATAAAAATAAAAGGTGATCAAAAAGTCATACACACCCCAGAATGGTATCAATAAAAAGATCAGAATAAAAAATTTGCCCCATACGGCTCCATAAACATAATTAGAAAAAGTTATAGTGGTAAAAATATGTTGACAAAAAGTAAAACTGATTTTTCTTTCTTTCAAAACACAAGAAAACCTATACATATAGGGTATCGCCGGATTCGTACTGGCCTGTAGAATAAAACTTACTGGTCACTTTAATGAAATATCGAACATCGCAATGTAAAAACCCGCAAAACTATGGTGACATTTTTATTTTAATTGCGATTCCACACCATTTGGAAAATTTGTTCCCGCTTCCCACAATATCATATGCAATATCATATGCAATATTAAATAGTGCCGTTGGAAGGTACAACTTGTCCCACAAAAAACAAGACCTCATATGGCTATGTGAAGTGATGAATATAAAAGGTATGGCTCTGGGAAGGCAAGGAGCGCAAAAAAAAAATGCAAAAAAAAAAAAAGTTCCTTAAGGGGTTTAAATGATAGGAAAGCGAGACTTTATATTCAAAATTTCAAGTACTATATTTTTCAGATTAGATAGTAATATAGACAAAAATAGTTATTAATTTAGATTCCCCATATGCCTCATTCGTGTTAGGATCATTTTTAAAATGACATATTTATTTGTGATGTTAGCAGTAGGGTTGAGCGAACTTGTATTTTAAGTTCGGCGTCCAAAGTTCGGGTTGGGGTTATCGAAGAATCCAGTTATGGATTCCGCTACCACAAACCATAATGGAATTTTGAATCCATAAGGGGATTCTTCGATGAACCTGAAACTTAGACAACACTAAGAACCTGCGGTGACGTCACCGTCATGTGATCAGTGCAGGGGGCGTGGCTCATTACTGGATTGGATAAGAGGTCCATTCACAAAACCGGATTACCACACAGATGATTATAACGCCAGTCACAACCAACCATGTAGAGAGGTCAACATGTAAGTCTGCCATCCCTCCCAGGATGACAGACAACACCCTGTTCGAACCTAAATCCGTATATAAACAAAAAAAACAGAATAAAATAATAAACTGTTATTAGGTTCATCAATCACTCTTGCACAATGTTAACTGCACAAGACCTTTTGACAAGAGAAGGCCACCTGCGGTCCCCACCTTAGTACAGTGATAACTAGAGTTGAGCGAACACCTGGATGTTCGGGTTCGAGAAGATCGGTCGAACCCTATTGAAGTCAATGGAGACCCGAACTTTTGGGCACTAAATGGGCTGTAAAATTGCCCAGGAAAGGCCTAGAGGGATGCAAAAGGCAGCAAAAAGTAGGCAAATCCCCTGCAAACAAATGTGGATAGGGAAATTACTTAAAATAACATAAAATAGAGAAAAATAATAAATAAACATTCTAAACTTGAGCCCAAGTGAGTGACAGTGGCACCCAGCAAACAGAGGATGTGGCAGCAACGCCACCACATCTGTCATGTCACCAAGCATTTCCACCAAATCCCGTGAAAGTGTTCAGCTATCAGCTGTCCATCTCCCAAACACTGGAGAGAAAAAGAAATAGAAAGAGGAAGTACCCCCCTACCAATGGCTCTGAATGCCTTATTTCAAACTTCCTGGTCCTTTGAAATGCTGTCATTCTGTCTGGTGGACACTCAGTTTTAAAATCCTTATTGTGGTGGCTGTCCCACAGTACGTGTATCCCAGCCGCCGCTACTTTTGTAGGCGAGCCATCCCTTCCCTGCACAACCAAGTGGTGGACAAAATCGGGTGTGCACTGTGCAACGCTATCTATGGCAACGTCCACATAACCAACAACACAGTGGGTAAATGTAGCGGCTGGCCCAGAGGCGGATAGCATTTTTGCAAATGTCCTTCCGCCCCCAAGGATTGCTGGGCATTTCTCTTTGTATCCTGTTACCTTCTCCTCCTCCTACTCCGCTTCCTCCTCCTCCTCTAACACCCCCTCATCCACTCAGTGTAACACCTTCACCACCCACAGCAGCACAGCCAGGGGAAACGACAGCAGTCTGTTTTAAAACTTGTGTGTTTGAGGGAAAAAACCCACAACGCGCAGGAGCTGTGGACAGACATGGAACAACAGACGGATGATTGATTGGTGCCATTGAGCCTTCAGCCCAGCCTGGTGTTGTGCACTAAAGGGGCAAAATGTAATAGCAGGTCTGGGCCTAGCCGATTTGACGCACATCCCCTGCCTGCCACATGTGCTGAATTTGGGGTGAAGAACGGCCCCCCCCCCCGCCCACTTCACTCAAACCATTAACAAACTATTTATAAATTTACTTAAAAACATATTAAAATAACTATAATGCAGCTAAACTAACCATACAAACAAAACTATATACACGCCTTATCCTTAACTTAAGGCCAGCCAATTACAAGTGGCTCGGAGGGTGGGTTCCTGCAGCAACATAGGCCCTGGCCTGGAACACAATTGTCCAGCCAGGGCACAGTTCTGGAGGATGAGGAGGATAAATAGGATGAGGAGGAGTAGGGTGAACCGTGTTCTCAGCAGCGTGGCACCCAAGCCAGCTCACGGGCAGCTGGGTCACCACCAGCACCTCAGAAGGCTGGGTTAACATTGGAGAAATGTAGGAAAGGTTTGTCATCATGCCAAAACAACCTGCACCACCAGCAGATCTGGAACATGTTAGCAGGAGGCAGCATTTTAGCAACATGGTGGAAGAGTACACGTACTGACTGATGGGTTTGCCCAGGGGCGTAGCTACAGGGAAGCATGGGAAGCTACTGTTTTGGGTCCCTGACCTAGAAGGGGCCCATCCAGGAGGAGGAGGAGGAGAACTAAAAGACTTTGTCAGGGCCCCCTCAACAGTATTATACAATGAAATTATATACAGTGGCAGTATAGACAGTAGACGGAAAGCGGATGGAAAAGTAACCCAAATAGCCTCACACCCTACACACTCAACACCCTGGCTGTGCTGCCCCCTTTCACTCAAACCATTAACAAACTATTTACAAATTTACTTAAAAACATATTAAAATAACTATAATGCAGTTAATGTAACTATATAACAAAACTATATACACGCCTTATCCTTAACTTAAGGCCAGCCAATTACAAGTGGCTCGGAGGGTGGGTTCCTGCACCAACATAGACCCTGGCTGGAACGCAATTGTCCAGCCAGGGCACAGTTCTGTAGGATGAGAAGGAGTATGAGGAACGTTGGGGAATGCAGAGGACACAGACGATATACCTCCCTCAAAGAGGATAGCTTGTCCTTGCCTCTGTGCAGCCTGGCAGACATGAGCGACAACATGCTGCAGTGCCTGCGCAACGACCGCCCAGTTACTGCCACATTCTAACTTGTGCTGTTTACTGGGTGGCCACCTACTGGGTGGCATCCCCGTTACAAGGACAACGTGCCATCCTTAATTCCCTCACTGGAGTGTGATAGGAAGATGAGCCCGCTAGTAGACACGCTGCTGATGGCATTTACACCTGACACCGTGGACTCAGTGAAAGCACAAGGTGAAGGCAGAACGGGAGGAGGAAGAATTTGCCAATGCAGCTGGGTCACCACCAACACCTCAGAAGGCAGGTTTATCATTGGCAAAATGTGGAAAAGCTTTGTCATCACGCCACAACAACCTGCACCACCAGCAAATCTGGAACATCTTAGCAGGAGGCAGCATTTCAGCAACATGGTGGAACAGTACACGTACTAACTGATGGGTCTGCCTAGGGGAATAGCTACAGGGGAACCAGGGGAAGCAACTGCTTTGGGGCCGTGACCTAGAAAGGGCCCATCCAGGAGTAGGAGGAGGAGTAAAGGACTTTGTCAGGGCCCCCTCAACAGTATTATACAATGAAATTATATACAGTGGCAGTATAGACAGTGTAGAAAGCGAATGGAACAGCTGCTGGGCCTGGTCTGAGAGAGCGATCTTTAGTAGCCACAGGCATGGCGGCATGAAAGGAAGGGGTTGCGCAAAAATTACTGGGGGGGGGGGGCCATTTAAAAATTTGATGTGGTGCCCAATCATTTCTAGCTACGCCACTGAGTCTGGCCCATTCAACTTCTGGGTCTTCAAATTGGGCACATGTCCTGAGGTTGCTCTTTACGCCTTGGAGGTGCTGGCCTACCCTGCAGCCACTGTATTGTCTGAACATGTGTTTAGCATGGCTGGGGGCATTATCACAGACAAGTGCGGCTGCCTGTCAGCAGACAAAGTTGGCAACTAAGCTTTCATTTATTAAAAAGAACCAGACATGGATCCCACAGGACTTGTTTGAACCTTATGCAGAATAGACATGTATACCGGCCTCCCCCAACCATTGTTGTAAAGTTAAAAATAAAAAAACAGTTATTGGAGACTACTTTTGGTTTCACAGCCCAAAGAGGCTTTATTTCATGCAAGAATGTAACCGCCAATTGTAAGTTCCCTATCAGTTATGCAGTGCAGGGGATTGTACATGGCAAAAATGGTAATATATCACCCAACAATTTAAAATCTATCCTTTGCCGGACAGTATTTAACTTGTCCAGCCAACACCAAAACCAATGATTTACGGTATTGCTATTTTGGCAATTGAATTTCACCCCAGAACAAAAGCTATTCTTTGATGGACACTATGAAACTTGTCAAGCCACAGCTGAAACCCCAAATTTACTGTATTTCTATTTTTGCAACTGATTTTCGCCCCAGAAAAAAAAAATATTTGACGGACACTATGAAACTTGTCCAGTCACAGCTGGAACACCAGATTTACTGTATTTCTATTTTTGCAACTGTATTTCACCACAGAACAAAATCTATCCAATGATGGACACTAGGGAAATTGTCCAGCCACAGCTGGAACAACAGATTCAGGGTATTGCTATTTTGGCAATTAAATTTCACCCCAGAAAAAAAGTATACCCTTTTATGGACAGATTTAATCTAGGCCTGCAACAGCTGGAACACCAGATTAACTGCACTTCTATTATTGCTACTGACTTTCACCCCAGAAAAAATATATCCTTTGACGGGCACTAGGGAAATTGTCCAGTCACAGCTGGAGCACCAGATTCAGGGAATCGCTATTTTTGCAAATGATTTTCACCCCAGAACAAAATATATCCTTTGACGGACACTATGAAACTTGTCCAGTCACAGCTGGAATACCAGATTTACTGTATTACTATTTTTGCAACTGTATTTCACCACAGAACAAAATCTATATTTTGACGGACACTAGGGAAATTGTCCAGTCACAGCTGGAACACCAGATTTACGGAATTTCTATTTTAGCAACTGAATTTCACCCAAGAAAATAATAAATCCTTTGCCGGACACTATGAAACTTGTCCAGTCACAGCTGGAACACCAGATTTACTGTATTGCTATTTTGGCAACTGAATTTCACCTCAGAAAATAATAAATCCTTTGCCGGAAACTATTAAACTTGGCTTGCCACTGCTGGGGCACCAGATTGACGGTATTGCTATTTTGGCAATTGAATTTCACCCCAGAAAAAAAAATACCCTTTGCCGGACACTATTTAACTTGGCAAGCCACTGCTGGAACACCAGATTTACGGTATTGCTATTTTGGCAACTGAATTTCACCGCAGAAAATAATAACTCCTTTGAGGACACTATTAAACTTGGCCAGCCACTGCTGGGACACCAGATTTACGGTATTGCTATTTTGGCAACTGAATTTCACCCCAGAAAATAATAAATCCTTTGCCGGACACTATTAAACTTGGCCAGCCACAGCTGAAGCCACTGATTTATGGTATTGCTATTTTGGCAACTGAATTTCACCCCAGAAAATAATAAATCCTTTGCCGGACACTATTAAACTTGGCCAGCCACTGCTGAGACACCAGATTTACGGTATTGCTATTTTGGCAACTGAATCTCACCCCAGAAAAAGAAATATCCTTTGCTGGACACTATTAAACTTGCCCAGTGACCGCTGGAACACCAGATTCACGGTTTTCTATTTTTACAACTGAATTTCACCGCAGAAAATAATATATCCTATGACGGACACTATGAAACTTGTCCAGTCACAGCTGGAGCACCAGATTTACTGTATTTCTATTTTGACAACTGAATTTCACCCCCGAAAAAAAATATACCCTTTTACGGACAGATTTAAACTAGGCCTGCAACAGCTGGAACACCAGATTTATGGTATTTCTATTTTTAAAACTGAATTTCACCGCAGAAAATAATATATCATATGACATACACTATGACACTTTTCCAGTCACAGCTGGAATACCAGATTTACGGTATTTCTATTTTGGCAACTGAATTCCCCCCAAGAAAATAATAAATCCTTTGCCGGACAATATTAAACTTGTCCAGTCACAGCTGGAACACCAGATTTAAGGTATTGCTATTTGGCAACTGAATTTCACCCCAGAAAATAATAAATCCTTTGCCGGACACTATTAAACTTGGCCAGCCACTGCTGGGACACCATATTTACGGTATTGCTATTTTGGCAACTGAATTTCACCCCAGAAAATAATAAATCCTTTGCCTGACACTATTAAGCTTGGCCAGCCACTGCTTGGACACAAGTTTTACGATATTGCTATTTTGGCAACTGAATTTCACCCCAGAAAATAATAAATACTTTGCCGGATAATATTAAACTTGTCCAGAAACAGCTGGATGACCAGATTTACGGTATTGCTATTTTTGCAAGAGAATTTCACCCCAGAAAATAATAAATCCTTTGCCGGACAATATTAAACTTGTCCAGTAACAGCTGGATCACCAGATTTACGGTATTGCTATTTTGGCAAGAGAATTTCACCCCAGAAAATAATAAATCCTTTGCCGGACACTATTAAGCTTGGCCAGCCACAGCTGAAACCACTGATTTATGGTATTGCTATTTTGGCAACTGAATTTCACCACAGACAATAATAAATCCTTTGCCAGACACTATTAAACTTGGCCAGCCACTGCTGGGACAACAGATTTACGGTATTGCTATTTTTGCAATTGAATTTCAACCCAGAAAAAAAAAAATATTCTTTGGCGGACACTATTAAACTTCGCCAGCCACAGCTGGAACACCAGATTTACGGTATTGCTATTTTGGCAACTGAATTTCACCCCAGAAAATAAATAATACTTTGCCGGACAATATTTAACTTGTCCAGTAACAGCTGGAACACCATATTTATGGTATTTCTATCTTGGCAAGAGAATTTCACCCCAGAAAATAATAAATCCTTTGCCAGACACTATTAAACTTGGCCAGCCACAGCTGGGACACCAGATTTACGGTATTGATATTTTGGCAACTGAATTTCACCCCAGAAAATTATAAATCCTTTGCCGGAAACTTTTAAACTTGGCCAGTCACAGCTGAAACAACTGATTTATAGTATTGCTATTTTGGCAACTGAATTTCACCCCAGAAAATAATAAATCGTTTGCCGGACACTATTAAACTTGGCCAGGCACTGCTGGGACACCAGATTTACGGTATTGCTATTTTGGCAACTGAATTTCACCCCAGAAAATAATAAATAGTTTGCCGGACACTATTAAACTTGGCCAACCACAGCTGAAACCACTGATTTATGGTATTGCTATTTTGGCAAGAGAATTTCACCCCAGAAAATAATAAATCCTTTGCCGGACAATATTAAACTTGGCCTGCCACTGCTGGGACACCAGATTTACGGTATTGCTATTTTGGCATTTGAATTTCACCCCAGATAAAAAAAATATCCTTTGCCGGACACTATTAAACTTGGACAGCCACTGCTTGGACACCAGTTTTGCGGTATTGCTATTTTGGGCAACTGAATTTTACCCCAGAAAATAATAAATAGTTTGCCGGACACTATTAAACTTGTCCAGTCACAGCTGGAACACCAGATTTACGGTATTGCTATTTTGGCAACTGAATTTCACCACAGAAAATAATAAATCCTTTGCCCGACACTATTAACCACTTGAAGACCACAGGTTTACACCCCCCTAGTGACCAGGCCCTTTTTTACAAATCCGCACTACACTACTTTCACCGTTTATTGCTCGGTCATACAACTTACCACCCAAATGAATTTTACCTCCTTTTCTTCTCACTAATAGAGCTTTCATTTGGTGGTATTTAATTGTTGCTGACATTTTAACTTTTTTTGCTATTAATAAAAATGTAACAACATTTTTGCAAAAAAAATGACATTTTTCACTTTCTGTTGTAAAATTTTTCAAAAATAACTACATTTCTATATAAATTTTTCGCTAAATTTATTGATCTACATGTCTTTGACAAAAAAAAATCCAATAAGTGTATATTTATTGGTTTGGGTAAAAGTTATAACGTTTACAATCTATGGTGCAAAAAAGTGAATTTCCGCATTTTGAAGCAGCTCTGACTTTCTGAGCACCTGTCATTTTTCTTCACGTGCTAGAATGCCAGGATAGTATAAATACCCCCCAAATAACACCATTTTAGATAGAAGACACCCCAAAGTATTCACGGAGGGATGGTGAGTTCATGTATCATTTCATTTTTTTCACAAGTTAGCGGAAAATGACACTTTCTGAGGAAAAAAAAATTAATAATAAAGTTTCCATTTCTGCTAACTTCTGGCAAAAAAAAAAAATCTCAGATGGACTTACTATGCCCCTCAGTGAATACCTTGGGGTGACTACTTTCCGAAATGGGGTCATTTGTGTGGTGTGTTTACAGTTCTGCCATTTTGGGCGGGGCTAAATTGTGAGCAGCCATGTAAAACCTAAAGGTACTCGTTGGAATTTGGGCCCCTTTGCGCATCCAGGCTGCAAAAAAGTGTCACACACGTGGTATCGCCGTACTCAGGAGAAGTAGGGCAATGTGTTTTGTGGTGTATTTTCACATAAACCCATGCTGGGTGAGAGAAATATCTCTGTAAATTGTCAACTTTGTATAAAAAAATTTAAAAAGTTGTCGTTTACAGAGAAATTTCTCACACAAAGTATGGGTATATATAAAAATGTACCCCCAAAACACATTGCCCTACTTCTCTTGAGTACGGCGATACCACATGAGTGACGCTTTTTTGCAGCCTGGGTGTGCAAAGGGGCCCTAATTCCAATGAGTACCTTTAGGATTTCACAGGGCATTTTTACGCATTTGGATTCCAGACTTCTTCTCACGCTTTAGAGACCCCTAAAATGCCAGGACAGTATAAATACCCCACAAGTGACGCCATTTTAGAAAGAAGACACCCCAAAGTATTCCGTGAGGGGTATGGTGAGTTCATGTAAAATTTTATTTTTTGTCACAAGTTAGTGGAATATGAGACTTTGTAAAAAAAAAAAATATCAATTTCCGCTAACTTGTGCCAAAAAAAAAATAATTTTGTGAACTCGACATGCCCCTCACGGAATACCTTGGGGTGTCTTCTTTCCAAAATGGTGTCACATGTGGGGTATTTATACTGCCCTGGCATTTTAGGGGCCCGAAAGCGTGAGAATCCAAATGCGTAAAAATGCCCTGTGAAATCCTAAAAGTACTCATTGGTTTTAGGGCCCCTTTGCGCATCTTGGCTGCAAAAAAGTGTCACACATGTGGTATCGCCGTACTCAGGAGAAGTAGGGCAATGTGTTTTGGGGTGTATTTTTACATGTACCCATACTGTGTGTGAGAAATATCGGTGTAAATGACAACTTTTAAAAAAAAATTTATACAAAGTTGTCAATTTACAGAGATATTTCTCTCACCCAGCATGGATATATGTAAAAATAAACCCCAAAACTCATTCTCCTGAGTACGGCGATACCACATGTGTGACACTTTTTTGCAGCCAAGATGCACAAAGGGGCCCAAATTCTGATGAGTACCTTTTAGGAGGGCATTTTTCTTCTCACGCTTTAGGGCCCCTAAAATGCCAGGGCAGTATAAATACCCCACATGTGACCCCATTTTGGAAAGAAGACACCCCAAGTTATTCCATGAGGGGCATTTCGAGTTCACAGAAGATTTTTCTTGTTGGCACAAGTTAGCGGAAATTGATTTTTTATAGTTTTTTCTCACAAAGTCTCACTTTCCGCTAACTTTTGACAAAAATTTCAATTTTTCATGGACTCACTATGCCCCTCAGCGAATACCTTGTGGTGTCTTCTTTCCAAAATGGGGTCATTTGTGGGGTGTTTGTACTGTTCTGGCATTTTGGGTGGGGCTAATTTGTGAGCAGCCATGTAAAAGCTAAAGGTACTCGTTGGAATTTGGGCACCTTTGCGCACCCAGGCTGCAAAAAAGTGTCACTCATGTGGTATCCCCATACTCAGGAGAAGTAGGGCAATGTGTTTTGGGGTGTATTTTACATATACCCATGTTGGGTGAGAGAAATATCTCTGTAAATTGACAACTCTGTATAAAAATTTTTAAAAAGTTGTCGTTTACATCGATATTTCTCACACAAAGTATGGGCATATATAAAAATACACCCCAAAACACATTGCCCTACTTCTCCTGAGTACCGCGATACCACATGTGTGACACTTTTTTGCAGCCAAGATGCGCAAAGGGGCCCGGGTCCCAAATTCCCATAAGTACCTTTAGGATTTCACAGGGCATTTTTACGCATTTGGATACTCACGCTTTAGGACCCCTAAAATACCAGGACAGTATAAATACCACACATGTGACTCCATTCTGGAAAGAAGACACCCCCAAGGTATTCCGTGAGGGGCATGGCGAGTTCACAGAAAAAAAAAAATTTTGGCACAAGTTAGCGGAAATTTATATATATATTTTTTTTTACAAAGTCTCATATTCCACTAACTTGTGACAAAAAATAAAATTTTACATGAACTCACCATACCCCTCACGGAATACCTGGGGTGTCTTCTTTCTAAAATGGGGTCACATGTGAGGTGTTTGTACTGCACTGGCATTTGAGGGTCTCCGCAATCATTACACGTATGGCCAGCATTAGGAGTTTTTGCGATTCTCCTTATATTGGGCATACGGGTAATGAGATTTTTCAGCCTCTGGGCTGAAAAAAAAAATAAAATGAACGGCACAGATTTCTTCATTCGCATCGATCAATGTGGATGAAAAAATCTCTGCCAAAATCAGTGACTGCGGTGCGGTGGGCTGGGCGCTAATTACCGAAAAAGTAGCTAGCTAACTGGCGGTGATAAGGGACCCTTATGCCCCATTCACAAGTCCGCAATTCTGTTTGCGGAAAGGAATTGAGGACCCATTTCTATGGGGACAGACTTTGTCCCGCTCGGATCCGGAATTACGGATCCGCGCTTCCGGGTCTGCACTTCCGTTCCGCAAAAATATAGAGCATGTCCTATTCTTGTTCGCAATTGCGGACAAGAAAAAGCATTTTCTATATAATTCTGGCAATGTGCGGATCTGCAAAATGCGGAAAGCACATTGCCGGTGTCCCTTTTTTGCGGATCCGCAGATCGGACGTCTGAATGAGCCTTACAGGGGGGTGATTAGTGAAAGGGGGGGTGACAGGGGGTGATCAGGGGGGTGACATGGGTGATCAGGGGTTAATCAGTGATGGGGGGTGGGGGGGGGGTGTAGTGATTGGTGAACTTTACCTTTGTTTCCTCTGGTGGTCCCAGACAAAGGGACCACCAGACGAGCAGACAGCAGGCATATCAGACGTTGTTTACAGCTGGCAGGCCGTAGTTTCAGTTGTCCCAGCTCCGATCGCATGAACACGCGTGCACGGCGCGCGCGTGTTCATGCAAAATCTCGGGTCTCACGAGATGACGCCGATAGGCGTGATTGAGACCTGAGAGAGCCGCCACGCTGACTCCCATCGGTGTTAGAATGGCGGCAAGTGGTTAAACTTGGCCAGCCACTGCTGGGACACCAGATTTACGGTATGGCTATTTTGGCAACTGATTTTCACCTCAGAAAATAATAAATCCTTTGCCGGACATTAATAAACTTGGCCAGCCACTGCTGGGACACCAGAGTTATGGTATTGCTATTTTGGCAATTGAATTTCACCCCGAAAAAAAAATATCCTTTGCCGGACACTATTAAACTTGGCCAGCCACAGCTAAAACCACTGATTTATGGTCTTGCTATTTTGGCAATTGAATTTCACCCCAGAAAAAAATATATCCTTTGCCGGACACTATTAAACTAGTCCAGTCACAGCTGGAACACCAGATTTACGGTTTTCTATTTTTGCAACTGAATTTCACTGCAGAAAATAATATATCCTATGACGGACACTATGAAACTTGTCCAGTCATAGCTGGAGCACCAGATTTATTGAATTTCTATTTTGGCAACTGAATTTCACCCCAGAAAAAAGTATACCCTTTTACGGACAGATTTAAACAAGGCCTGCAACAGCTGGAACACCAGATTTATGGTATTTCTATTTTTGAAACTAAATTTCACCACAGAAAATAATATATCCTATGACGTACACTATGAAACTTGTCCAGTCACAGCTGGAACACCAGATTTACGGTATTTCTATTTTGGCAACTGAATTTCCCCCAAGAAAATAATAAATCCTTTGACGGACAATATTAAAATTGTCCAGTCACAGCTGGAACACCAGTCTTACGGTATTGCTATTTTGGCAACTGAATTTCACCCTAGAAAATAATGAATTCTTTGCCGGACACTATTAAATTTGGCCAGCCAATGCTAGGACACCAAATTTACGGTATTGCTATTTTGGCAAGAGAATTTCAACCCAGAAAATAATAAATCCTTTGCTGGAAACTATTAAACTTGGCCTGCCACTGCTGGGGCACCAGATTGACGGTATTGCTATTTTGGCAATGGAATTTTACCCCAGAAAATAATAAATCCTTTGCCGGACACTATTAAACTTGTCCAGTCACAGCTGGAACACCAGATTTACGGTATTGCTATTTTGGCAAGAGAATTTCACCCCAGAAAATAATAAATCCTTTGCCCGACACTATTAAACTTGGCCAGCCACTGCTTGGACACCTGTTTTACGGTATTACTATTTTGGCAACTGAATTTCACCCCAGAAAATAATAAATACTTTGCCGGACAATACTTAACTTGTTCAGTAACAGCTGGAACACCATATTTATGGTATTGCTATCTTGGCAAGAGAATTTCACCCCAGAAAATAATAAATCCTTTGACGGACACTATTAAACTTGGCCAGCCACTTCTGGGACACCAGATTTACGGAATTGCTATTTTGGCAACTGAATTTCACCCCAGAAAATAATAAATCCTTTGCCGTACACTATTAAACTTGTCCAGTCACAGCTGGAACACCAGATTTACGGTATTGCTATTTTGGCAACTGAATTTCACCCCAGAAAATAATAAATACTTTGCCGGACAATACTTAACATGTTCAGTAACAGCTGGAACACCATATTTATGGTATTGCTATTTTGGCAACTGAATTTCACCCCAGAAAATAATAAATCCTTTGGAAGACACTGTTAAACTTGGCCAGCCACTGCTGGGACACCAGATTTACGGTATTGCTATTTTGGCATTTGAATTTCACCCCAGATAAAAAAAAATATCCTTTGCCGGACACTATTAAACTTGGACAGCCACTGCTTGGACACCAGTTTTACGGTATTGCTATTTTGGGCAACTGAATTTCACCCCAGAAAATAATAAATAGTTTGCCGGACACTATTAAAATTGTCCAGTCACAGCTGGAACACCAGATTTACGGTATTGCTATTTTGGCAAGAGAATTTCACCCCAGAAAATAATAAATCCTTTGCCGGACACTATTAAACTTGGCCTGCCACTGCTGGGACACCAGATTTACGGTATTGCTATTTTGGCAACTGAATTTCACCCCAGAAAATAATAAATCCTTTGCTGAACACTATTAAACTTGGCCAGTCACAGCTGAAACTACTGATTTATAGTATTGCTATTTTGGCAACTGAATTTCACCCAAGAAAATAATAAATCCTTTGCCGGACACTATTATACTTGGCCAGCCACTGCTTGGACACCTGTTTTACGGTATTGCTATTTTGGCAACTGAATTTCACCCCAGAAAATAATAAATACTTTGCCGGACAATGTTTAACTTGTTCAGTAACAGCTGGAACACCATATTTATGGTTTTGCTATTTTGGCAACTGAATTTCACCCTAGAAAATAATGAATTCTTTGCCGAACACTATTAAATTTGGCCAGCCAATGCTAGGACACCAAATTTACGGTATTGCTATTTTGGCAAGAGAATTTCAACCCAGAAAATAATAAATCCTTTGCTGGAAACTATTAAACTTGGCCTGCCACTGCTGGGGCACCAGATTGACGGTATTGCTATTTTGGCAACTGAATTTCACCCCAGAAAATAATAAATCCTTTGCCGGACACTATTAAACTTGTCCAGTCACAGCTGGAACACCAGATTTACGGTATTGCTATTTTGGCAAGAGAATTTCACCCCAGAAAATAATAAATCCTTTGCCCGACACTATTAAACTTGGCCAGCCACTGCTTGGACACCTGTTTTACGGTATTACTATTTTGGCAACTGAATTTCACCCCAGAAAATAATAAATACTTTGCCGGACAATACTTAACTTGTTCAGTAACAGCTGGAACACCAGATTTATGGTATTGCTATCTTGGCAAGAGAATTTCACCCCAGAAAATAATAAATCCTTTGACGGACACTATTAAACTTGGCCAGACACTTCTGGGACACCAGATTTACGGTATTGCTATTTTGGCAACTGAATTTCAACCCAGAAAATAATAAATCCTTTGCCGGACACTATTAAACTTGGCCAGCCACTGCTTGGACACCTGTTTTACGGTATTACTATTTTGGCAACTGAATTTCACCCCAGAAAATAATAAATACTTTGCCGGACAATACTTAACATGTTCAGTAACAGCTGGAACACCATATTTATGGTATTGCTATCTTGGCAAGAGAATTTCACCCCAGAAAATAATAAATCCTTTGGAAGACACTGTTAAACTTGGCCAGCCACTGCTGGGACACCAGATTTACGGTATTGCTATTTTGGCATTTGAATTTCACCCCAGATAAAAAAAAATATCCTTTGCCGGACACTATTAAACTTGGACAGCCACTGCTTGGACACCAGTTTTACGGTATTGCTATCTTGGCAAGAGAATTTCACCCCAGAAAATAATAAATAGTTTGCCGGACACTATTAAAATTGTCCAGTCACAGCTGGAACACCAGATTTACGGTATTGCTATTTTGGCAAGAGAATTTCACCCCAGAAAATAATAAATCCTTTGCCGAACATTATTAAACTTGGCCAGTCACAGCTGAAACTAATGATTTATAGTATTGCTATTTTGGCAACTGAATTTCACCCCAGAAAATAATAAATCCTTTGCCGGACAATATTTAACGTGTCCAGTAACAGCTGGAACACCATATTTATGGTATTGCTATCTTGGCAAGAGAATTTCACCCCAGAAAATAATAAATCCTTTGGAAGACACTGTTAAACTTGGCCAGCCACTGCTGGGACACCAGATTTACGGTATTGCTATTTTGGCATTTGAATTTCACCCCAGATAAATAATATATCCTTTGCCGGACACTATTAAACTTGGCCAGCCACTGCTTGGACACCAGTTTTACGGTATTGCTATTTTGGGCAACTGAATTTCACCCCAGAAAATAATAAATACTTTGCCGGACACTATTAAAATTGTCCAGTCACAGCTGGAACACCAGATTTACGGTATTGCTATTTTGGCAACTGAATTTCACCCCAGAAAATAATAAATCCTTTGCTGGACACTATTAAACTTGGCCAGCCACTGCTGGGACTACCAGATTTACGGTATTGCTATTTTGGCAACTGAATTTCACCCCAGAAAATAATAAATCCTTTGCTGGACACTATTAAACTTGGCCAGTCACAGCTGGAACACCTGATTTATGGTATTGCTATTTTGGCAACTGAATTTCACCCCAGAAAATAATAAATCCTTTGCCGGACACTATTAAACTTGGCCAGCCACTGCTTGGACACCATGTTTTACGGTATTGCTATTTTGGCAACTGAATTTCACCCCAGAAAATAATAAATCCTTTGCCGGACACTATTAAACTTGGCCAGCCACTGCTGGGACACCAGATTTACGGTATTGCTATTTTGGCAAGTGAATTTCACCCCAGAAAATAATAAATCCTTTGCCGGACACTATTAAACTTGGCCAGCCACTGCTGGGACACCAGATTTACGGTATTGCTATTTTGGCAACTGAATTTCACCCCAGAAAATAATAAATCCTTTGCCGAACACTATTAAACTTGGCCAGTCACAGCTGAAACTACATGATTTATGGTATTGCTATTTTGGCAATTGAATTTCACCCCAGAAAATAATAAATCCTTTGCCGGACACTATTAAACTTGGCCAGCCACTGCTGGGACACCAGTTTTACGGTATTGCTATTTTGGCAACTGAATTTCACCCCAGAAAATAATAAATCCTTTGCTGAACACTATTAAACTTGGCCAGTCACAGCTGAAACTACTGATGTATAGTATTGCTATTTTGGCAACTGAATTTCACCCCAGAAAATAATAAATCCTTTGCCGGACACTATTAAACTTGTCCAGTAACAGCTGGAACACCAGATTTATGGTATTGCTATTTTGGCAATAGAATTTCACCCCAGAAAATAATAAATCCTTTGCCGGACACTATTAAACTTGGCCAGCCACTGCTTGGACACCAGTTTTACGGTATTGCTATTTTGGGCAACTGAATTTCACCCCAGAAAATAATAAATAGTTTGCCGGACACTATTAAACTTTTCCAGTCACAGCTGGAACACCAGATTTACGGTATTGCTATTTTGGCAAGAGAATTTCACCCCAGAAAATAATAAATCCTTTGCCGGACACTATTAAACTTGGCCAGGCACTGCTGGGACACCAGATTTACGGTATTGCTATTTTGGCAACTGAATTTCACCCCAGAAAATAATAAATACTTTGACGGACACTATTAAACTTGGCCAAACACAGATGAAACCACTGATTTATGGTATTGCTATTTTGGCAACTGAATTTCACCCCAGAAAATAATAAATACTTTGGAAGACACTGTTAAACTTGGCCAGCCACTGCTGGGACACCAGATTTACGGTATTGCTATTTTGGCATTTGAATTTCACCCCAGATAAAAAAAAAAATATCCTTTGCCGGACACTATTAAACTTGGACAGCCACTGCTTGGACACCAGTTTTACGGAATTGCTATTTTGGGCAACTGAATTTCACCCCAGAAAATAATAAATAGTTTGCCGGACACTATTAAAATTGTCCAGTCACAGCTGGAACACCAGATTTACGGTATTGCTATTTTGGCAAGAGAATTTCACCCCAGAAAATAATAAATCCTTTGACGGACACTATTAAACTTGGCCTGCCACTGCTGGGACACCAGATTTACGGTATTGCTATTTTGGCAACTGAATTTCACCCCAGAAAATAATAAATCCTTTGCCGAACATTATTAAACTTGGCCAGTCACAGCTGGAACACCATATTTATGGTATTGCTATCTTGGCAAGAGAATTTCACCCCAGAAAATAATAAATCCTTTGCCGGACACTATTAAACTTGGCCAGCCACTTCTGGGACACCAATTTTACGGTATTGCTATTTTGGCAACTGAATTTCACCCCAGAAAATAATAAATCCTTTGCCGAACATTATTAAACTTGGCCAGTCACAGCTGAAACAACTAGATTTATAGTATTGCTATTTTGGCAACTGAATTTCACCACAGAAAATAATAAATCCTTTGCCGGACACTATTAAACTTGGCCAGGCACTGCTGGGACACCAGATTTACGGTATTGCTATTTTGGCAACTGAATTTCACCCCAGAAAATAATAAATACTTTGCCGGACACTATTAAACTTGGCCAAACACAGATGAAACCACTGATTTATGGTATTGCTATTTTGGCAACTGAATTTCACCCCAGAAAATAATAAATCCTTTGGAAGACACTATTAAACTTGGCCAGCCACTTCTGGGACACCAATTTAACGGTATTGCTATTTTGGCAACTGAATTTCACCCCAGAAAATAATAAATCCTTTGCCGGACACTATTAAACTTGGCCAGTCACAGCTGAAACAACTGATTTATAGAATTGCTATTTTGGCAACTGAATTTCACCAAAGAAAATAATAAATCCTTTGCCGGACACTATTAAACTTGGCCAGGCACTGCTGGGACACCAGATTTAGGGGATTGCTATTTTGGCAATTGAATTTCACCCCAGAAAATAATAAATCCTTTGACGGACACTATTAAACTTGGCCAAACACAGCTGAAACCACTGATTTATGGTATTGCTATTTTGGCAACTGAATTTCACCCCAGAAAATAATAAATCCTTTGGAAGACACTGTTAAACTTGGCCAGCCACTGCTGGGACAATAGATTTACGGTGTTGCTATTTTGGCATTTGAATTTCACCTCAGATAAAAAAAAAATATCCTTTGCCGGAAACTATTAAACTTGGACAGCCACTGCTTGGACACCTGTTTTACGGTATTGCTATTTTGGCAACTGAATTTCACCCCAGAAAATAATAAATACTTTGCCGGACAATATTTAACTTGGACAGCCACTGCTTGGACACCAGTTTTACGGTATTGCTATTTTGGGCAACTGAATTTCACCCCAGAAAATAATAAATAGTTTGCCAGACACTATTAAAATTGTTCAGTCACAGCTGGAACACCAGATTTACGGTATTGCTATGTTGGCAAGAGAATTTCACCCCAGAATATTAATAAATCCTTTGCCGAACATTATTAAACTTGGCCAGTCACAGATGAAACTAATGATTTATAGTATTGCTATTTTGGCAACTGAATTTTGCCCCAGAAAATAATAAATCCTTTGCCGGACAATATTTAACTTGTCCAGTAACAGCTGGAACACCATATTCATGGTATTGCTATCTTGGCAAGAGAATTTCACCCCAGAAAATAATAAATCCTTTGCCGGACACTATTAAACTTGGCCAGCCACTTCTGGGACACCAATTTTACGGTATTGCTATTTTGGCAACTGAATTTCACCCCAGAAAATAATAAATCCTTTGCCGGAGACTATTAAACTTGGCCAGGCACTGCTGGGACACCAGATTTACGGTATTGCTATTTTGGCAACTGAATTTCACCCAAGAAAATAATAAATACTTTGCCGGACACTATAAAACTTGGCCAAACACAGCTGAAACCACTGATTTATGGTATTGCTATTTTGGCAACTGAATTTCACCCCAGAAAATAATAAATCCTTTGGAAGACACTGTTAAAATTGGCCAGCCACTGCTGGGACAATAGATTTACGGTATTGCTATTTTGGCATTTAAATTTCACCCCAGATAAAAAAAATATCCTTTGCCGGACATTATTAAACTTGATCAGCCACTGCTTGGACACCAGTTTTTCGGTATTTCTATTTTGTGCAACTGAATTTCACCCCAGAAAATAATAAATAGTTTGCCGGACACTATTAAACTTGTCCAGTCACAGCTGGAACACTAGATTTACGGTATTGCTATTTTGGCAAGAGAATTTCACCACAGAAAATAATAAATCCTTTGCCGGACACTATTAAACTTGGCCAGCCACTGCTTGGACACCTGTTTTACGGTATTGCTATTTTGGGAAACTGAATTTCACCCCAGAAAATAATAAATAGTTTGCCGGACACTATTAAACTTGGCCTGCCACTGCTGGGACACCAGATTTACGGTATTGCTATTTTGGCAACTGAATTTCACCCCAGAAAATAATAAATCCTTTGCCGAACATTATTAAACTTGGCCAGTCACAGCTGAAACTAATGATTTATAGTATTGCTATTTTGGCAACTGAATTTCTACCCAGAAAATAATAAATCCTTTGCCGGACAATATTTAACTTGTCCAGTAACAGCTGGAACACCATATTTATGGTATTGCTATTTTGGCAAGAGAATTTCACCCCAGAAAATAATAAATCCTTTGCCGGACACTATTAAACTTGGCCAGCCACTGCTTGGACACCAGTTTTACGGTATTGCTATTTTGGGCAACTGAATTTCACCCCAGAAAATAATGAATAGTTTGCCGGACACTATTTAACTTGTCCAGTCACAGCTGGAACACCAGATTTACGGTATTGCTATTTTGGCAAGAGAATTTAACCCCAGAAAATAATAAATCCTTTGCCGGACACTATTAAACTTGGCCAGCCACTGCTTGGACACCTTTTTTACGGTATTGCTATTTTGGCAACTGAATTTCACCCCAGAAAATAATAAATACTTTACCGGACACTATTAAACTTGGCCAGCCACTGCTTGGACACCTGTTTTACGGTATTGCTATTTTGGGCAACTGAATTTCACCCCAGAAAATAATAAATAGTTTGCCGGACACTATTAAAATTGTCCACTCACAGCTGGAACACCAGATTTAAGGTATTGCTATTTTGGCAAGAGAATTTCACCCCAGAAAATAATAAATACTTTGCCGGACACTATTAAACTTGGCCTGCCACTGCTGGGACACCAGATTTACGGTATTGCTATTTTGGCAACTGAATTTCAACCCAGAAAATAATAAATCCTTTGCCGAACATTATTAAACTTGGCCAGTTACAGCTGAAACTAATGATTTATAGTATTGCTATTTTGGCAACTGAATTTCACCCCAGAAAATGATAAATCCTTTGCCGGACAATATTTAACTTGTCCAGTAACAGCTGGAACACCATATTTATGGTATTGCTATCTTGGCAAAATAATTTCACCCCAGAAAATAATAAATCCTTTGCCGAACACTATTAAACTTGGCCTGCCACTGCTGGGACACCAGATTTACGGTATTGCTATTTTGGCAACTGAATTTCACCCCAGAAAATAATAAATCCTTTGCCGAACATTATTAAACTTGGCCAGTCACAGCTGAAACTAATGATTTATAGTATTGCTATTTTGGCAACTGAATTTCTACCCAGAAAATAATAAATCCTTTGCCGGACAATATTTAACGTGTCCAGTAACAGCTGGAACACCATATTTATGGTATTGCTTTCTTGGCAAGAGAATTTCACCCCAGAAAATAATAAATCCTTTGCCGGACACTATTAAACTTGGCCAGCCACTGCTGGGACACCAGATTTACGGTATTGCTATTTTGGCAACTGAATTTCACCCCTGAAAATAATAAAACCTTTGCCGGACACTATTAAACTTGGCCAGTCACAGCTGAAACAACTGATTTATAGTATTGCTATTTTGGCAACTGAATTTCACCCCAGAAAATAATAAATCCTTTGCCGGACACTATTAAACTTGGCCAGGCACTGCTGGGACACCAGATTTACGGTATTGCTATTTTGGCAAATGAATTTCACCCCAGAAAATAATAAAACCTTTGCCGAACACTATTAACCTTGGCCAACCACAGCTGACACCACTGATTTATGGTATTGCTATTTTGGCAACTGAATTTCACCCCAGAAAATAATAAATCCTTTGGAAGACACTGTTAAACTTGGCCAGCCAATGCTGGGACAACAGATTTACGGTATTGCTATTTTGGCATTTGAATTTCACCCCAGATAAAAAAATATCCTTTGCCGGACACTATTAAACTTGGACAGCCACTGCTTGGACACCAGTTTTACGGTATTGCTATTTTGGGCAAATGAATTTCACCCCAGAAAATAATAAATAGTTTGCTGGACACTATTAAACTTGTCCAGTCACAGCTGGAACACCAGATTTACGGTATTGCTATTTTGGCAAGAGAATTTCACCCCAGAAAATAATAAAACCTTTGCCGGACACTATTAAACTTGGCCTACCACAGCTGAAAACACTGATTTATGGTATTGCTATTTTGGCAACTGAATTTAACCCCAGAAAATAATAAATCCTTTGCAAGACACTGTTAAACTTGGCCAGCCACTGCTGGGACATCAGATTTACGGTATTGCTATTTTTGCATTTGAATTTCACCCCAGAAAAAAAAATATCCTTTGCCGGACACTATTAATCTTGGCCAGCCACTGCTTGGACACCAGTTTGACGGTATTGCTATTTTGGGCAACTGAATTTCACCCCAGAAAATAATAAATACTTTGCCGGACACTATTATACTTAGCCAGCCACTTCTGAAACCACTGATTTATGGTATTGCTATTTTGGCAACTGAATTTCACCCCAGAAAATAATAAATCCTTTGCCGGACACTATTAAACTTGGCCAGCCACTGCTGGGACACCAGATTTACGGTATGGCTATTTTGTCAACTGAATTTCACCCCAGAAAATAATAAATCCTTTTCCGGACACTATTAAACTTGGCCAGCCACTGCAGGAACACCAGATTTATGGTATTGCTATTTTGGCAATTGAATTTCACTACAGAAAAAAAAATATTCTTTGCCGGACACTAGTAAACTTGGCCAGCCACAGCTGAAACCACTGATTTATGGTATTGCTATTTTGGCAATTGAATTTCACCCAGAAAAAAAATATCCTTTGCCGAGCACTATGAAACTTGTCCAGTCATAGCTGGAGCACCAGATTTACTGAATTTCTATTTTGGCAACTGAATTTCACCCCAGAAAAAAATGTACCCTTTTACGGACAGATTTAAACTAGGCCAACAAAAGCTGGAACACCAGATGTATGGTATTTCTATTTTTGAAACTGAATTTCACCGCAGAAAATAATATATCCTATGACGGACACTATGAAACTTGTCCAGACACAGCTGGAACATCAGATTTACTGTATTTCTATATTGGCAACTGAATTTCAACCCAGAAAAAAATATACCCTTTTTACGGACAGATTTAAAGTAGGCCAACAAAAGCTGGATCACCAGATATATGGTATTTCTATTTTTGAAAATGAATTTCACCGCAGAAAATATTATATCCTATGATGGACACTATGAAACTTGTCCTGTCACAGCTAGAACACCAGATTTACGGTATTTCTATTTTGGCAACTGAATTTCACCCCAGAAAATAATAAATACTTTGCCGGACACTATTAAACTTGTCCAGTCACAGCTGGAACACCAGATTTACGGTATTGCTATTTTGGCAAGAGAATTGCACCCTAGAAAATAATAAATCCTTTGCCGAACACTATTAAACTTGGCCAACCACTGCTGGGACACCAGATTTACGGTATTGCTATATTGGCAACTAAATTTCACCCCAGAAAATAATAAATCCTTTGCCGGACACTATTAAACTTGGCTAGTCACAGCTGAAACCACTGATTTATAGTATTGCTATTTTGGCAACTGAATTTCACCCCAGAAAATAATAAATCCTTTGCTGGACACTATTAAACTTGGCCAGCCACTGCTGGTACACCAGATTTATGATACTGCTATTTTGGCAACTGAATTTCACCCCAGAAAATAAAAAATCCTTTGCAAGACACTGTTAAACTTGGCCAGCCACTGCTGGGACACCAGATTGACGGTATTGCTATTTTGACAATTGAATTTCACCCCAGAAAAAAATAAATCCTTTGCAGAACACTATTGAACTTGGCCAACCACTGCTGGGACACCAGATTTATGGTATTGCTTTTTTTGAAATTAAATTTCACCCCAGACAAAAAGATATCCTTTGCCGGACACTATTAAACTTGGCCAGCCTTTGCTGAAACCACTGATTTATGGTATTGCTATTTTGGCAATAGAATTTCACCCCAGAAAATAATAAATCCTTTGCTGGACACTATTAAACTTGGCCAGACACTGCTGGGACACCAGATTTACGGTATTGCTATTTTGCCATTTGAATTTCACCCCAGAAAAAAATAAATCCTTTGCCTGACACTGTTAAACTTGGCCAGCCACTGCTGGGACACCAGATTGACGGTATTGCTATTTTGACAATTGAATTTCACCCCAGAAAAAAATAAATCCTTTGCAGAACACTATTGAACTTGGCCAACCACTGCTGGGACACCAGATTTATGGTATTGCTTTTTTTGAAATTAAATTTCACCCCAGACAAAAAGATATCCTTTGCCGGACACTATTAAACTTGGCCAGCCTTTGCTGAAACCACTGATTTATGGTATTGCTATTTTGGCAATAGAATTTCACCCCAGAAAAAAATATATCCTTTGCCAGACACTATTATACTTGTCCAGTCACAGCTGGAACACTAGATTTGCCGTTTTCTATTTTTGCAACTGAATTTCACCGCAGAAAATAATATATCCTATGACGGACACTATGAAACTTGTCCAGTCACACCTGGAGCACCAGATTTACTGTATTTCTATTTTGGCAACTGAATTTCACCCCCCCAAAAAATATACCCTTTTACGGACAGATTTAAACTAGGCCTGCAACAGCTGGAACACCAGATTTATGGAATTTCTATATTTGAAACTGAATTTCACCGCAGAAAATAATATATCCTATGACGGACACTATGAAACTTGTCCATTCACAGCTGGAACACCAGATTTACGGTATTTCTATTTTGGCAACTGAATTTCACCCCAGAAAATAATAAATACTTTGCCGGACACTATTAAACTTGTCCATTCACAGCTGGAACACCAGATTTACGGTATTTCTATTTTGGCAACTGAATTTCACCCCAGAAAATAATACATACTTTGCCGGACACTATTAAACTTGTCCAGTCACAGCTGGAACACCAGATTTACGGTATTGCTATTTTGGCAAGAGAATTTCACCCCGTAAAATAATAAATCCTTTGCCGGACACTATTAAACTTGGCCAGCCACTGCTGGGACACCAGATTTACGGTATTGCTATTTTGGCAACTGAATTTCACCCCAGAAAATAATAAATCCTTTGCAGGACACTATTAAACTTGGCTAGTCACAGCTGAAACCACTGATTTATTGTATTGCTATTTTGGCAATTGAATTTCACCCCAGAACAAAAAATATATCCTTTGGCGGACACTCTTAAACTTGTCCAGTCACAGCTGGAACACCAGATTTACGGTTTTCTATTTTTGTAACAGAATGTTAGCGCAGAAAATAATATATCCTATGACGGACACTATGAAACTTGGCCAGCCACTGCGGGGACACCAGATTTACGGTATTGCTATTTTGGCAACTGAATTTCACCCCAGAAAAAAATATACCCTTTTACGGACAGATTTACACTAGGCCTGCAACAGCTGGAACACCAGATTTATGGTATTTCTATTTTTTAAACTGAATTTCACCGCAGAAAATAATATATCATATGACGGACACTATGAAAATTGTCCAGTCACAGCTGCAAAACCAGATTCACGGTATTTCTATTTTGGCAACTGAATTTCCCCCTAGAAAATAATAAATCCTTTGCCGGACAATATTAAACTTGTCCAGTCACAGCTGGAACACTAGATTTATGGTATTGCTATTTTGGCAACTGAATTTCACCCTAGAAAATAATAAATCCTTTGCCGGACACTATTAAACTTGGCCAGCCACTGCTGGGACACCAGATTTACGGTATTGCTATTTTGGCAACTGAATTTCACCTCAGAAATTAATAAATACTTTGCCGGACACTATTAAACTTGTCCAGTCACAGCTGAAACACCAGATTTACGGTATTGCTATTTTCGCAAGAGAATTTCACCCCAGAAAATAGTAAATCCTTTGCCGGACACTATTTAACTTGGCCAGCCACAGCTGAAACCAATGATTTATTGTATTGCTATTTTGGCAATTGAATTTCACCCCAGAAAAAAATATATCCTTTGCCGGACACTATTAAACTTGTCCAGTCACAGCTGGAACACCAGATTTACGGTTTTCTATTTTTGCAACAGAATGTTAGCGCAGAAAATAATATATCCTATGACGGACACTATGAAACTTGGCCAGCCAGTGCTGGGACACCAGATTTACGGTATTGCTATTTTGGCAACTGAATTTCACCCCAGAAAAAAATATACCCTTTTACGGACAGATTTACACTAGGCCTGCAACAGCTGGAACACCAGATTAATGGTATTTCTATTTTTGAAACTGAATTTCACCGCAGAAAATAATATATCCTATGAATGACACTATGAAAATTGTACAGTCACAGCTGGAAAACCAGATTCACGATATTTCTATTTTGGCAACTGAATTTCCCCCTAGAAAATAATAAATCCTTTGCGGGACACTATTAAACTTGGCTAGTCACTGCTGAAACCACTGATTTATAGTATTGCTATTTTGGCAACTGAATTTCACCCTAGAAAATAATAAATCCTTTGCCGGACACTATTAAACTTGGCCAGCCACTGCTGGAACACCAGATTTACGGTACTGCTATTTTGGCAACTGAAATTCACCCCATAAAATAATAAATCCTTTGCCAGACACTATTAAACTTGGCCAGCCACTGCTGGGACACCAGATTTATGGTATTGCTATTTTGGCAATTGAATTTTACCACAGAAAAAAATATATCATTTGCCGGACACTATTAAAATTGGCCAGCCACAGCTGAATCCACTGATTTCTGGTATTGCTATTTTGGCAATTGAATTTCACCACAGAAAAAAATATATCCTTTGCCGGACACTATTAAATTTGTCCAGTGACAACTGGAACACCAGATTTACGGTTTTCTATTTTTGCTACTGAATTTCACCGCATAAAATAATATATCCTATGACGAAAACTATGAAACTTGTCTAGTCACAGCTGGAGCACCAGATTTACAGTATTTCTGTTTTGGCAACTGAATTTCACCCCAGAAAAAAATATACCCTTTTACGGACAGATTTAAACTAGGCCAGCAACAGCTGGAACACCAGATGTATGGTATTTCTATTTTTGAAACTGAATTTCACCGCAGAAAATAATATATCCTATGACGGACACTATGAAACTTGTCCAGTCACAGCTGGAACACCAGATTTACGGTATTTCTATTTTTGCAAATGAATTTCACCCCAGAAAATAATAAATACTTTGCCGGACACTATTAAACTTGTCCAGTCACAGCTGGAACACCAGATTTACGGTATTGCTATTTTGGCAAGAGAATTTCACCACAGAAAATAAAAAATCCTTTGCCGGACACTATTAAACTTTGCCAGCCACAGCTGAAACCACTGATTTATTGAATTGCTATTTTGGCAATTGAATTTCACCTCAGAAAAAAATATATCCTTTGCCGGACACTATTAAACTTGTCCAGTCACAGCTGGAACACCAAATTTACGGTTTTCTATTTTTGAAACTGAATTTCACCGCAAAAAATAATATATCCTATGACGGACACTATGAAACTTGTCCAGTCACAGCTGGAACACCAGATTTACGGTATTGCTATTTTGGCAAGAGAATTTCACCCCAGAAAATAAAAAATCCTTTGCCGGACACTATTAAACTTTGCCAGCCACAGCTGAAACCACTGATTTATTGTATTGCTATTTTGGCAATTGAATTTCACCCAGAAAAAAATATATCCTTTGCCGCACACTATTAAACTTGTCCAGTCACAGCTGGAACACCAAATTTACTGTTTTCTATTTTTGAAACTGAATTTCACCGTAGAAAATTATATCTCCTATGACGTACACTATGAAACTTGTCCAGTCATAGCTGGAGACCCAGATTTACTGTATTTCTATTTTGTCAACGTAATTTCACCCCAGAAAAAAATATACCCTTTTACGGACAGATTTATACTAGGCCTGCAACAGCTGGAACACCAGATTTATGGTATTTCTATTTTTGAAACTGAATTTCACCGTAGAAAATAATATATCCTATGACGGACACTATGAAACTTGTCCAGTCACAGCTGGAACACCAGATTTAGGGTATTTCTATTTTGGCAACTGAATTTAACCCAAGAAAATAATAAATCCTTTTCCGGACATTATAAAACTTGTCCAGTCACAGCTATAACACCAGATTTACGGTATTGCTATTTTGGCAACTGAATTTCACCCTAGAAAATAATAAATCCTTTGCAGGACACTATTAAACTTGGCCAGCCACTGCTAGGACTCCAGATTTACAGTATTGCTATTTTGGCAACTGAATTTCACCCCAGAAAATAATAAATACTTTGCCGGACACTATTAAACTTGTCTAGTCACAGCTGGAACAACAGATTTACGGTTTTCTATTTTTGCAACTGAATTTCACCGCAGAAAATAATATATCCTATGACGAAAACTATGAAACTTGTCTAGTCACAGCTGGAGCACCAGATTTACAGAATTTCTATTTTGGCAACTGAATTTCACCCCAGAAAATAATATATCCTATGACGGACACTATGAAACTTGTCCAGTCACAGCTGGAACACCAGATTTAAGGTATTTCTATTTTGGCAACTGAATTTCACCCCAGAAAATAATAAATACTTTGCCGGACACTATTAAACTTGTCCAGTCACAGCTGGAACACCAGATTTACGGTATTGCTATTTTGGCAAGAGAATTTCACCCCAGAAAATAATAAATCCTTTGCCGGACACTATTAAACTTTGCCAGCCACAGCTGAAACCACTGATTTATTGTATTGCTATTTTGCCAATTGAATTTCACCTCACAAAAAAAGATATCCTTTGCCAGACACTATTAAACTTGTCCAGTCACAGCTGGAACACCAGATTTACCGTTTTCTATTTTTGCAACTGAATTTCACCGCAGAAAATAATATATTCTATGACGGAAACTATGAAACTTGTCCAGTCACAGCTGGAAATCCAGATTCACGGTATTTCTATTTTGGCAACTGAATTTCCCCCAAGAAAATAATAAATCCTTTGCCGGACAATATTAAACTTGTCCAGTCACTACTAGGACACTTTTAAACTTGGCCAGCTACAGCTGAAAACACTGATTTATGGTATTGCTATTTTGGCAATTGAATTTAACCCCAGAACAAAATATATCCTTTGCCGGACACTATTAAACTTGGCCAGCCACTGCTAAGACACCAGATTTACGGTATTGCTATTTTGGCAACTGAATTTCACCCCAGAAAATAATAAATCCTTTGCCGGACACTATTAAACTTGACTATTCACAGCTGAAACCACTGATTTATAGTATTGCTATTTTGGCAACTGAATTTCACCCTAGAAAATAATAAATCCTTTGCAAGACACTGTTAAACTTGGCCAGCCACTGCTGGGAAACCAGATTTACGGTACTGCTATTTTGGCAACTGAATTTCACCCCAGAAAATAATAAATCCTTTGCAAGACACTGTTAAACTTGGCCAGCCACTGCTGGGACACCAGATTTACGGTATTGCTATTTTGGCATTTGAATTTCACCCCAGAAAAAAATATATCCTTTGTCGGACACTATTAAACTTGGCCAGCCACTGCTGGTACACCAGATTTAGGGGATTGCTATTTTCGCAATTGAATTTCGCCCCAGAAAAAAATCTATCCTTTGCTAGACAGCAGACAGTATTACACTTCGCTAGCCACCGCTGGAACACCAGATTTAGGGGATTTCTATTTTGGCAACTGAATTTAACCCCTCAATAAAATATAGAAATTTCTATCCTGAGTTTCTAGGGGTGACTATAAGCACAGCCAAGCCCTTGATGTAGGATATTGCAAAAAAAAAAATCTAGTATTGATGGATTGATGGACTTGGTGGCAGTTTGTGCTGGTGCACCACAAGACACAAAATGGCTGCCGATTACCCCAGAAAAAAGTGACAGAAAAACGCTCTGTGCAGCCTAAAAACCAGTGAGCAATTAACTAGCAGAAGTTTAATGATTCACAGCTGTAGATCGATCACTTCATTAGGTGTTTTTGCTGACTTTTTCCTGCCTAATCTCGCCCTCACAGCAGCTGAGTCCTATCCCTACACTAATCAGAGCAGAGTGAAGTGCGGCGCTACGCGACTCCAGCTTAAATAGAGGCTGGGTCACATGCTGCACTTGGCCAATCACAGCCATGCCATTAATAGGCATGGCTGTGATGGGCTCTTAGGACAAGAAGTAAAACGCTAGCTGATTGGCTGCTGTGCAGCCCTTCAGAAAGCGTGAAGAAATCACCGAACAACGAACCCGAACCCGAACTTTTTTGAAAAGGTTTGGGTCCGTGTCCGTGTCCCAAACACCCCAAAATTCGTTACGAACCCGAACCATCCAGTTCGGGTTCGCTCATCCCTAGTGATAACCACAACAGGACCTCCCCAAACCCAATTTTTTATAAATATTAAATAAAATAAAGTAAAAAAATTATTTTATTTTGTGAATGAAGAATAACACTACATTATTGTATATTATAAAAAATATTATTTTTACTTATATTATTATATTAGTAGTATACATAATGAATATTGCACATGCATGAATAAGAAGCATGCACACCAGTTTAAGAGAATTCAAATACCCAATACTTGATACAGTCCTATGGAGAATAAATGGCCCATGCTAGTTGTCTCCACTCTCCACACAATCTGGACAGACAGCATCAACAGGTATTTGTTAAATTGGCGACTCATTACCTGCCAGAATAAGTGAAATTCAATTGCCAAAATACCAATCCCCTAAATCTGGTGTTCCAGCTGTGTCTGGCTAAGTTTAATACTGTACGTCAATGGATAGATTTTTTCTGTGGTTAAATAAAATCCCTGAAATAGAAATCCTAAAAATGTGCTTTCCGCTGTTCCTCTCCAAGTGTAATTCTGTCCGCAATAGGGTATATTATATTCATCGTGTCAGCATCTAAATGCAAGGCCTGAAAAATAAATCTTCTATATTTGCACACGCTACTGTGCATCTCCAAGTGTATTTCTGTCCGTAAAAGGGTATATTACACTAAGTGTCTAAATACAAGGCCTGAAAGCGTAATCCTCTATATTTGCACACGCTATTGTGCATCTCCAAGTGCAATTCTGTCCATAAAAGGATACCTTTCAGCCAGTGTCTAAATACTAGGCCTAATATTGATGTTTGAGTGAGTCGCACTGTGGAACAGCACCACTTTACCACCAATGACTGGGCCTCCATGCGAGACCTGTGTTGCCCTGTTGCACTGTTTAGAGTGCTCCACCAACATGGCCAGTGGCGATGACGCTGTTCACAGCAGGGTGGCACCCAACGCAGCTCGGCCTACCACTGGTGTGTGGCTGGGGGGCTGAGAGCATTCCCAGCTGACACGGGGGTACAAGTGGAAGCACAATGCGAAGGCAGAAGAGGAGCAAGAGGTCGCCAACACAGCTGTGTCACGGCCATCTCCTCTGAAGGCAGAGTTAGCATGGTCGAGATGTGGAAACGTTTTGTCATACCACCACAGCTAACTGTAGCACTAGCTGATAGGGAATGTGTTAGCAGGAGGCAGCATTTCAACAACATGGTGGAACAGTACATGTGCACATGCCTCTACGTACTGACTGATGGTTCGGCCCCATTCAACTTCTGGCCAGATGAAACCTTTTATGCCTTGGAGGTGCTGGCCTGCCCTGTGGCCAGTGTTATTGTCTGAATGTATATTTAGCACGGCAGGGGGCGTCATTACAGACAAACGCAGCTACCTGTCCACAGCCAACGTGGACAAGCTGACGTTTATAAAAATGAACCAGGCATGGATCCCACAGGACCTCTCCATCCCTTGTACAGAATAGACATTTATAACTGCCTCGCCCTAAACCATACATTCTTGTACTCAAGGGCACTTTTTTATTGAATCCTCTTTTTTTTAATTGTACCATTACTTTTGGGGGCAACACCAAGTTGAATGAACCTCTCCTCTGTCTGGGTGCCACGGGCCTACATTTCAGCTAATTGGTGTGTGACATTAACCTCTTTATGCAGTCAAATGACCTTTCTGGGTGTCAGGGGCCTAAATAACTGAAAGAGGCCTATTCCATTGGTGAGTAACATGATGCCTGTTTTGCTGCTATGGGACTTCTCTCCTCTGTCTGGGTACTGGGGCCTAAATAACTGAAAGTGGCCTGTTCCATTGGTGGGTAACATGATGCCTGTTTTGGTGCTATGGGACCTCTCTCCTCTGTCTGGGTGCTGGGGCTTAATTTACTGAAAGTGGCTTTTTCCAATGGTGGGTAACATAATGCCTCTTTTGCTGCTATGGGACCTTTCTCCTCTGTCTGGGTGCCAGGGGCCTACATTTCAGATAATCGCCTGTTGCTTTGGTGGGTGACATTATCCTCTTTTTGATGTCGAATGACCTCTACTCTGTCTGGGTGTCGGGCCTATATTTCGTTTAATTGCTTGCTGTCTTGGTGGGAGACATTTAACTCTTTTTACTGTCAAATGACTGCCCCATTGTGTGGGTGTCAGGGGCCTATATGTTGTTTAATCATTTGTTGTCTTAGTGGGAGATATTAAACTCTTTTTTACTGTCAAATGACCGCCACATTTGACCCCTGGGTGTCAGGGGCCTATATTTCGTTTACTTACTTGCTGTGTTGGTGGGAGACATTTAACTCTTTTTACTGTCAAATGACTGCCTCATTGTGTGGGTGTCAGGGACCTATATGTCGTTTAATCATTTGTTCCTTTTTTGGGACATTTTCCTCTTAATACTGTCAAATGACCTCTATATTGTCTGGTTCTCGGGGGCCTATATTTCTTTTCATCGCTTGCTGCATTGGTGGGAGATATTAAACTCTTTATACTGTCAAATGACCTCTACATTGTCTGGTTGTCGGGGGCCTATATTTCTTTTCATCGCTTGCTGCATTAGTGGGAGATATTAAACTCTTTATACTGTCAAATGACCTCTACATTGTCTGGTTGTCAGGGCCTATATTTTGTTTTATCGCCTGCTGTATTGGTGGGAGACATTAACCTCTTTTTACTGTGAAATGACCGCCCCATTGTCTGGTTATCAGGGCCTATATTTCTTTTCATCACTTGCTGCATTGGTGGGAGATATTAAACTCTTTATACTGTCAAATTACCTCTACATTGTCTGGTTGTCAGGGGCCTATAATTCATTTAATCGCCTGCTGCATTGGTGGGAGACATTAAAGTCTTTTTACTGTCAAATGACCGCCCCATTATGTGGGTGTCAGGGGCCTATATTTCGTTTAATTGCTTGCTGTCTTGGTGGGAGACATTAAACTCTTTTTACTGTCAAATGACCTCTCCTCTGTCTGGGTGTCAGGGGCCTACATAAATGATAATGGCCTGTTCCATTGCAGGTTGACCTAAGGCCTGTGTTGCTGTTACGGGACCGCTCTCCTCTTTGCGGGTGACATGGTACTCCTGAATTTGTAAATGAGGCCTGTGGCACTGTTGGGTGAAATAAATACTGATTTGGCATGATTGTAACTCTCCTCTTTGTGGGTGCCATGGGTCTGAATCTGTGAATGAGGCCTGTGGCATTGCTGGGTGAAATCAATACTGTCTTGGCGTGATTTTAACTCTCCTCTTTGTGGGTCCCGAGGGCCTGAATGTTTGAATAAGGCCTCTGGCCCTGCAGGCACACATGATTCCTTCTTGGCTGTGATGACAACTTCAACTCCCATGTATGGTTGCCATTGGCCTAAGTCTGTGAGTGAGGCCTGTGACACTGCTGGCAGACATTAATCCTTCTTGGCTGTGATGTAAACTTCAACTCCAATGTATGGCTGACATGGCCCTGATTTTGTGAATGAGGCCTGTGTCACTGCAGGCAGACACAAATCCTTTTTGGCTGTGATGAGAACTTCAACTCCCATAGCATTCCCACCTGACGCCACCCCAACCTCCTATTCCACCTCCTCCTCCAAGATGCCAATTGATATTGGTTACTTTTTATTTATTTTATTTTAAGTCATTTCCCTATCCACATTTGTTTGCAGGGGATTTATCTACATTTCACTGCCTTTTGCAGCCCTCTAGCCCTTTCCTGGGCTATTTTACAGCCTTTTTAGTGCCCAAAAGTTCGTGTCCCCATTGGCTTCAATGGGGTTCGGGGTCAAGTTCGGGCCGAGTTTGGATCCCGAACATTTTCGTGAAGTTCGGCTGAACTTTTTGAACCGCTCAACTCTATTTCTGAACTTTTCCTATGAACCAGGCACCCTCCCCTCTTCAGAGCAGAGGGTGCCTGGTTTAAACCTCGGGTTCTCCCATTGACTTCTATAGGGTTTGGGTGCTCGGCAGAGCAACGGAGCATCCCCATGTGCTCGGGCAGAGCACGCGGGCACCCGAGCATCGGGGTGCTCGATCATCACTAGTGCTGACCTGCCCTGCTGCCAGCGTTTGGTCTGAGTGTGTATTTAGTGCTGCTGGTAGCATTATAACAGATAAGCGTATCTGCTTGTCCACTGGCAATGCTAACAGGTTGAAAAATGAACAAGGTCTGGATTGCTCCTGACTTCTTAACTCCACCAGAGGAGAGCTGATCTGATGATGAAAATAAAGGCAGTTTCAATCTATCATTTGTAATGTACTCAATCTACTGTAGTGCATTCCCATGCACCTTTTGCACCACAAAAAAGAGTATACAGTTGAATCTTGTTTTTTCCTCCTCCTCCTCCTCATCCAGATTGTATATATTCCCCCCACTCTAATTTTTTTCTAGTGTCAGCTCCACTGCAGGCCCTCAACTCAAATTTTTTTTATGGTCATCTAAACAGCATGCACTCACATATAATGTTTTAGAGCATCATTTGAACAGCATGCAATTGCATATAATGTTTTAGAGCATCAGCTGAGCAGCATGCACTCGCATATAATGTTTTAGAGTGTCAGCTCACCTGCAGGCACTCACATATAATGTTTTAGAGCGTCAGCTCCCCTGCAGGCACTCGCATATAATTTTTTAGAGCGTCAGCTGAACAGCATGCACTCACATATAATGTTTTAGAGCATCAGCTCACCTGCAAGCACTAGCATTTAATGTTTTAGAGCGTCAGCTTACCTGCAGGCACTAACATATAATGTTTTAGAGCGTCATCTCACAGCAGGCACTCGCATAAAAAGTTTTAGAGCATCAGCTCACCAGCATGCCCTCGCCCCTAATGTTTTAGAGAGTCAGCTCAGCAGCAGGCCCTCACCCCTAATGTTTAAGAGGGTCACCAGCAGGCCCTTGCTCCAAATGTTTTTGATGGTCACCAGCAGGCCACCAATCATAATTTTTCAATGGTGTGTATGATGCCCTACTTTATGTGTAATAAATAGTGTTTTGTAGTGCCGGTTCCTTGTAATTTTTGGCAGCCCTTTCACTTGTGCATAGGGTTTATGAGTGTAGGAGTCCCACTACCTGAACAGTTGTACCACAATGTGAATAAGGCTCTCCTTTTTGTGATATACTGGCTGTTTCGGAGTGCCTCTTGCTTTTAATCTTTGGTAGCACTTGCACTTTATATACAATTGAATATACAGGAAAGAATGTTTCCTAACAATTTTTCCTGTGAAATTGATGGGGGGGGGGGGGGGGGGTTGTGCATGTTTTTGTCAGTTTGTAAAAGTTGCAACTCAGACAACATGGTTCCCAGCAGCGACATGGGAGGTGGTGTTTCTGTCACTTTCTGACCTTTTTCAATGCACCAGGCACCTTCCCCTCTTCAGAGCAGGGGGTGCCTGGTTGTCTCCCATTGACTTCCATTATACTCAGGTGCTCGGTCGAGCACACGAAGATAGCAATGTGTTTGGGCCAAACACCCGAATACTTTGGTGCTGGATCATCACTATAAGTTAACCAATTAAGCCCCCCTAGCTTAAACACCCTTAATGACCAGGCCACTTTTTACAATTCCGCACTACACTACTTTCACCGTTTATTGCCCCGTCATGCAACTTACCACCCAAATGAATTTTACCTCCTTTTCTTCTCACTAATAGAGCTTTCATTTGGTGGTATTTCATTGTTGCTGACATTTTTACTTTTTTTGCTATTAATACAAATTTAACGAAATTTTTGCAAAAAAATGACATTTTTCACTTTCTGTTGTAAAATTTTTAAAAAAACTACATTTCTATATAAATTTTTCTCTAAATTTATTGTTCTACATGTCTTTGATAAAAAAAAAGTCCAATAAGTGTATATTTATTGGTTTGGGTAAAAGTTATAGCGTTTACAAACTATGGTGCAAAAAAGTGAATTTCGGCATTTTGAAGCAGCTCTGACTTTCTGAGCACCTGTCATGTTTCTTCAGGTGTTAGAATGTCAAATCACACCATTTTAGAAAGAAGACACCCCAAAGTATTCGCGGAGGGGCATGGTGAGTTCATGTATCATTTCATTTTTTTTCACAAGTTAGCGGAAAATGACACTTTCTGAGAAAAAAAAAAAAAGTTTCAATTTCTGCTAACTTCTGGCAAAAAAAAAAGAAATCTCAGAAGGACTCACTATGCCCCTCAGTGAATACCTTGGGGTGTCTACTTTCCAAAATGGGGTCATTTGTGGGGTGTTTGTACTGTTCTGGCATTTTGGGCGGGGCTAAATTGTGAGCCGCCATGTAAAACTTAAAGGTACTCGTTGGAATTTGGGCCCCTTTGCGCACCCAGGCTGCAAAAAAGTGTCACTTATGTGGTATCGCCGTACTCAGGAGAAGTAGGGCAATGTGTTTTGGGGTGTATTTTTACATATACCCATGTTGGGTGAGAGAAATATCTCTGTAAACTGACAACTTTGTATAAAAATTTTTAAAAGTTGTCGTTTACAGAGATATTTTTCACACACAGTATAGGTATATATAAAAATACACCCCAAAGCACATTGCCCTACTTCTCCTGAGTACGGCGATACCACATGTGTGCCACTTTTTGCAGCCTGAGTGCAAAGGGGCCCTAAAACCAATGAGTACCTTTAGGATTTCACAGGGCATTTTTGCGCATTTGGATTCCAGACTTCTTCTCACGCTTTAGGGGCCCCTAAAATGCCAGGACAGTATAAATACCCCACATGTGACCCCATTTTGGAAAGAAGACACCCCAAGGTATTCCGTGAGGGGCATGGCGAGTTCATGTAAAATTTTATTTTTGTCACAAGTTAGTGGAATATGAGACTTTGTAAAAACAAAATAAAAAAAAATATATATCAATTTCCGCTAACTTGTGCCAAAAATAAAATTCTGTGAACTCGCCATGCCCCTCACGGAATACCTTGGGTGTCTTCTTTCCAAAATGGGGTCACATGTGGGGTATTTATACTGACCTGGCATTTTAGGGGCCCCTAAAGCGTGAGAATCCAAATGCGTAAAAATGGCCTGTGAAATCCTAAAGGTACTCATTGGTTTTAGGGCCCTTTGCACCTTGGCTGCAAAAGTGCCACACATGCGGTATCGCCGTACTCAGGAGAAGTAGGGCAATGTGTTTGGGTGTATTTTACATATACCCATACTGCGTGTGAGAAATATTGCTGTAAACGACAACTTTTACATTTTTTATTCAAAGTTGTCAATTTACAGAGATATTTCTCACACAAAGTATGGGTATATGTAAAAATACACCCCAAAACACATTGCCTGACTTCTCCTGAGTACGGCGATACCACATGAGTGACACTTTTTTGCAGCCAAGATGCGCAAAGGGGCCCTGAAACCAATGAGTACCTTTTAGGAGGGCATTTTTACGCATTTTCTTTCTCACGCTTTAGGGCCCCTAAAATGCCAGGGCAGTATAAATACCCCACATGTGACCCCATTTTGGAAAGAAGACACCCCAAGGTATTCTGTGAGGGGCATGGCGAGTTCATAGAAGATTTTTTTTTGGCACAAGTTAGCGGAAATTGATTTTTTATTGTTTTTCTCATAAAGTCTACCTTTCTGCTAACTTTTGACAAAAGTAAAATTTTTCATGGACTCACTATGCCCCTCAGCGAATACCTTGGGGTGTCTTCTTTCCAAAATGGGGTCATTTGTGGGTGTTTGTACTGTTCTGGCATTTTGGGTGGGGCTAAATTGTGAGCAGCCATATAAAACCTAAAGGTACTCGTTGGAATTTGGGCCCCTTTGCACTCGGGCTGCAAAAGTGTCACTCATGTGGTATCGCCGTACTCAGGAGAAGTAGGGCAATGTGTTTGGGGTGTATTTTACATATACCATGCTGGGTGAGAGAAATATCTCTGTAAATTGACAACTTTGAATAAAAAAATTTAAAAAGTTGTCGTTTACAGTGAGATTTCTCACACACAGTATGGGTATATGTAAAAATACACCCCAAAACACATTGCCCTACTTCTCCTGAGTTCGGCGATACCACATGAGTGACACTTTTTTGCAGCCAAGATGCGCAAAGGGGCCCTAAAACCAATGAGTACCTTTAGGATTTCACAGGGCATTTTTACGCATTTGGATTCTCACACTTTAGGACCCCTAAAATGCCAGGGCAGTATAAAAACCCCACAAGTGGCCCCATTGTGGAAAGAAGACACCCCAAGTTATACCGTGAGGGGCATGGCAAGTTCACAGAAAAAAAGAAATTTGGCACAAGTTAGCGGAAATTTATTTTTATTTAATTTTTTTTACAGTCTCATATTCCACTAACTTGTGACAAAAAATAAAATTTTGCATGAACTCGCCATACCCCTCACGGAATACCTTGGGGTGTCTTCTTTCTAAAATGGGGTCACATGTCAGGTGTTTGTACTGTCCTGGCATTTGAGGGTCTCCGCAATCATTACACGTATGGCCAGCATTAGGAGTTTCTGCGATTCTCCGTATATTGAGCATACGGGTAATGAGATTTTTTCCCGTTCAGCCTCTGGGCTGAAAAGAAAAAATGAACGGCACAGATTTTTTCATTCGCATCAATCAATGTGGATGAAAAATCTCTGCCCAAAAATGTGCAAAAAACAAAACGGCACAGATTTCCTCATTCGCATCGATCAATGTGGATGAATAAATCTCTGCCAAAAATGTGCAAAAAAAAGTAGTAAGGCCCCATTCACACGTCCGCAAAAATTCTGCGGAATAGATGCCGACCCATTCAGTGTGAATGGGGCTGGCGGTGATGCGGAGAGCACACTATGCGCTCGCCGCATCAGCATTTGCGGAGCTGCGGCCGCAAACTTCCGGGTTTCGGCGCCCCAAGCATCCGGCCGCAGCTCCGCAAAAGATAGAGCATGTCCTATTCTTGTCCGCAATTGCGGACAAGAAAAGGCATTTTCTATATAGTTCTGGCAATTTGCGGATCCGCAAAATGCGGAAAGCACATTGCTGGTGTCCGTGTTTTGCGGATCCGTGGATCCATGGATCCGCAAAACACATACGGACGTCTGAATGAGTCTTACAGGGGGGTAATTAGTGTCAGGGGGGTGACAGGGGGGTGACATGGGGTGATCGGGGGTTAATCAGGGGTTAATCAGTGACGGGGTGGGGGGGGTGGGGTGGATGGGTGGGGGGTCTGTGTGGTGTTTTGGTGCACTTACAAAAGTTTCTTTGGTGGTCCCAAGCAAAAGGGACCACCAAAGGAACGATCAGCAAGCATATCAGACGCTGTTAACAAAACAGCGTCTGATATGCCATTTTTTTAACTTCTAGGTCACCCACAGGTAATTATAGACTAATTAGTTTAACTTCTGTTGTGGGAAAAATGTTTGAAGGACTCTTAAGGGACTATATACAGGAGTATGTGACTGTAAATAATATTATGAGTAATACCCAACATGGATTTACCAAAGACAGAAGTTGTCAGACTAACTTGATCTGTTTTTATGAGGAGGTGAGTAGAAGCCTATACAGAGGGACGGCTGTGGATGTAGTGTTTATGGAATTTGTAAAGGCTTTTCATACTGTCCCTCATAGAAGTTTAATAGGTAAAGTAAGGTATATAGGCTTGGAAAGTATAGTTTGTAATTGGATCAAAACTGGATGAAGGACCGTGTCCAGAGAGTTGTGGTCAATGATTCCTATTCAGAATGTTCCCTGGTTATAAGTGATGTACACCAAGGTTCAGTGCTGTGTTCTCTATTATTTGATTTATTTATTAATGATATAGAGGACGGGATTAATAGCACCATTTCTATTTTTGCAGATGACACTAAGCTGTGTAGTACTGTGCAGTCTATGGAAGATGTCCATAAAATACAAGCTAACTTGAATACTCTTAGTGATTGGGCATCAACTTGGCAAATGAGGTTCAATGTGGATAAATGTAAAGTTATGCATCTTGGTGCATCATATGTCCTAGGGGAACACTGGGAGCAGGGCCGGGCCGACACAGGGGCTGGGTAGGCTCCAGCCTCAAGGTGCTCTAGCCTCAGGACACAGGCAGGGGCCGGCCAGACACTTTAAATTATTATGATGATGACCCGGCCGCGGCCGCCCCACTGGAGCCGCCGGTAGTGGCGACCGGCGTCATCCTCACATAACAGCAGCAGTCTGCAGCACCCAGCGGGTGCCGCTCTCTGAGCCGCCCCTCTGACACTCTTCTTAGCGAGCGCAGTGTGTTTAGGAAGCCGGCCGCCGCACAGGCACGTCTCTGCGTAGTGCGTACATGACGTTGCCAGGTAGCCAGGCCAGCTCCGCCCCAGAGCGCTTCTGTTCTGTGCACCTAGTTGACGGGTTCCTCCTGTGTGGCCTGTGGCGGGAGAAGAAGAGTACGTGTCGCGCGGCGCCAGTCAGTGTCAGCTCCAGAGTCCAGCCAGAGCCTCCCTCACACAGGCAGCAGCACAGCAGCAGACCTGTCTTCACAGTACTGCCACCATTGCCAGCCCATGCCCCCCCACTTTGACCTCAGAGGTTTGTGAAACCAGCAGGGAGCCCATTAGGCCAGGCCCTGGCCGCCAGGGTTAAGGGGGGGGGGTGGGACTGTGTCTGGGAGTTGCCAATGCAATCATGCCATCTGACAGAGGCCATGCCATCTGACAGAGGCCTTTTCTGGGGGGGGGGGGAGAAGGGGGGGCGCCAAATGAATAGTACCATTTGGGGGGGGGGCATGTGAGTGCCATTTGCAGCACACAGGCAGCAGCACTGCAGCAGACCTGTCTTCACAGTTTCACTGCCACCATTGCCATCCCATGCCACCCCACTTTGACCTCAATGGTTTGTGAAACCAGCAGGGGGCCCATTTGGCCAGGCCCTGGCCGCCAGGGTTAAGGGGGGGATGTCGGACTGTGTCTGGGAGTTGCCAATGCCATCATGCCATCTGACAGAGGCCTTTTCTGGGGGGGGGGGGCAAATGAGTGGTACTATTTGGGGGGGCGGGGTGTGAGTGCCATTTGCGGCACACAGGCAGCAGCACTGCAGCACTCACAGTTTCAATCTTGCCATTCTTTCCATTGAATATGCAATGGCAAAGCAAATTGACTTTGAAAAGGTGATTGACCAATTTGCTTCAATGAAGGCAAGAAAAGTTGCACTGTAATTTACACCCGTATCTGTTTTGCACTTGGAATTTTGCACTTGGAATTTTGCTGACCACAAAACTATACAGTTTTTGATGCAAAACTTGATAGATTTTATTCTGTCTTGTTGACAGGATTATGTTTATTTATATTAACCACTACAGGACTGCCTAACGCACGGATGCGTCCGGCGGGCGGTCCTGTAGTTCTGAGTGGACGCATCGGCGCGTCATCTCGCGAGACGCGAGATTTCCTGTGAACGCGCGCGCGTTCACAGTGCCGTGCGTCTCACTAGTTATACTGCAGCCTGCCAGCGATGATCCATCGCTGGCAGGCTGTAGATGCGAAATAAATCGCATCAAACATGTATATCAGACGCTGTTTTGTTAACAGCGTCTGATATACCTGCTACCTGGTCCTCTGGTGGTCCCATTTGCTGGGATCGACCACCAGAGGACCAGGTAGCTATGTAAAGTTGCACCAAACACTACAGTACCCCCCCCCCGTCACTTATTAACCCCTTGTTAACCCCTTGATCACCCCATCTAGATTCCCTGATCACCCCCCTGTCACTGATCACCCCCCTGTCATTGATCACACCCCTTGTAAGGCTCCATTTAGACGTCCATATGTGTTTTGCGGATCCGCAGATCCTCAAAACACGGACACCGGCAATGTGCTTTCCGCATTTTGCAGATCCGCACATTGCCAGAACTATATAGAAAATGCCTTTTCTTGTCCGCAATTGCGGACAAGAATAGGATATGTTCTATATTTTTGCAAAACGGAAGTGCAGACCCGGAAGTGCGGATCCGCAATTCCGGATCCGAGCGGGACAAGGTCTGTCCCCATAGAAATGAATGGGTCCGCAATTCCGTTCCGCAAACAGAATTGCGGACGTGTGAATGGGGCATAAGGGTCCCTTATCACCGCCAGTTAGTTAGCTACTTATTAGGTAGTTAGCGCCCACCGCACCGCAGTCACTGATTTTGGCAGAGATTTTTTCATCCACGATGATCGATGCGAATGAAAAAATCTGTGCCGTTCATTTATTTATTTTTTTCAGCCCAGAGGCTGAATGGAAAAAAAAAATCTCATTACACATATGCTCAATATAAGGAGAATCGCAGAAACTCCTAATGCTGGCCATACGTGTAATGATTGCGGAGACCCTCAAATGCCAGGGCAGTACAAAAACCTCACATGTGACCCCATTTTAGAAAGAAGACACCCCAAGGCTGCCCTGGCATTTTAGGGGTCCTAAAGCGTGAGAATCCAAATGCTTAAAAATGCCCTGTGAAATCCTAAAGGTACTCATGGAAATTTGGGCCCCTTTGCGCATCTTGGCTGCAAAAAAGTGGCACACATGTGGTATCGCCGTACTCAGGAGAAAAAGGGCAATGAGTTTTGGGGTGTATTTTTTTATATATACCCATACTTTGTGTGAGAAATATCGCTGTAAACGACAACTTTTTAAATTTTTTTTTTACAAAGTTGTCAATTTACAGAGATATTTCTCTCATCCAACATGGGTATATGTAAAAATACACCCCAAAACACATTTCCCTACTTCTCCTGAGTACGGCGATACCACATGTGTGCCAATTTTTTGCAGCCTGGGTGCGCAAAGGGGCCCAAATTCCAACGAGTACCTTTAGGTTTTACATGGCTGCTCACAATTTAGCCCCACCCAAAATGCCAGAACAGTACAAACACCCCACAAATAACCCCATTTTGGGAAGTAGACACCACAAGGTATTCGCTGAGGGGCATATTCAGTACATGAAAAATTGAACTTTTTGTCAAAAGTTAGCGGAAAGGGAGACTTTGTGAGAAAAAACAATAAAAAATCAATTTCCGCTAACTTGTGCCAAAAAAAAAATCTTCTATGAACTCGCCATGCCCCTCACGGAATACCTTGGGGTGTCTTCTTTCCAAAATGGGGTCACATGTGGGGTATTTATACTGCCCTAGCATTTTAGGGGCCCTAAAACGTGAAAAGAAAAATGCGTAAAAATGCCCTCCTAAAAGGTACTCATTGAAATTTGGGCCCCTTTGCGCATCTTGGCTGCAAAAAAGTGTCACACATGTGGTATCGCCGTACTCAGGAGAAGTAGGGCAATTTGTTTTGGGGTGTATTTTTACATATACCCATTCTGGGTGAGAGAAATATCTCTGTAAATTGACAACTTTGTATAAAAAAATTTAAAAAGTTGTCGTTTACAGCGATATTTCTCACACAAAATATGGGTATATATAAAACTACACCGCAAAACACATTACCCTACTTCTCCTGAGTACGGAGATACCACATGTGTGACACTTTTTTGCAGCCAAGATGCGCAAAGGGGCCCTAAAACCAATGAGTACCTTTAGGATTTCACAGGGCATTTTTACGCATTTGGATTCTCACGCTTTAGGGCCCTCAAAATGCCAGAACAGTACAAACACCCCACAAATGACCCCATTTTGGGAAGAAGACACCACAAGGTATTCGCTGAGGGGCATATTCAGTACATGAAAAATTGAACTTTTTGTCAAAAGTTAGCGGAAAGGGAGACTTTTTGAGAAAAAACAATGAAAAATCAATTTCCGCTAACTTGTGCCAAAAAAAAAATCTTCTATGAACTCGCCATGCCACTCACAGAATACCTTGGGGTGTCTTCTTTCCAAAATGGGGTCACATGTGGGGTATTTATACTGCCCTAGCATTTTAGGGGCCCTAAAGCGTGAGAAGAAAAATGCGTAAAAATGCCCTCCTAAAAGGTACTCATTGGAATTTGGGCCCCTTTGCGCATCTTGGCTGCAAAAAAGTGTCACACATGTGGTATCGCCGTACTCAGGAGAAGTAGGGCAATGTGTTTTGGGGTGTATTTTTACATATACCCATTCTGGGTGAGAGAAATATCTCTGTAAATTGACAACTTTGTATAAAAAACAATTTAAAAAGTTGTCATTTACACCGATATTTCTCACACAAAGTATGGGTATATATAAAACTACACCCCAAAACACATTGCCCTACTTCTCCTGAGTATGGAGATACCACATGAGTGACACTTTTTTGCAGCCAAGATGCGCAAAGGGGCCCTAAAACTAATGAGTACCTTTAGGATTTCACAGGGCATTTTTAAGCATTTGGATTCTCATGCTTTAGGGCCCCTAAAATGCCAGTGCAGTATAAATACCCCACAAGTGACCCCATTTTGGAAAGAAGACACCCCAAGGTATTCCATGAGGGGCATTTCGAGTTCACAGAATTTTTGTTTTTTGGCACAAGTTAGCGGAAATTGATATATTTTTTTTTTTTTGTTTTTTTACAAAGTCTCATATTCCACTAACTTGTGACAAAAAATAAAATTTTACATGAACTCACCATACCCCTCACGGAATACCTTGGGGTGTCTTCTTTCTAAAATGGGGTCACATGTGGGGTATTTATACTGTCCTGGCATTTTAGGGGCCCCTAAAGCGTGAGAAGAAGTCTGGAATCCAAATGCGTAAAAATGCCCTGTGAAATCCTAAAGGTACTCATTGGAATTAGTGCCCCCTTTCGCACCCAGGCTGCAAAAAAAGTGTCACTCATGTAGTATCGCCGTACTCAGGAGAAGTAGAGCAATGTGTTTTGGGGTGTATTTTTTATATATACCCATACTTTGTGTGAGAAATATCTCTGTAAACGACAACTTTTTAATTTTTTTTATACTAAGTTGACAATTTACAGAGATATTTCTCTCACCCAACATGGGTATATGTAAAAATACACCCCAAAACACATTTCCCTACTTCTATTGAGTACGGCGATACCACATGAGTAACACTTTTTTGCAGCCTGTGTGCGCAAAGGGGCCCCTTTAGGTTTTACATGGCTGCTCACAATTTAGCCCCGCCAAAAATGCCAGAACAGTAAACACACCCCACAAATTACCCCATTTCGGAAAGTAGACACCCCAAGGTATTCACTGAGGGGCAAAGTGAGTCCGTGGGAGATTTTATTTTTTTTGCCAGAAGTTAGCAGAAATGGAAACTTTATTTATTTATTTTTTTCCTCAGAAAGTGTCATTTTCTGCTAACTTGTGAAAAAAATGAAATGATACATGAACTCACCATGCCCCTCCGCGAATAATTTGGGGTGTCTTCTTTCTAAAATGGTGTCATTTGGGGGGTATTTATACTATCCTGGCATTCTAGCACCTGAAGAAACATGACAGGTGCTCAGAAAGTCAGAGCTGCTTCAAAATCCGGAAATTCACTTTTTTGCACCATAGTTTGTAAACGCTATAACTTTTACCCAAACCAATAAATATACACTTATTGGATTTTTTTTTTATCAAAGACATGTAGAACAATAAATTTAGAGAAAAATTTATATAGAAATGTAGTTTTTTTCTTTAAATTTTACAACAGAAAGTGAAAAATGTCATTTTTTTGTCAAAAATGTCATTCAATTTTTATTAATAGCAAAAAAAGTAAAAATGTCAGCAACAATGAAATACTACCAAATGAAAGCTCTATTAGTGAGAATAAAAGGAGGTAAAATTCATTTGGGTGGTAAGTTGCAGAATTGTGAAAAGTGGCCTTTTCATTAAGGTGTTTAAGCTAGGGGGGCTGAGGTGGTTAAGATTATGTGGTTACTGTCTTATATGACTTGTTTTTGCACTTTATTTCCATCTTTATATGGATCTAAAGAGGTTGTGCATTTGTTTACAGCTATAGTTAATTGGTACATTAAACTGTGCATACTTGTGTGATTACAACAGTAAGTATTTAGTAAAGACTCCACAAGTTGGGGGGGGGGGGGGTTCGCACTTGGGCAGCTCAGCCTCTTTTGGTGGTGGACTTTGTCCCAGCCCTGACTGGGAGAGTCACTTATAGAGAAGGATTTGGGTGTCCCTGTAAATGGTAGATTAAATAACAGCATACAATGTCAATCAGCTGCTTCTAAGGCTACCAGGATATTGTCATGCATTAAACGAGGCATAGACTCTCGGAGCAGGGATGTAATACTACCACTTTACAAAGCATTGGTGCGGCCTCATCTGTAATATGCAGTTCAGTTCTGGGCACCAGTCCATAGAAAGGAAGCTCTGCAGCTGGAAAAAGTACAGAGGAGAGCGACTGAACTGATAAGGGGCATGGAGGGTCTTAGTTATGAAGAAACATTAAAATAATTAAATTTAGTTAGTCTTGAGAAGAGACGTCTAAGGGGGGACATGATTAACCTACACAAATATATAAATGGGCTATACAAAAAATACAGTGTAAAAGGCCCTCAAAAGACAAGCGGCACTGCCTCCGACTTGAGAAAAAAAAGTTCAGTCTCCAGAAGCATCAATGCTTCTTTACTCTAAGAACTGTAAATCTGTGGAATAGACTTCCTCAGGACTTGGTCATAGCAGGAACAGTGGACAGTTTTAAAAAGGGTTTAGATGAATTTTTAAAAGTAAATTACATTAATTGCTTATGAAAATGTGTATATACACCACAAAATACAAAGTTACCACAGACTACAGAGTGCTGCCTCGTTTTTGTGTATTTTTATGAAAATGTGTAGAAATCTGAGTCTCACTTCCTTCTGGGATTCGTGTCCCCACCTATCCCTTGGTTGAAATTGATGGACTTATGTCTTTTTTCAACTGTATTAACTATGTAACTATACTACAGATTTTAGGGTATTTAGGTTCATTTATACATAAGTATATCCGTTAATCCCTAACTTTGTAATTGGGGTGAAATTGCACCTGATACTAAAAATTTTGGGGTGTTCACATTCTTTTATGATTCAATATATCTTTATTTAAATTGTACATCTCATTGTAATAAAGGATGACTTCAAATCATGATACAAAAGAAAATTTAATTCAGAAGTATTAAGGTAAACATTAATTAATTAAATATTATATCCTTAATTAAAACAGAAAGAAATAGAAGGGGAAAAAAAGAAAAACAAAACACATGCACAGTTTTTTTTAATAAAATCAAAATCGACAGACTTAGGGCTCGTTCACATCACTTTTTGTCTTTTCCGAAAAGTCCTGCATGCAGTACTTTCATGTCCGCTCAAAAATCATGTTCTGAGCGTACACCAAACGGACCCCATTAAAGTCTATGGGGTCTTTAGGCTCTGTTGGTGTCAGTTAGGTGTCAGTTAGGCACAGCATCCGTCCTTTCCGTTCTCCTGCTCCTGAACGGAGCCGGAGAACAGAAAAGACAAATGGTGATGTGAACGAAGCCTTAATGATAGAGCTAGATTCCTTTAGAAATTCAGAAAAAACTTATAGAATTCAACCAGAACCACGGTGACCATTTGTTAACATGCTCTGAGAGTTTACCATCATCAGACGCCTTAATCTCATCCATTCTTCTTAGAAAATTCACTGTATCAACCCAATCCGCTCTGGATACAGGCCCTGAGCACTTCCATTTTCTTGGAATAAGTTGTTTTACGGCCATCAGAAAAAAAAAAAAAAAAAGATAAGGCAGCTACTGAACCTTTCCTAGGTGTCGTAGGGAAAAATAAAAGTGCAATCTTTAGAGTAAGAATCAAAGACTCATCAAATAACCTCATGCCATAAAGGTAAGATTAAGGAGCAATACCACCAGATATGATTCATAGGGCCAGATATATCAACAGCTAAAGTCACATCGGTAACATTGCAAATTTTTTTGTGACTTTTTCAAGCTGTGCACTAAGCTCTCCAATTTTGTGAAAGTGGGCCTGTTTTCTTATGTAAATGAATCTCTAGACAGATTTATTATTGCGACCATTTAAAAAGTCGCAAAAAAGTCACAAAAAAATGCGCAATTTCACTCCAGGGGGGACCATGCTTATCTTATGCGACTTTTTATTAGAACATGCAACTTTTTTGTAAAGACGTGCGACTTTTGTAAAGCCGCTTACTGAAGGGTAAACTGCTACCATCAAACCACATTTATCACAGTATTAAAGGACCATTAATAAATCTGACTAACCAAAAGTGACTTTGGGCATATGTAAAAGTGGAGTAAGATGTAAGTGTAACGATAAATCTGGCCCATAGTCCCCATCCCCTAAATAAAAACGGATAAAAACGATGCAGTCTGGTGGGGGTTCTATACCAACGTGAACTAATTTTATAATTAAGCTCCTGAATTCATATAGTAACTGAATTTTTATGTAATAAAGTTAATTACTTCCTCCATTGTTCTATTGGGCATAGTCTATCTAAATCCTTTTCCCAATTCATTATAAACTCTGGTTTACACTCCTCCATCTCTTCCATAGCCAATAATTTATACATGTATGATACTATGTGATTTGGCAAAAAATCAGTCAAACACATACAGTAGATTCAAATGGCTTTAACTGTAGGTACAAAATGGACATTGTGGCAAAATTCTGTACAGGTCCCTGGAGGTGTCTCAAATGGGCCTACAAGTTCATTTTGGGGGGGGGGGGGCTGGATTATTGAACCAACAAGCACATCCTTCACCATGGGAACTTAGATCTTGGGATTTCCCAGTAAAGATGTTAAAGGTCAGGGAGATGTTATTAACCCAGATGACTGGTCAAACCTTACCCATGATAAATATAAGGTTCATATAAAGGGAGAGGGGAGCTAATCAAACCATCCTTTTTGGGCAACCAAAAAAATCCATCTGGTTACAGTATAGTTACTTTATGATGGAATAAATCCAGAAGACAAGCACAAATCAAGGCTTAATAGTACTGATAAAAGTCAGGATGATCAATTGCCCCTCTATTTTTGGGTAAGGTCAGTGTTGAATATTGTGATCGAGGTCTAGTACCTTTCCATATAAGTAATGATATCTTTTGCCTTAGTTTAACAACAAAAGGATTCTGGTAATAAGGTCAGCAGGGTCTGAAACAGATATAATAATTTTGGTAATATGTCCATTTTGATTGTGTTCACTCTGCTGAACTACAATATTGGGAGTGAAGTCCATTTAAGGAGGCCTACATCTAATGCCACCAGGAAGGGATTACAATTAAGGGAATATACCTGAGATGGGTCACATGGGAGTTATATTCCCAAATATTTCGCAGAGGTCTCCTTCCATTTAAAGGAAAAGGATGAAGATAGTGTCACCGACCTGCCTGTCCGAGCTCCAGCGCTGCAGTATGGCGTTCGGACATGGCAGCGCAGTGCCAGATGCTGTGCTCTTCTGCCTTTGTGCGAATTGGACTATTGCTTTTGGACTTGACCTCGACTATTCCTTGACCTCTTCCTCTGCTCAGTGATTCTGTACTTGCTTCCTGTTTCGGTATTGACCCTTGGCTTGTTATTGCTACCTCCTTATGCTTAGTGATTGTGTTTGGTATTGATCTCCTGGTTTGACTGTTTCTGGCATGACTTCCCCTTGGTGTTTGTTTGTTTGTCTGTCTGTCCTGTGTGTGAACAGGTTCCTAAGGTTTTTACCGCGGACGCTTGGTTTGAATCTCTGCACTTACCAGTATAGGGACCATCGACTAGTTGTGAACTTGTAGCCTAGGACTTGTTCTGCAAGTAGGCAGGGTCAGAGGGCTGGGTTCAAGTTAGGGCTTACTGTGTGAGTGCGTCTTCCTGCCTACGGTCGTGGCCGATAGATGTAATACTTCCTTTTGCGGATGAGAAATATTGAGTATTTCAGACTTAGGTATATTTATTTTGAAGTTACTCAATCTTACGTATTTCTGCAATTCATGCATTATAGCAAGGAGACTAATTCGAGGGGAGGTTACATACAGGAGATGATCATCAGTGAAAAGAGAAAGCTTGTGTTCAATATCTCCTATTTTAAGTGAATAGATGGGTTCTGTCTCAAGGCATTAGCTAATTATTCCATCACCAGCACATAGAGGGAAGGAGACAGGTAACAACCCTGTCTCACCCCATTACGGATGGGGATGGAAGCTGAGAGAATGCCATTGACCCGTATTTTTGCAGAAGGCTTGGTGTAAAGTGCCATAATCCAATTGAGCATGCGACTGCCAATCTCGACCAACGTAGACCTCAAGAATTTCGAGCTTACTCTATCAAATGCATTGACAGAATGAAGAGAGAAAGTTGATCAGCTCTTGCTTTCGAAATTTAAGAAAGGCCCAATCTGGATACCCACAAGTTTTTAATGCCCCTCTGAGGTGTTTGAATTCCTTCGCCTTGGCCTCTGTACTGGTGGGGATTTTCTCTGCCCGGTGGTGTAGAGTCTGGATGACTTCCACCATCCTCTAGACCACAAACTGGGAGTCATTCAGACTCTACACCACCGGGCAGAGAAAATCCCCACCAGCACAGAGGCCAAGGCGAAGGAATTCAAACACCTCAGAGGGGCACTTAAAACTTGTGGGTATCCAGATTGGGCCTTTGTCAAAACAGAAGGAAGGAGAAGAAAGAACACCAAGACTATCAGTGAGGGCGAGAAGCATGACAGACGCAAAAATATGGTTATCCCATTTGTAGCTGGGGTGTCTGAGAAACTCAAAAGGATTTTTAATAAACATAGCATCCCTGTCTATTTTAAACCCAGCAACACACTGAGAGAACAACTGGTTCACCCAAAAGACCAAACGCCTAAACACAAGATGGACAACATTGTGTACACAGTCCAGTGCAATGAGGAATGCGCAGAACTGTATATCGGCGAAACAAAACAACAACTACATCAGCGTATGGCACAGCATAGAAGAGCCAAAACCTCTGGTCAAGGTGTACTTACATCTAAAAGATGTTGATTCAGTTACATATTTATTCCCAGAGAATTCGTGTACAAGTCACTGAGATTTGAGAAAGCTCGTTAGAAGAACGAGTGAAACGTTTTCAAGAAATCTACAGCAAGTCCAGTTGCCTTTATTTATTCTTTACAGATATACCATGACCTGGATAAATGAGTACCGTCACAGACACCTGGTTTCAAAATTACTCATATATTAGCTAATAAGCATTGAGGGGGTAATCTACAGTCAGTTGTAATAGAATTAAAGGTAGAAACCAGGATCAGCACTAGCTCCTCCATCAGAGTTTTATAAAATCTTCTGTTTAACCCATCCGGCAGGGCTTTTCCCTGTTAATTACCTGTTTAACCTCTTGTTCCATCAGGTCTGATTTTAATGAGGGAATGGAATCTGAGGGAATCTTCTTTAATGTATGATGGGTAGGATATCGCTCCAAGTCTGAGTTTGTCTCATCTTTCTTAGTAGACTGTATTGTCATAAGCCAATATAATTTAGAATAATAATTTTAAAATTCCTTCCACTGGAGAATAAACCATTCCTTTCTCTGGCGAAAAGATTAATGAAACATGGGTTTGTTGAGGCCTCGGGTGAATAACCCATGCCAACCTTTTCCCACATTTGTCACCATATTCAAAATATCCTCTTCTAACTTTATCTCTAGCACACAAATAGCGTTAATCTAATAAAGCTACAATTTAGTGTCTCAACAAGGAAATTTCAGTCTTCAGTGGATCAGTGGGGAATTTTTGGTTAGCTTTTTCTGATAATGTATTTAATAGATTAGACATCTGGCAGGGTTTCTCTTTTTTTTTATTTTGTGCTGTGTGAAATACCAATGCCTCTTAGAATGCATTTTAATGCTTCCTGTTTATAAGGAGCGGAGTAGAGTTGAACGAACTTGTGTTTTAAGTTCGACGTGCAAAGTTCGGGTTATCGAAGCATCCCGTTATGGATTCCGCTACCACGGACCATAATGGCATTTGGAATCCATAAGGGGATTCTTCAATGAACCCGAACCTTGGACAACACTAAGGACCTGGGGTGACATCACCATCATGTGATCAGTGGAGGGGGCATGGCTCAGTACTGCATTGTATAAGAGGTCGTAGGCTACCACCTCTTATCCAATCCAGTACTGAGCCACGCCCCCTGCACTGATCTCATGACAGTGATGTCACCCCAGGTCCTTAGTGTTGTCCAAGGTTCGGGTTCATTGAAGAATCCCCTTATGGATTCCAAATGCCGTTATGGTCCGTGGTAGCGGAATTCATAACAGGATGCTTCGATAACCCGAACTTTGGACGCCGAACTTAAAACACAAGTTCGCTCAACTCTAGTGCGGAGGTTTCGTCCAGCAGATGATTTAGAACAAATTGTAACACTGAGGCTTTTAAATTCGACAAACAAAGGGGATCATTTAATAAATTATGGTTAAATCACCAAGATTAACTCTTTACTGGAAAGTTTGATTGAACTATAGATCCTTACACCAGAGCATGATCTGACCATAAAACAGTGTCTATCGAGCAAAGTGGTGACCAAATGAGGAGTTTTTGTGATACAGTATAAAAGTATGGTCTAAACGGCCATAACCATTATGTAATAGTGAATGATAACTATAACCTGCTTTTCCCGGGGGAAGGATGTGCCATAGATCTATCAATGGCATTTTTGTTAGTTCATGGAGTCTTTAAATTGCTCTGGAAGAGATGGAGGGCATATCAGAAGTAGAATCCAACAATGGGTCAAAAACTAAATTAAAATCCCCACCTAGAATAACTGACCCATCTGCAAATTACCATAGGCAACTGAGGATGGCAATCCCAAATTACACCTGCTCCTGATTAGGAAAATAAACAGAGGCAAAAGTTTAAATAATACCAGCAATAGAAACCTTAATAAAAATATATCAACCATTAAAACCAATGTCAGTAAAAAAGGGAAGAGATTTATGAAACGCTACAGATGTACCACATGTCTTACTTATTGCAGCCTGATACAACAAATTTTAGGGTGTTTACATTCTTTTTCACATTATTCAATTCTTTAATCCCCAATAGTGTAATTGGGGTTAAACTCCGGCCTCATAATACAGATTTTAGGGTGCTCACGTTCTCATGTATAAGTACATTTATTCATCCTTGATTCTGGGGTGAAATTGCAGCCTTAAGCCTCTTGCACACAAACTTTTTTTTCCCGTTTACGTTCCGTTTTTTGCGGTCCGTATACAGAACCATTCATTTCAATGGGTTCGCAAAAAACCAGAATGTACTCTATATGCATTCCGTATTTCTGTTTTTCCGTTCCATTCAAAGATAGAACATGTCCTATTATTGCCCACAAATCACGTTCCGTGGCTCCATTCAACTCAATGGGGCTGTAAAAAGAACCGGAACGGATACGGAACGCATCCGTATTCGTTCTGTTTTATTCGGAACCATCTATTGAAAATTTTCTGACCAGCCAATTTTTTCTATGCAATTAATGTATATGCCATGCTTACATTTCCGATCCGCATAAAACGGATCACATACAGAAACAGAACACAAATGGAAACACTACTGAAACAAAAAAACGGAGCAACGGATCCGTGAAAAACAAAATGCAAAATACTGAAAAAGCCATACGGTCGCGTGCAAGAGGCCTCAGGGCTCGGTCACATGAACGTTTTTTGCGTTCTGTATACGGGCCGTTTTTTGCGTTCAGTATACTGTCTGTATACGAAACCATTCATTTAAAAAAAAATTGAATGTACTCCATATGCATTCCATTTCCGTATTTTCATTTTTCCGTTCCGCTACATTTTTAGTCATGTCCTATTATTGCCCACAAATCACGTTTCGTGGCTTCATTCAAGTCAATAGGACTTAAAAAAAAAACAAAAAAAACGGAATGCACCCGTATGTCTTCCGTATCCATTCTGTTTTTGCGGAATCATCTATTGAAAATTTTATGCCCAGCCCAATATTTTGTGTACTTACTGTTAAAACATTATAAGCTTCCGTTTCCGATCCACAAAAAAACAAGTCACAAATGTAAGCAATACGGAAACAGAATGGAATGGGAACAGAAACACTACTGATACCAAAAAGAGAAAAACTGATCCGTTAAAAACGGAGTGCAAAACAATACAATCGTGCCCTTATAGCCCTTATACAACAAATTTTAGGGTGTTTATGTTCTTTTTCACATAATTCAGTTCTTTCATTCTTAATTGTGTAATTGATGAAAAATTGTGTCCTGATACTACAGATTTTAGGGTGCTCACATTCTCTTTTATATAAGTACATCCATTCATCCTTGTTTTGGGGGTGAAATTGCGGCCTGATACTGTCACGAGTTGGAGGTCCCGCGAAAGACCTCCGCGTAGTATCACAATAAACATGGGACCAGGATACGGACAAAACGGAGTTTATTGTACAAACACAAGCAAAGGCAGAAGCACAGGGAAAACATAACCTCTATGCACCGTCCGCACAGTGGGAGAAACCCCCACTGCGCCACTGTCTAGCAATACTCCAGAGGGGCGTGTCTAATCAAACCCAGGTGTTCACTAGAGCCCCAGATGGTGGGGATAGACTTTGCTGCAGGGGTTGCCAGGGTCCACTCTGGAGCGTGAACTAGACAGTGACAACAGGAGCGAACGGAGACAGGTACCGGAGGTACCGACGGTGCATAGTAATAAGACATAAAAGCAAACATAGGCAAATACATACTAGCAGGAGTTCCAGCAAGAACACAGGAGTGGCAAAGGGCAGAGAAGATCTTGCTCCACCAGTGACATACTGCATGGCCTTGCTATTGCACTCTGCAGCAAGGAAGGCTGCAGCACAAGCTAGCGAACATGGAGCAAACACACAAACGAGGCTATGGTCACCAGCACCATGAGAGATGCTGCACGGGCAAAGCCCGCTGCACCAGCAGCAGGGAGGCTGCTCAGAGGGCATGACCCAGGACACGTACAAGACATAGCTCATAGCTACCAGCATCATGAGCGGTGCTGCACAGGCGGTGCCCGCTGCACCAGCATCAAGGAAGCTGCTCCGAGGGCATAGCTTAGGGCATAGCATGTTCCCTCTCCGAGGAACGACAGACCCCCTACCGGGGGAGACAGGAAACACAGCAAGGCAAGACATAACATAACAGGCAAACTAATAACAGAGACACAGGAGTACGAACAACATCAAGCAATGGGCGACAGGCAAAGGAACACAAGCAAGGACAACAGCAGGAGACGAAGCAATAGACAACAAGCAGTGGACAACAATGAACAAGTAGGGGAACCTACAGATCACAGGCGGACACGGATCCCATGGGTCAGCAGCATGGGAGGCAGAGAAGAAAAAGGGAGCAGGACTAACAAACACCAGGAGAGCTGACCCAGAACTGAGGAAACCTCAGCCTTATATACAGGTACCATGGGTGCAGCTGACAGGCCACACCCATGAAGCTGACAGAGAGGATAACTCCTGAAAGACACACATGGCAGTTAACCCATACAATACCACATACAAACACACTGAAACGAAGCTGCAGCGAGGAACTGCAGCACACGAATGGACGGAAGGTCACGGCCGGAAAACGCGGCCGTGACAGATACTACAGATTTTAGGGTGTTTACGTTTTTTTCTACATAAGTATATCAGTTAATCCCTAATAGTGCAATTGGGGTAAAATTGCAGCCTGGTAATAAATATTTGGGGGTGCTCACGTTCTCATACAATACATCTATTCATCCTTGATTCTGGGGTGAAACTGAGACCTGATACTACAGATTTTAGGGTGTTTACGTTCTTTTCTTACAATTAAATTCTTTAATCCCTAATTGTGTAATTGGGGTGAAATTGCAGCCTAATACTACAGATTTTAGGGTGCTCACATTTTCTTATATATAAGTACATCCATTCATCCTTGTTTCGGAGGTGAAATTTCGGCCTGACACTACTGCTAATTTACACTTACAGTTACTGTTACAGTACAGTATGTCCGACAGACAGGTGACAAGCCATTCTAAGAGAACGAGCATGGGCCAACATTTTTTCTGGAGCTTGCAAAAGTAGAAGAATAAGAAGTAGTTGGTGGGTTCCTCTGACACCACTCTTAGTTGGCATGGCCTGGGAACAAACTCTGAGACCCCACCTGTCCTGAACCTGCCTTTTTTATTTTCTGTTCCTTCTGCTCAGGAAGTATTGTATTCTTCTGGCTCAGCTCGGCTTTTCAGCGAGGGCGAGCTTACTGAGGACAGTCAGCAACTACTGCCCAGCCAAGACTGGAGAAGAAATTCGCTGCTTGCTCCTGTAGGCAGGCAAGTAGCAACAATGAGAGTGACTTGGGAGCAGGTGTTGCTAGCAGTCACGGGTTAACAGAGGTAGCGGCAGCAGGCAGTCAGCATGGAATGGTAGGGGGGAAATGCCATACTCTCCAGTGTGGGTATTTTTCAACAAGCCACCAGAGGACATCAGCATGGCCATTTGTAGAATCTGTGGACAGAAGGTGAAGCGTGGCCAGGGTGCCAATGTCGGCACCACGGACCTGCGTCAACACATGCAGCATCACCATAAAGTGGCCGGGGATAACCATGATTCTAATGTAGTGGTACAACCTACACCCCTTGTCCAGCAGTCAAGGCTCCACCACCTCAACAGAAGGGAGCTGTGTCCTGATGCTTTTCCTCTTCCTCCTCCTCCTCATCACTCTTTTCGTCAGCAATCGATTACCGAGACGATTGCAAAAAGACAACAGTATGCATGCACTCATCCAGCAGCAAAGAAGCTGAATGTGCTCCTGGCCAAGTTGCTGGGACTACAGTCCATCCCTTCCCATGTGGTTAACTCTGCACCTTTCAGAGAACTGATGGCTTGTGCTGAGCCAAGGTAGAGGGTCCCCAGCTGTCATTACCTCTCCAAAACAGCTGTACCAGACCTGCACACGTATATTGAACAGCAGATGGGCCAATCCCTGAGCCTGTCGGTGTCTGCTAAAGTTCATGGCAGCACTGACGTGCAAAGCTGTAAATATAGTCAAGGACAATATTTGTCCTTTACGGACCACTGGGTAAATATGGTTCCTGCCCAGCCACCAGTCAACTTGGCCAGGTGACAGCACTGCCGCCTCTGCATTCTCAAGCTGTGAGTCCTGTGCAAATGTCTTCCTCTGCCTCCTCATCCTCAAACTTGTCCTCAGCCTTCACTGCAGGCAAATTCAGAGTGCTCCTACAGTATACCAACTATGCAGAGAACAGTGGTGTCAGGCTGTTCTGCACCTGGTTTGCCTGGGTGAACAGAGTCACATCAGGGATTAACTGCTCCGCGTCCTTCAAGAGAAAATCCAATCCTGGCTCTCTCCTCGCCAACTTAAAATCGGAACCATTGTCACCGACAACAGGAAGAACATTTGGTCTGTGCTGCATCAAGGAGGGCTGAGCCATGCACCCTGCATGGTGCACATCTTTAATCTGGTTGTAAAGTGGTTCCTAAAGCCTTCCTACCAACTGCAAGACATCCTGAAAATGGCAAGAAAAGTGTGCATGCACTTCAGCCACACTGCAAAACACACCCTCCTTGAGCTGCAAAGGCAGAATAACGTTTCACAACATCGCCTGATATGCGACGTTTCCACCCGTTGGAACGCCCCCCTCCACATGTTGGACAGACTATATCAGCAGAGGAAGGCCGTAAATGATTTCTTGATGATGCAGGTAGACAGGATCACTCTCCTGTGTAAGTTCGACATTAACCATTGGCAGCTCATGTGCGACACCTGCCATTTGCACAGGCCCATTGACAAGGCCACTTTATTTGATAGTCACCAGGACTACAGGATCAATAATTTCATTCCACTGCTTTATGTCCTGGAACAGATGCTGATAATTCTGGCTGGCCAGGGGACAGGAGATGTGGCACCTACAACTCATGGCTAACCTAAGCCCCGTAGAGACTGAAATGCTGGAGGAGGAGAAGGACATTCACACACAGGCGATGTATACAGAAATTAGTAGTTTATCTGCACAAGTGACAGGAGAGGAGCTGGAGGAGTATGAGGAGCTAGATGGCGATGAGGAAGACCAGGCAGATGACCTTGACACACTGTGGCAGTGGAGATGGAGCGGGGGAGTCCCTCCGAGTCCCTTGCACAAATGGCCAGATGCATGCTGAGTTGCTTGTGCATTGACAGATGTATTATCACCATTTGGCAGAGGGATGACTACATGGTAAACCCTTCGCTACTGCTCCACAATGGGGGCCTTTTTTTCCACCTGCTGAGGGGGAGGATAAACTCATCTAGGAGGATAAATACATCCTATGTAGTAAGTTGGCCACTACGTATGTGTGCCATTGCCTCTTGCACTGCCATGTCTGCTGGAGGGGACAGAGGGGGCAGGAGCAGCACCAGCTCCATTAGCAGCAACTTAGTCCTGGAGTCTCTAATGAGCACATTTCTTCACCCGCCTACTGAAGAAACCACCCACCAGCAGCAGCAACAAGACATGGAGCAGAACCTCATCCAACCTGAGTAAGGGGGAGTGTTTTCTCGAAGGGCCACACGGAGGGGAAGAGGTGTCTGTCTCAGTGTCCCTCTCGATGTCCCATTTTATACTGGAATGAATTAAAGAAATAAAAAGAAACAAAAGGTTTTGTACCAGCAACTTGTGAGTATGACTTCTATTGCTCACTATCATACAATATTGGCACAATGAGGTAAAAAGAACACACAAGTCTGCATGTTTGAAAGACTGTCAGTGCTGGGTTAAGCAGGGCTCCTGGTGTGGACTTGTTGTATTTGCTACAGGTGGCTGAAGTGCTACATATTATGAAGGGGATGCATAGCCATTTGCCATCAGTGTCAGGTGCCATGACACTTGAAAAAAACTGCTCCACCATGTTTAGAAAACTCTGTTGGCTGCTGCAGCTTCTGTCACTGTAGTGGTAGCGAAGGCAGCAACGGAGGGACATTGGTGACTCAGTGAGATTAGGAGAGCAGCAGCTTGGTCAGACACTTGGAAGGCAGGCATCTGCTTGACAAAAGATATGGCAAATGTAGTGAGCCCCCGTGGGAGCTAATGTAGAGGATGGGCGTGATAGTGGTCCTGATGTAGTGTAAATAGTTGTTTCACTGTGTCCTACCTTAGGTGACACTCCCTGAGGTTTGATGCAGTGAAAGAGATGATGAAAGGAATCAGGAAGACATAGTTTAAAAAGTAACGTTTTCTTTTACTGTGCCGAAACGGATAGCGGCACACTCATAAGTAGTTTGTACAAAGTTCACTTTCTCTCCTCCCAGATCATGCAGTTCAGTGGTAGGCAAGTCGATGACACTCAAAAACTTGCTAGATCACACTGTCTCTCTGGATTTGCTTCCCTACGGATGTACTCTGGCACCTGTGACTGTAGGTGTCTGCTATATAATGCTGGCTTTTAGCTATGTCTGTCTTGACTCTCGTGATGGTGTCTTAACGTGTTTCCCACCACTTTTGCAGTAGAGTCTTCATAGCTTGGATGTTTGATCACTCTGTTGAATCTAATACTCCTTAGCTCGCTAATCTTCTGTGGCCTTGGACCCTGCAGGCTCTCTGGGGTAGCGATCCTTACAGATGAGCTGACTCTGGCTCCCTCATGGCCCAGGGGAGTGGGAGATGGAACACATCCCACCTCACTCTTCATCTTTAGACTGACCCTCCCAAGCTCAGCCCCACCCTTGGCAGGAAGTGGGACCAGTGCACTCCTATCAAGAGGGGAGGAATGGAATGGTAATTTATTTTCATGTTATCAAACATTGCCAACCATACCCCATCTGCTTGTGAACAACATGCATTACATGTCATTATATTCACATTGCATAAGAAATATATAAAATGCTGTAACCAATGTATGAAATAGTTATACCTCCAACTCTGGGGTATTACACAAGCTGGGTACAGTGCATATTCTGGTAATATAAAAATGTTGTCTCCCTTTTGGTATGAAGAAAGCATTCTCCCATTTATAGTGAGGGTCCAAAAGTATAGCTAGCCAGTAGTCATCACTTTGCTTGATGCTTACAATGTGCTTTTCAGCACGTAAGTAAGCAAGCAAGTAAGCATTTAGCGTAGTATGCTTGCCAGCATGCCTAAAAACCATGTTCTCCAAACTCTGCCCCGAACTGTGAAGATTGGTTATCACTAGTGTTGTCACGATCAGCAGCAGCATGTCTGCCATAACCAGTGTTCATGTTATATATATTTTTCATATATCCTTTTTTCTTATGTCTATGAAATGAATCACCATATCATACTTTTTATGTCTATGAAGTGAATTATCGGATTATGTTTTTGAATTTATATATAATTGTATCAGTTCCAATTATATCTGTTATTTTTGATACTCATGTACTTAATATAATGTCATATGCTCTGGAGAACAAATGTCCGCTCCATTGGCGGAACGCATCGATAATAGATAATGTAAGTGCACACCTTGTTAAAATTATTATTTTTACCTTTTGACTTTTATTACTTTTACCTGTAGACTTTTATACCTCCTTTAATCACTTCCAGACCTGGCCATTTACACCCTTCCTGACCTAATTTTGCCATTCAGAGATTGTTTTCTCGTGATACATTGTACTTCATGTTAATGGTAAATGTGAGTAAATATGTTTTACCTTTATTTATTAAAAAAATCCAAAAGTTAACAAAAATTTGAAAAAATTCCCTCTTTTCTAAATTTGAATCTCTCTGCTTTTAAGACACATAGTGATGCCTCCTAAAATATTAATTAACATTCCCCATATGTCTACTTTATGTACTCATCTTTTTGGTAATGTCATTTTTTTTTTTAGGATGTTAGAAGGGTTAGAATTTTAGAAATTTTTAAGTCAACTTTTTTAACTGCTTCAGGACCGCCGTACGCAGGATTGCGTCCTGCGGGCGGTCCTGTTCTTCTGATCGGACGCGTCGGCGCGTCATCTCGCGAGACGCGAGACTTCCTGTGAACGCGCACGCGTGCGCGCGCGCGTTCACAGCGTCGCGCGTCTCAAGAGTTGGACTACAGCCTGCCAGCGATGATCAATCGCTGGCAGGCTGTAGATGCGATATAATCGCATCAAACAAGTATATCAGACGCTGTTTTGTGAACAGCGTCTGATATACCTGCTACCTGGTCCTCTGGTGGTCCCATTTGCTGGGATCGACCACCAGAGGACCAGGTAACTATGTAAAGTTGCACCAAACACTACACTAACCCCCCACCCCCTCACCAATTATTCCCTTGATCACCCAATCTAGACCCCCTGATCACCCCCCTGTCATTGATCAAACCCCTTGTAAGGCTCCATTCAGACGTCCATATGTGTTTTGCGGATCCGTGGATCCGTGGATCTGATCCGCGGATCCACAGATCCTCAAAACACGGACACCGGCAATGTGCTTTCTGCATTTTGCAGATCCGCACATTGCCAGAACTATATAGAAAATGCTTTTTCTTGTCCGCAATTGCGGACAAGAATAGGACATGTTCTATATTTTTGCGGAACGGAAGTGCAGACCCGGAAGCGCGGATCCGTAATTCCGGATCCGAGCGGGACAAAGTCTGTCCCATAGAAATGAATGGGTCCGCAATTCCGTTCCGCAAACAGAATTGCGGACGTGTGAATGGGGCATAAGGGTCCCTTATCACCGCCAGTTAGTTAGCTACTTGTTAGGTAGCTAGCGCCCAGCCCACCGCACCGCAGTCACTGATTTTGGCAGAGATTTTTTCATCCACATTGATCGATGCGAATGAAAAAATCAGTGCCGTTCATTTATTTATTTTTTCAGCCCAGAGGCTGAACGGAAAAAATCTCATTACCCGTATGCTCAATATAAGGAGAATCGCAGAAACTCCTAATGCTGGCCATACGTGTAATGATTGCGGAGACCCCTAAAATGCCAGGGCAGTACAAAAACCTCACATGTGACCCCATTTTAGAAAGAAGACACCCCAAGGTATTCCGTGAGGGGTATGGCGAGTTCATGCAAAATTTTATTTTTGTCACAAGTTAGTGGAATATGAGACTTGGAAAAATAAAAAAAAATCAATTTCCGCTAACTTGTGCCAAAAAAAAAAATTTCTGTGAACTTGCCATACCCCTCACGAAATACCTTGGGGTGTCTTCTTTCCACAATGGGGTTACTTGTGGGTATTTACACTGCCCTGGCATTTTAGGGGTCCTAAAGCGTGAGAATCCAACTGCGTAAAAATGCCCTGTGAAATCCTAAAGGTACTCATTGGAATTAGGGCCCTTTGCGCATCTTGGCTGCAAAAAGTGTCACTCATGTGGTATCGCCGAACTCAGGAGAAGTAGGGCAATGTGTTTGGGGTGTATTTTTATATATACCCATACTGTGTGTGAGAAATATCTCTGTAAATGACAACTTTTTTAATTTTTTATTCAAAGTTGGCAATTTACAGAGATATTTCTCTCACCCAGCATGGGTATATGTAAAAATACACCCCAAAACACATTGCCCTACTTCTCCTGAGTACGGCGATACCACATGAGTGACACATTTTTGCAGCCAAGATGCGCAAAGGGGCCCAAATTCCAATGAGTACCTTTTAGGAGGGCATTTTTACGCATTTTTCTTCTCACGCTTTAGGGCCCCTAAAATGCCAGGGCAGTATAAATACCCCACATGTGACCCCATTTTGGAAAGAAGACACCCTAAGGTATTCGCTGAGGGGCAAATTGAGATATATATATTTTTTTATTTAGTTTTTTACAAAGTCTCATATTCCACTAACTAACAAAAAATAAAATTTTACATGAACTCACCATACTCCTCACGGAATACCTTGGGGTGTCTTCTTTCTAAAATGGGGTCACATGTGGGGTATTTATACTGTCCTGGCATTTTAGGGGCCCCTAAAGCGTGAGAAGAAGTCTGGAATCCAAATGCGTAAAAATGCCCTGTGAAATCCTAAAGGTACTCATTGGTTTTAGGGCCCCTTTGCACCCAGGCTGCAAAAAGTGTCACTCATGTGGTATCGCCGTACTCAGGAGAAGTAGGGCAATGTGTTTTGGGGTGTATTTTTATATATACCCCTGCTGGGTGTGAGAAATATCTCTGTAAACGACAATTTTAAATTTTTTTATACAAAGTTGTCAGTTTACAGAGATATTTCTCTCACCCAACATGGGTATATGTAAAAATACACCCCAAAACCCATTGCCCTACTTCTCCTGAGTACGGCGATGCCACATAAGTGACACTTTTTTGCAGCCTGGGTGCGCAAAGGGGCCCAAATTCCAACGAGTACCTTTAGCTTTTACATGGCTGCTCACAATTTAGCCCCTCCCAAAATGCCAGAACAGTAAACACACCCCACAAATGACCCCATTTCGGAAAGTAGACACCCCAAGGTATTCACAGAGGGGCATAATGAGCCCGTCTGAGATTTTTATTTTTTTTTGCCAGAAGTTAGCAGAAATGGAAACTTTATTATAATTTTTTTTTTCCTCAGAAAGTGTCATTTTCCGCTAACTTGTGAAAAAAAATGAAATGATACATGAACTCACCATGCCCCTCCGCGAATACTTTGGGGTGTCTTCTTTCTAAAATGGTGTCATTTGGGGGGTATTTATACTTTCCTGACATTCTAGCACCTGAAGAAACATGACAGGTGCTCAGAAAGTCAGAGCTGCTTCAAAATGCCGAAATTCACTTTTTTGCACCATAGTTTGTAAACGCTATAACTTTTACCCAAACCAATATATATACACTTATTGGATTTTTTTTTATCAAAGACATGTAGAACAATACATTTAGAGGAAAAATTTATATAGAAATGTAGTTTTTTAAAAAAAAATTTACAACAGAAAGTGAAAAATGTCATTTTTTTGCAAAAATGTCGTTAAATTTTTATTAATAGCAAAAAAAGTTAAAATGTCAGCAACAATGAAATACCACCAAATGAAAGCTCTATTAGTGAGAAGAAAAGGAGGTAAAATTCAGGGGGGCTGATGTGGTTAAGGACCAGTTCAGATATGAAGTCACTTTGTGGGGCTTAAATGGTAGAAACCCTCCATAAATGACTCCATTGTAGAAACTACCCCCTCAAGGTACTCAAAACTGATTTTACAATTTTTGTTAACCCTTTAGGTGTTCCATAAGAATAAAAGGACAATGGAGATTAAATTTCTAAATGTCACTTTTTTGGCAGATTTTCCATTTTAATCCATTTTTTTCTTTAACACATCGAGGCTTAATAGCCAAACAAAACTCAATATTTATTACCCTAATTCTGCGGTTTACATAAACACCCCACATGTGGTCTTAAACTGATGTAAGGGCACACGGCAGGCGCAAAAGAAAATGAGCGCCATATAGTTTTTGGAAGGCAGATTTTGCTGAACTGGTTTTTAGATGCCATGTCCCATTTGAAGCCCCCCTGATGCAACCTTACAGTAGAAACATCCAAAAAGTGACCCCATTTTGAAAACTAGAGGATAAGGTGACAGTTTTATTGGTACTATTTTGAGGGTACATATGATTTTATTTGCTCTATATTACATTTTTTGTGAGGCAAGGTAACCAAAAAATGGCTGTTTTGGCACTATTTTATTTTTTACAACATTAATCTAACAGGGGAGATAATGTGCTATTTTTATAGAGCAGTTTGTTACGGACGCAATTATATAAAATATTTCTACTTTCTTTGTTTGTTTAATATTACATAATAAAGCATTTTTGGGGAAAAAATTATGTTTCTCCATTTTCTGAACTCCATATTTTTTTCTGTCTTGTGCAGGGGCTTGTTTTTTGCAGGAAGAGTTGTTTTTATTGGTACCATTTTTGGGTACATATGATTTTTTGATCATTCATTATTACACTTTATGAGGCAAGGTGACCAAATAATTGGTTGTTTTAGCGCAGTTTTAATTTTTATAGAGCAGATCGTTACAGACGTGGAAATACCTAACTATATACTTTTTCCTATTTATTTAAGTTTTACACAATAAGAGCATTTTTGGGGAAAAAATTATGTTTCTCCATTTTCTGAACTCCATATTTTTTTTCTGTCTTGTGCAGGGGCTTGTTTTTTGCAGGAAGAGTTGTTTTTATTGGTACCATTTTTGGGTACATATGATTTTTTGATCATTCATTATTACACTTTATGAGGCAAGGTGACCAAATAATTAGTTGTTTTAGCGCAGTTTTAATTTTTATAGAGCAGATCGTTACAGACGTGGAAATACCTAACTGTATACTTTTTCCTATTTATTTAAGTTTTACACAATAAGAGCATTTTTAAAGATTGGTTATGACCAGTGTTGTCACGATAAGCAGCAGCATGTCTACCATAACCAGTGTTCATGTTACACTTACACACTTGGATACTGTCACATGTATAGGGTAGGGGAAAACCCCAGGACACACACAAAAGGAAACAGACAGGAGTCTAGGCCTCAAAGTTAAGGGAGAGGGATGGTGACCTACTAGGAATCCCTAGACCTTTTCCTGACTCCTGCCAATATGAGTAGACCCTGTAGGTGGGAATACTCATACACCGGAACCTTAGCCCTGGAGACCCTGGAAATCCCTAGGAGTGGTGGCAGGGAATGAGAATACTGCTTCCTTCCCCAATTAAGGAACCAGCGTCTCCCTGAGGCCTAGAAAGCAACTAACACAAGTGAACAACAAAATGCAAAACAAAATGCACTTAGCTTAAAGCAGAATGGAGGAGCAGGAGATCCAAAGGAACAATATACCAGCTCAACCAACTCCAGCAGAAAATATCAACCACATGGTAAGCAGTGTGAGTCAGAACTAAATAGTGCCTGAGTAATGACTTACGAGCTGCACCTGGCAAGAGGTGTGGCCATTACCAAACAACAACACTGCAAGAAGAAAACAGAGAGACTGTCAGATACCTTCATGTGCCACCAGTCTACCCGAACTTCTCACCTCTGTCACGGGAGGAAACCGTGACAGATACACTTACACACCGAATTGGAATACTCTAGCATAATAATCTGTTTTATCGTCGCATGGTATTTTATTATAACATGTAGTTCATTTGATATGTACTATTTAATAACCATGAACATATATAAAATATTTTTTGTAGAGTTATATATTTTTATTTACTATTTCATATAATTTTTTTATATATATTTTTTACATATGCTTTTTTCTTATGTCTATGAAATGAATCACCATATCATGCTTTTTATGTCTATGAACTGAATTATCGGATTATGTTTTTGTATTTATATATAATTGTATCAGTTCCAATTATATCTGTTAGTTTTGATACTCATGTACTTAATATAATGTCATATGCTTTGGAGAACAAATGTGCGTTCCATTGGCGGAATGCATCGATAATAGATAATTTTTTTACCATCTATAATATACACACTTTTAGTGTATGCATTCTAAATTCTAATACATCATCAAAGACATTTCTTATACCTTTACAGTTAAACATCCCTTATATTAATCATTAGAACATCCTGATGAAACCTCAGTATCAGAGTTTTTATGCGTTTCACGCAGAGAGCCGGCAGTCAAACATTCCTGTGATGTCACTTCCGATCTCAGCGTCTGCATGCTTGGGAGAGCAGGAAGGTTTTTTACCACTATAAATATGTTAATAGTAAGTATGTTTGTCTGTGTATGTCCAGTATTCACTGCTCCTGAAGAAGGGGGATTACCAGACCCCTGAAACGCATTGAGACACATATTTTATTATAATAAAAGGATTGATCAGAAGCGTCCTGAGGTGCGCGCTGCCATGAATTCTCTACCATTTGATATTCGATCCTGGCCAGGAGAGTTCAAAGTCTTGAAGGTGTCTTGAGTTCATCCTGCAGACCACCCCCCAGAAAAGTAAGTGCACACCTTGTTAAAATTATTATTTTTACCATTGGACTTTTATTATTTTTACCTGTAGACTTTTATACCTCCTTTAACCACTTCCAGACCTGGCCACTTACACCCTTCCTGACCTAATTTTACCATTCAGAGATTGTTTTTTCGTGATACATTGTACTTCATGTTAATGGTAAATGTGAGTAAATATGTTTTACCTTTATTTATTAAAAAAATCCAAAAGTTAAAGAAAATTTGAAAAAATTCCCTCTTTTCTAAATTTGAATCTCTCTGCTTTTAAGACAGATAGTGATGCCTCATAAAATATTAATTAATTAACATTCCCCATATGTCTACTTTATGTAGTCATCTTTTTGGTAATGTAATTTTTTTTTTTAAGATGTTAGAAGGGTTAAAATTTTAGAAATTTTTAAGTCAACTTTTTTAAGGACTAGTTCAGATATGAAGTCACTTTGTGGGGCTTACATGGTGGAAACCGCCCATAAATGACTCCAAAGTAGAAACTGCCCACCTCAAGGTACTCAAAACTGATTTTACAATTTTTAAATGGAGATTAAATTTCTAAATGTCACTTTTTTGGCAGATTTTCCATTTTAATCCATTTTTTTCTTTAACACATCGAGGCTTAATAGCCAAACAAAACTCAATATTCATTACCCTAATTCTGCGGTTTACATAAACACCCCACATGTGGTCTTAAACTGATGTAAGGGCACACGGCAGGGCGCAAAAGAAAAGGAGCGCCATATCGTTTTTGGAAGGCAGATTTTGCTGAACTGGTTTTTAGATGCCATGTCCCATTTGAAGCCCCCCTGATGCAACCTTACAGTAGAAACATCCAAAAAGTGACCCCATTTTGAAAACTAGAGGATAAGGTGACAGTTTTATTGGTACTATTTTGAGGGTACATATGATTTTTAATTGCTCTATATTACATTTTTTGTGAGGCAAGGTAACCAAAAAATGGCTGTTTTGGCACTGTTTTTATTTTTTACAACAGTCATCTAACAGGGGAGATAATGTGCTATTTTTATAGAGCAGTTTGTTACGGACTCAATTATACAAAATATTTCCACCTTCTTTGTTTGTTTCAGTTTTACATAATAAAGCATTTTTGGGGAAAAAATTATGTTTTTGTGTCTCCATTTTCTGAACTCCATATTTTTTTTTCTGTCTTGTGCAGGGGCTTGTTTTTTGCAGGAAAAGTTGTTTTTATTGGTACCATTTTTGGGTACATATGATTTTTTGATCATTCATTATTACACTTTGTGGGGCAAAGTGAACAAAAAATTGGTTGTTTAGCACAGTTTTAATGTATTTATTTTTACAGTGTTCACCTGAGGGGTTAGGTCATGTGAATTTTTTATAGAGCAGATCGTTACAGACGTGGAAATACCTAACATGTATACTTTTTCTTATTTATTTAAGTTTTACACAATAAGAGCATTTTTTAAACCAAAAAAATGATGTTTTAGTGTCTCCATAGTCTGAGAGCCATAGCTTTATTATTTTTTAACCGATTATCTTAGTTAGCATCTCATTTTTTGCGGCATGAGGTGATGGTTTGATTGGTACTATTTTGGGGGACATACACCTTTTTGATCGCTTGGTATTGCCCTTTATGTGATGTTAGATGACAAAAAATTGCTTTTTTGGCACTGTTTTTATTAAAAACATTTCACGATGTTCACCTGAGGGGTTAGTTCATGTGATATTTTTATAGAGCAGGTTGTTATGGAAGCGGCAAACCTAATATGTGAACTTTTTTCATTTATTTCACTTTAACACTACAATAGCAGTTCTGAAGCAATAAAAATCATATTTTTATTTTTATTATTTAACACAATGATAGCATTAAAAAATGCTATCTTTGTGTTAAATAATAAAAATAAAAATATGATTTTTGATCATATTTTTATTTTTATTATTTAACACAATGATAGCATTAAAAAATGCTATCTTTGTGTTAAATTATAAAAATAAAAATATGATTTTTATTGCTTCAGAACTGCTATTATAGTGTTAAAGTGAAATAAATAAAAAAAGTTCACATATTAGGATTGCCGCTTCCATAACAACCTGCTCTATAAAAATATCACATGAACTAACCCCTCAGGTGAACATCGTGAAATTTTTTAAATAAAAACAGTGCCAAAAAAGCAATTTTTTGTAATCTAACATCACATAAAGGGCAATACTAAGCGATCAAAAAGGTGTATGTCCCTCAAAATAGTACCAATCAAACCATCACCTCATGCTGCAAAAACCCATCTATATAGCCTTAAGAAAAAGTGCTAAGTGCAATAAATACCATTTAAAGTTCATTAGGGAATATATCAAGAGAAGTTTATACATACCAATGTGGCTCAGACCCCAACGCACGTTTCGCAAGTCGCCCTTACTTATGAGAATCTATGTATTTATACCCACAGTGACTTCACATGTTCATTTCCCTAATTCCCAGAGCATGAGCTTTAGAAAGGACTTTACATAAAGGCCCACTCCTCAATTTTTACGATCCTTTCTAAACAGACTGTAACCTTGTGCGTTAACTGCCCAGTGCTATCACTCCTCTCATCCAGCTATGTCTCAGTTATTTCCACTATATCATAATCCTCCTCTGACATTACTAATTCCAGTTCACCGGTTTTATTAGTTAGGCTTCACACATTAATATACATACAATTAAGAGGTTTTTAGATATTTTTACTTCACACCTTTTCTTATGAACTGTTCTAGTCCCTCCCTCTATTCCACCCCCAGTTCCATTACCTCACCCCAGGTTACTGTCTGCTCAATCGTGTAATGTAATCACCCTCCTCCCAGCCTCTAATTAAAACACTTCTCAAACCTTTTATCCATCTTCTCCCCCAAAACAGGATCTGGGATTCCAAGGGGGCTCATATTTTTCTCAAAAATATGCACGTTTAAACAGCTGTTCCAGGACTGCATACATTTTACGAGATGTGCACTGGATTGCCTTGTCAATCATTGAGCATTAAATTGCTAACTGGGATTACACCAGAAAACATAAAATATATAAAAGAGAAAAAATACAATAATACAATGCAATGAAAATTTTAAACAACTGACTTAATGTAGTCCCCTCCTAAGGACTCTGAATCTAAAGTCACTTATCTTAAATTACATACTTAAGACAAACACACACCTGCGATAAAACACCCGCACGCTCCCACATTTGCATTTTTAATCTTCTTATATAGCTGCTATTCCTGTGTGTATGTGTGTGTGTGTGTGTATAAAGATGGGGAAGGGGTCTGCACCCGTTAAGGCATAATTTTTGGACATTTGCTTCCAAAAAGCCACAGTTTCTTTCCTCATAAAACCGCGTGAGTTTAAATACAATCTACAATTTTTGTAAGCTCCGTAATAAGAAAAAGTACTACACATGACGGCACACTGTATATTTAAACATTCTGCCAAACATGCACTTACTGTACCAATAACTGTATATGTCAGTGTCACTCTGACATTATTTGTTATTGCTGTCATTGCATTCAAAAGCTTGGGGAAGAGCGAAGAGAAAGAGCAAAAATTTGTTAAAAAAAAAAATAACAGAGATAATCTGGGGGCTAGACGGTGTTATAAACCAATTTTTATGGCAATTGGAGAAACTTTTTATTTATGTAACACACCAATTTAAGTACTGAACAAATCACTACAAATTCACTGGCGGGAAAAACATGAGCTATTAGTAGTAGCTCACTCTCACCAACAAAATTGAAACACAATAAGTCCATTACACGTATAATAATTTTATTATCTACATAACACAATAAAATGTGTAAAGCCATGATGTACCAAACGTAGCAGCAAATGGATGCACCAAAAGAGAGGAACAAAAACAGGAGGAAGCTAAAGAGTCAGCACACAAAGGGTATAAGCTATAGACAATAAAAGTCACACTCACAGAAAAATATGCAGCCTCAGACACAAAGTCCAATATCAAGAGATAAGACTGTGAAAATAGTAAGTGTGCGTAAAGTAAGTAATAAATACTAGAGATGTCCCGAACTATTCGCCAGCGAACAGTTCCCGGCAAACATCGCTTGTTCGCATTCGCCGTGGTGGGCGAACATATGCGATGTACGGTCCTTCCCCTATATGTCATCATTGAGCAAACTTTGACCCTGTAACTCACAGTCAGCAGACACATTCCAGTCAGCATACCCTCCCTCCCAGACCCTCCCACCTCCTATCAAAAAGCAAGTACGGCAGCCATCTTAGATTCATTCTGAAGCTGCAGTGTTAGTTAGAGCAGGGAGAATGCTGCTGCTGCTGCTGCTGAATTAATAGGGAAAGCGTTAGCTAGGCCAGTGTTCTGTGTCCACTCCAGTCTTCAAAGACTCATCTGCTGTAAGGACAGCGTCCTGACAGCACCCCAAAAAACCTTTTTAGGGCTGGAACATCAGTCTGCTTTTTTTTTTTTTTAATATATAGATTGCAGTTGCCTGCCCATGTTTGAGAGAGGCCACAGGCCCACAGACTGTACCGTGTGTACACCACTCATATAGGGTGGCACAGTATCTTGCAGATAAAAAAGTCACTTAATTTTTACCCTTTAATATAATTGCATTTGCCTGCCAGTAAGTGTCAGGCCCACAGACTGTACTGTGCCCACTGCCAGTGCCCACCACTTATATAGGGTGGCAGAGTACCTTGCAGATAAAAAAGTAATTTAATTTTTACCCTTTAATATAATTGCAGTTACCTGCCAGTGTGTGTCAGGCCCACTGACTGTACTTTGCCCACTGCCAGTGTCCACCACTCATATCGGGTGGCACAGTACCTTGCAGATAAAAAAAATTCATTTAATTTTTTCTCTGTAATTTAATTGCAGTTGCCTCTCAGTGAGTGTCAGGCCCACAGACTGTACTGTGCCCACTGCCCACCACTCATATAGGGTGTCAGAGTACCTTGCAGATAAAAAAGTCATTACATTTTTTCTCTGTAATATAATTGCAATTGCCTGCCAGTGAGTGTCAGACCCACTGACTGTACTTTGCCCACTGCCAGTGTCCACCACTCATATCGGGTGGCACAGTACCTTGCAGATAAAAAAAATTTATTTAATTTTTTCTCTGTAATTTAATTGCAGTTGCCTCTCAGTGAGTGTCAGGCCCACTGATTGTACTGTGCCCACTGCCCACCACTCATATAGGGTGGCACAGTACCTTGCAGATAAAAAAGTCATTAAATTTTTTCTCTGTAAAATAATTGCAGTTGCCTGCCAGTGTGTGTCTGGCCCACAAACTGTACTGTGCCCACTGCCCACCACTCATATAGGGTGGCACAGTACCTCACACGCATAGTACCACTAATAAAAAAAAATGAAAGGCAGAGGCAGGCCACCCGCAGGGGCCGTCGTGGTGCTGTGATTTCCATTGGCCCTAGAATAATGCCCAGTGTTCTGAGGCCACGTACACTGAACTCGAAAGATTCTGAGGACATAGTTGACTGGCTTACACAGGACACCCAATCTTCTACAGCTTCTGCTCGGAACCTTGACGCACCATCCTCCTCCAGCTCAGCTTCGGGCACCTCTCAAGTTACCACTCGCCCACCCGCTGCCACCACCAACACTAGCACCACAGCCGCTTCACTTGATCTGTCAGAAGAGTTATTTACACATCAGTTGGAAGAAATGAGTGATGCACAACCATTATTGGCAGAGGATGTAGATAACAGGGATATGTCTCAGTCAGGCAGCATTACACACATGGACGTACGGTGTGATGATGATGATGTTGTACCCGCTGCTGCTTCCTTAGCTGAGTTGTCAGATACAAGTGAAGCGGTTGATGATGACGATGTGTCCGTGGCTGTCACGTGGGTGCCCGCTCGAAGATAAGAAGAACAGGGGGAAAGTTCAGATGGGGAGACAGAGAGGAGGAGGAGACGAGTTGGAAGCAGGGGGAGGTCATTGCAGGGAGCTATTGGCACAGTCAGACAGCATGTATCGGTACCCGGGGTCAGCCGGACAGCACGCCAACCAACGCATGCTGTTGCCACCACCAGAATGCCGTCATTGCAAAACTCAGCAGTGTGGCATTTTTTTGTGTGTGTGCCTCTGACAGTGAGGCCATTTGCAACCTGTGCCAAAAGAGTTGTGGAAAGTCCAACACCTACCTAGGTTCAACTGCTTTATGAAGGCACATGATCTCACATCACAAACGCCTATGGGATCAACACATGAGTACAAGCAGAACACACACTCAAAGCCACCATCCTCCTCCTGGTCCAGCATCTTCAGCCACGTCAACCACTGCTGTCCTCCTTGCCCCCTCTAAACCACCCGCCACTCCGCCTCTCACCTTCAGCAGTTCCTGCTCATCTGCCCACAGTCAGGTGTTTGTCAAGGAAATGTTTGAGCGTAAGAAGCCAATGTCACAGAGTCACCCCCTTGCCCGGCGCCTGACAGCTGGCTTGTCAGAACTCTTAGCCCGCCAGCTTTTACCATACAAGCTGGTGGAGTCTGAGGCCTTCAAAAAATGTGTAGCTATTGGGACACTGCAGTGGAAGGTACCCGGCCGAAATTTTTTTTCACAAAAGGCAATCCCCAACCTGTACTCTATTGTGGGAAAGGAAGTCATGGCATGTCTGGCACACAGTGTTGGGGCAAGGGTCTATCTGACCACTGATATCTGGTCTGGAAGGCATGGTCTGGGCAGGTATATCACGTACACTGCGCATTGAGTAAACCTGCTGACGGCTGACAATCATGGAATGCGTGGCTCTGCAGCGGAGTTGGTGACACTGCCACGACTTGCAGGCAGACCTGCTTCCACCTCCTCTACTCCTCCTACTCCATCCTCTTTGCTAACCTTCTCGGCTGAGTCCTCTTCTGCTGCTACGTCTTCCTCTACATCAACTTCACCCCCCCAGCTCCCCAGGGGCTATTCCACAACCAGGATACAACAGTGTCACGCCATCTTGGGCAATGCCTGTAGGCTCATGCATCCTTTTGAGGAGATGACAAACCTAGTCAGTCGCACCGAAGGCACCATCAGCGACCTCATCTTATTTGTTTTCTTCCTGGAGGAGCTGGGGGTGCACTGCAAAAAGTGCTGGATCAGGCCGCAGATGAGCGTGAAGAGGAAGAGTTGTGGTCACCATCACCACCAGAAACAGCCTTATCATCATCGCTTGAACCTGCAGCAACGCTGGAAGAGGAGTCTGAGGAAGAGGAGTCAGAGGAGGAATGTGGCTTTGAGGAGGAGGAAGACCAACCACAGCAGGCATCCCAGGGTGCTCGTTGTCACCTATCTGGGACCCGTGATGTTGTAAGTGGCTGGGGGGAAGAACAGACCTTCAATGTGATCAGTGAGGACGAGGAACGGGACATGAGTAGCTCGGCATCCAACCTTGTGCAAATGGGGTCTTTCATGCTGTCATGCCTGTTGAGGGACCCTTGTATAAAAAGGCTGAAGGAGAACGACCTGTACTGGGTGGGCCAGCCACTAGACCTCCGGTATAAGCAGAAAATGGCTGAAATGTTACCGAATTACCGGAAGTCGGAAAGGATGCAGCAGTTCCAAAACAAGTTAAAAAGTATGCTTTACACAGCGTATAAGGGTGATGTCACAGCACAACGGGAATCTAACAGGGGAAGAGGTGAAAGTAATCCTTCTCCTACCACGACCACGCCGGCAAGGACAGGACATTTTACAAACGTGTTGTTGATGGAGGACATACAGAGCTTTTTAAGTCCTACGCATCGTCACAGCTCTTCGGGGTCCACCCTCAGAGAACGACTCGACCAACAGGTAGCAGACTACCTCGCCTTAACTGCAGATATCGACACTCTGAGGAGCGATGAACCCCTTGACTACTGGGTGTGCAGGCTTGACCTGTGGTCTGAGCTATCCCAATTTGCTATAGAACTTCTGGCCTGCGCCGCTTCAAGTGTCCTGTCAGAAAGGACCTTCAGCGCAGCAGGAGGTATTGTCACTGAGAAGAGAAGTCGCCTAGGTCAAAAAAGTCTAGATTACCTCACTTTTATTAAAATGAATGAGGCATGGATCCCGAAGGGACTGACAGGGGGATGCATTTGACTAAAAAAGGCCTGATGAGATGCCTTGGGCTAAAAATGGTCCCCACGTTGCTGTATTCCATCTCTGCATGCCGGATGACTTGCGTGACTTCTCCGCCACCAACTAGGGTTCAAGCCGCAAAGTTTTAGTTTTAGTACACTTTCTGCCTGGAAAACATCAATTTTTCCGGCCGCTGCTACAGCAGTGGCTGCAACAATACCCGATTTTTCAGGCATGTGTAAATGCCTAATTTTTCTGGCCTCTAGTGCTGCACTGTGGCTGCAAAAACAAAAAAACATTAATTTTCTTTGTGATCATCTAAGGTGATCATCAAAGCCTACTAGGGCAACAATGGGCCCACACTGCAGAATCATTGTTTTCTGGGTCACTTAACTGTCAGTGAACTACCTCAGCACGACCATAGGCTTTGAAATACCGCCATCGCCCGCAATCTCCCAAACGTGCACACGAGCACAGTCATCACTACACCAAGATTTTTTTTTTTTTTTATTATATACTTTTTATTTTGAAGTTCATAAGACATACAATCCAAAAAAAGGTTCTAACAATACAAAGTTAAGCCTATCTATCCCATCATACCCCGCCCTCCCCCCCTCCCAACCCCGCAGGGAAAGAAAAGAAAAAAAAAAAAAAAGAAGAAAAAGATAAATAAATAAGTAACTAAACCTCTTAGTTATCCCAATCCTTCCAAATAATACTCCATTTGATAGATGAGCCTCTTTGTCTGTACAACACCTTCTCATAGCTTTTCACCTTCTTAACTAAATTTAGCCAATCGTTGCATTCTAAAGCAGAGGAGGAGCACCATTCTCTGGCTATGAGAAGCCTGGCCAAAAACATCACTTTGGTCAGCAATTGGCGCTTGGGGGGCCGGCAGTTAACTTCCGATAGATCACCAAGGACCCATATCTTTGGGGATAGAGGAATATTCACACCAAGTCTCTGAACCAAAACTATTCGGACAGCCCCAGAACAGATGAAGATGATCTGCCCCGGTGTCCCCACAGCGAAGGCAGTCCGAAGAAGCTCTAAATCCTCTCCTGTGAAGCCATAAAGGTGTAAAATATATTTTGTGTATAATATTAAACTGAACAACTACATGGTTAAAGTTGTGAGAAACCAATCTTAAACCTTCACCTATGTTCCCCCAGTCCGGGGAACCCACCTCAGACAATAAAACAGACCAGGATCTCTGTCCTGGAGAAAGACAATCCATAAAAAAAATTTTCATCAAGTGCCTGTAACAATGTGAGAGTTTAACTTTCGTACATCCTTTCTTACTAATCAGGTTGTGCAGAAATTCAGGGGTGTCTACGTTAAGTGAATGACTAACAGCAGTGCTAAAAAGTGCTGACCTCAATTGGAAGTAGGCATACCAAGCCACCTCACCTACATTTAACTTTTGTTTTAGCTCTATATGCGACAGGATCTGACCATTTCTAACCACCTGATGTACATATTGTATATTTTTCATCCTCCAGTATTCCCTACAGTTGGGGTCCTCTAAGTTTAGAAGTTTTTGATTATGCCATAATGGGGTACAAATTAGTAGTGCCTCTGCTTTAAACCAGCGCTTTATAACCAGCCAAGCTTTAATAGCCATCTTGCAGAAAGATTTATATCCAGTTTGTATATTAACTAAATAATCGGACTCTAGTACTGTAAAAAAATCAGAAAAACTTGAGTCCTTTACCAATTTTCTACAAAGATGGCTATTTTCCCAGTCACAAAAAAAGCTGAGTTGAGAGGCCATATAGTAGCCCCTAAAATAGGGGAGATTAAGACCTCCCCGATTGTAGGGCATAGAAAAATATAGCGCCTTTAATCTCACACGCTTTCTCCCCCAAAGCAGATCGTTGAGCAATCGCTCTATCAACCTAAAGTACTTCTCTTCAATCCATACAGGCGAATTGCGAAGAACATACAGTACCTGGGGAAGCACCACCATTTTTATTAATGAGATTCTATCTGCTCTTGCGGGCAGAATTTTTTGCCATACCTTAATTTTAGATCTCAATTTTAACAGTAAGGGAAGCAAATTAAGTTGTAGGTAATCTTGAATTTTGGCAGTCACTGTTATCCCCAGGTATTTTATTGAGTCAGAGATCATTAACCGATTAATAGTAGAGTTTTCCCTCGGTTCTCGCAATTCATCTACAGGGAGAAGAGCAGTTTTTCCCAATTAACCTCAAGTCCAGAAGAGGCAGAAAATAGGTTGACCAATTCCATAATTCGAGGGAGTGAGGTTTCTGTTTGCTGGATAAAAAACAAAATATCATCTGCATAAAGAGATATACAATCCTGCTTCCCCATTACACCGAAACCAGCTACTTTCGGGTCCTGCCTAATGCTAGCTGCGAGAGGTTCAATATAGATATTGAATAAAAGAGGAGAAAGGGGACATCCTTGGCGAGTACCTCTTCCCAGTACAAAGCTCTCTGTCAGTGTGTCATTGACCCTGATCCTAGCTACTGGGCATTTGTATAGAAACTGCACCATCGCCATAAACGTAGGGCCAAAGCCCATCCTCTTCATCACCTCCCAGAGGAACCCCCACTCGACTCTGTCAAACGCCTTAGTGGCATCCAATGACAGAATAGAGCGGGCGCCACCCCCAGGAGATTGGATGTTAGTGTAAAACCTATGCAGATTATGGTGGGTGCCCCTTTTTGGCATAAAGCCATTTTGGTCTGGGTGAATAACAGAAGACATAACCCCGGAAAGCCTCCTAGCCAGAATTTTTGATAGTATCTTAATATCCGAATTCAATAAGGAAATAGGTCTATATGAACTCAAATCCAGCGGATCTTTATCTTTTTTAGGAATCAGGACTATCAAAGCTTCCATCATGGACTGTGGTAGGCTCCCTCCCTGTAGGGCTTCAGAGAGCACCTCCATTAGATGAGGAAGAATAACATCCCTATACTTGCGATAGAGTTCATACGGAAGACCATCTAACCCTGGAGACGAATTCCCGGAGATGGAGTCCAAAGCCTCCTGGATCTCTAAAAGAGACAGTTCTCTTTCCAGAAATTTTTTTGGGGCTTCCGTTATCATTGGAAGATAGATTCTCTCCAGGAACTGCCTCACCAAATCAGCTGGTAATCCAGGGGGAGCTCTGTAAATCTGAGAAAAATATTGGAAAAAAATCTCTCTAATTTCCTCTGGGTCTGATGTAATCACGCCATCTAACTTACGAATCGCTACACCAAGATTGACGCATAGAGGAATAAAATTTATGTCATGAGTGTGTCAACTATTGACAACTCTTTGCGGTTGTTTGCGGTGCGTTAAACGGGGAGTTTGGTCTGTCAGAGTTTGGTCTGTCACTGTGAAGCGGGCGTAACCCTTACACTACCTGATCGATACAACATCATACCTGATCGTATACACACACTGGATGTTTTAAAGTACATTATTCCAAACAATTTAGGAATGTTAGGGGATTTATGCCCTTTATGGATTAAAATCCGACTCTGTGTCAACTACATAATTTTCCATGGGAGTTTTGCCATGGATCCCCCTCCGGCGTGCCACAGTCCAGGTGTTAGTCACTATTTTGGCCAGAAAGAGTCCCTGTGGGTTTTAAAATTCGCCTGCCTATTGAAGTCTATGGCAGTTCGCCCGGTTCGCCCCTTTGCGAACACTTGTGTAAATTCGCGTTCGCTATTCGCGAACGGAAAATTTTATGTTCGCGGCATCTCCTATAAATACCAGACAATGTGTGCTAATCCTGCAGCCGCTTCGTCCCAACGCCGATTCGCCAGAGACAGGCTTCTTCTGGTGATAATTGTCTAAGTAAAACCTCCTTCTCAAATAGCACCCTCCTATTCTAATTAAAAACAGGGATTGCCTGCTGGTGTGTAACCGCACGGTTACGTCACGTGTGCATGAGCCAATCCATGGCTGACTCTTGTACTACGCGACTATATGGGGAGTATGTCAATTGTCCGCACCCGCCCAGAATATAAATGTCAGATTTATCGTGTAAGGGCCCAGAGTAGGCACGCCCGAGATGCAAATGTTATCAGCGATGCATATGTTCAGATCATTTTAAAGTATACCCGATTATATTTAGGTCCGTGAGGATGTTGTGTATCGCTGTGACGCGGCTGCCACATGACAGCCACAGTCACATGATCCATGTGACGTGACCATCACATGACCACCGCGCCCCTAGCGATACACAACATCCTCACGGACCTAAATATAATCGGGTATACTTTAAAATGATCTGAACCTATGCATCGCTGTGATCAATATACATTATATAGGGGTTACTAGATAATCATATAAAGCAATAAGCGATTAATTATAGGTATACATTTGATACAATCAGATCTATGATAAGTCAATGATCGGCACAAATAGAATATTCTCTGTAACAGTAACCAATGTTCATGAAGTGGTAATTTAAGCATACAAAATAATCGAATTAATCAAAATACCCAATAAAAAAACAATTAGTGAGATTATAAAACATAATAATGAATGTGTAACCTAAACATTTTAGTGATTAAATGGGGAGTGAGGATGTGCAGAAAAACAAACAGTGAAAATATAAGACATTGAAAGGGGAGTGATGATGTGTAGAGATGAAGTACCATATGAAGATACGCATCCACTTTGTTAATAATTGCGTCAATGAATCATATAATATAACATTAAAAGTGCAAACGTGAAGTGTAATACATAAGGTAACAAAAAAAGTTACTCAATAACACTTATAAATTCATAATCTCATATAGTTGCCAAGACCTTGTATATATATAAATGCTTTGATCATATCATGCTTTAAACAAATTTATAAATATGTCTATTATTCAGATTATCACATCCCTAAAAGAGAAATCTCAAGGACTCCACTGAAGAAAATCCAATGCACAGCTCAAAGACACTCTGACATCTCCACCGATGTGAGCTTCCTAGGTACCACCATTCAGGACCCACCGCAGGGATTCATTTAATCCCTTGGGTGTCACGCAGTCTAATTCATATATCCATTTTACCTATTTCTGGGCTAGTAGTATCTTCCAATTTCTGCCCCGCAATGAGATGAACACACGGTCAATGCCTCTGACCCGGAATTGGGTGCTGTCACAACCATGACATTCTTTGAAGTGCTTAGGGATAGATTTAAGTACAGTTAAATCCCTCTCCTCCTTGGCCGCCTCAATGCCCAACATGTGTTCATGCACACGTCTCCTTAGTTCTCTTGAAGTCATGCCAACGTAAATTAGTTGGCATGGACAGGAAGCCAGGTAAGTTACTCCTGGTGTGTTACATGTAATACTATGAGTGATTGTGTATTGTCTATCACTCTTAGCGGGATTCGAAAAATGTGAAGCTCTGTCAATATTCAGACAGGCTACACATTTTCCGCAAGGGAAGCATCCCCACTTGGGACCCCTAGAGCTAAAGATTTTAGATGGATGGCTCCAGGGTAATAGCTTTTAACCAGAATATCCCTTAGGTTTTTTGTCCGCCTATTGGTAATGGATGGAGAGGGGGGGGGGGGGATTTTTTGATAGAGTCGGATCTAAGTGCAGCACCTCCCAATATTTAGTCATTACAGATCTCATCTGACGCCACTGTGAATTGTATGTGGAGATAAATCGTACCTTGTCATCCACATTTGTCATCTGTCTTCGGCGACTTTGCAGTAGATCGTCTCTTTTTGCTGCCTTAGCTCTGTTGTATCCTTGTGATATACTTGTATTAGAATATCCCCATTTTAAAAATCTCTTCAGAAGGTCATCGGACTGCACCTCCAAGGACTCTTCTATACATACATGTGTTGGGTCCTAAATGGTGGTACCTAGGAAGCTGACTTCGGTGGAGATGTCAGAAGTGTCTTTGAGCTGTGGATTGTATTTTCTTCTGTGGAGTCCTTGAGATTTCTCTTTTAGGGATGTGATAATCTGAATAATAGACATATTTATGAACTTGGTTAATGCATGATATGATCAAAGGATTTTATACAAGGTATTTTGATGATGGCAACTATATGAGATTATGAATTTATAAGTTTTATTGAGTAAACTTTTTGTTACCTTATGTATTACGCTTCAAATTTGCACTTTTAAAGTTATATTATACGATTGATTGACACAAATATGAACAAAGTGGATGCGTATCATGGTTAGGACGTTTTATACTATTATTTATTATTTTTGATATATATATAAAATAATTTATGGATTTTATGAATATTCACTTTTTGGGTCACTGTATGTATTGCACTTTTTGTGTGGGACTTCATCTCTACACATCCTCATTCCCCTTTCAATATGTCTTATATTTTCACAGTTTGTTTTCCTGCACATCCTCACTCCCCCTTTAATCACTTTTGCTTTTTTCATATACATTTTTGGGTAAAAATCATATTTTTTCTAAAATGGCTGCTGCAAATGTTAGAAAGAGAAAGTAAAAAGCCCAGGAATAAGGGATCACCTACCATGATCAAAATACCATGCAGATAGCCAATAAGCAGATAGCCAGCCCCTGTGCTGTCACAGCCCTATAAAATGTCTCCTCCTGCCCACTCTTCGCCACTTTATGGTAAACTTAGTGCAGGGAGAGATGTTATAGGCACTAAGGACAGTGTTTAGGAAAGCCTTTATTCACAAAAAAAAGGGACAGATTATTCATAGTGTAGGGATATAATAGACAGGGAATATCCACACTGTTGGGAGACAGCAGGGATGATTAAACAGTGTAATACCTAGCTAATAGGAGCTATTCTATTACACCTTGCTGCACTAAGTGGGGTTACAAAGTGTTCTAATACTACAGATGTTAGGTTGTTTGCATTCTCAGTAATTCCAGTAATCCTTGAATCTGTTATTGGGGTGAAACTGCGGTCTGATACTACAGAATTTGGGGGGCTCGTGTTCTTTTATATATAATTCAATGTGTTAATCCTTGAATGGGTAATTGAGGTGAAATTGTGACTTGATACTACAGATTTTATGGTACGCACTTTTTATTATACACAAGTATATCCGCTAATCCCTAATTGTATAATTTGGTATGAAATTGCGACCTGATACTACAAGTTTTGGGTTGTTTTGTGTATATATAAGCATATCCATTCATCCTTGATCCTGGTGTCAATTTACAGCCTGGTACTACAAGTTTTAGGGTGTAATAATAAAAATATATATATATATATATATATATATATATATATATATATATATATATAAAAGTACATCCATTTATGCTTGATTCTGGGGGGAAATTTCAGCCTGATACTACAAATTTTATGGTGCTCACGTTCTCATAAATAAGTACATCCATTCATCCTTGTTTCGTGGGTGAAATTCCAGCCTGACACTACTGCTCTTTTACTTTTACAGTTACTGTTACAGTACAGTATGTCCAACAGAAAGGTGACAGGCCTTTCTAAGGGAACAGGCAGTTTCCAAAATGTTTCTGGAGCTGGCAGAAGTAGCAACAGAAGAAGAAGGGTGGAGGCAGCAGTCACAGCAACAGGCCAGAGCTGCCAGTGTCATCCAGCGGTCGTGTTTTGATCAGCAATCCCACTGTCCTTGAATGGTTGACTCGGTCTTTACCTTCATCTCAAATGACATCAGACACCCCCAGCCAGGAGTCGTTTGGTTACTCTGACACCACGCTTGGTTGGCATGGCCTGGGAACAAACTCTGTGCCCCCACCTCTTTCATTTTCTGTTCCTTCTGCTCGGGAAGTATTGCCATATTCTCCTCTCTGCTTTTAAGCAAGGACAAGCTTCTCAGCAGCTACTGCCCAGCCAAATTGTGGAGGAGAGATCCGCTGTTTCCTTCGGTAGGCAGGCAAGTAGTGACAATGAGAGTCGCGTGGGAGCTGGTGTTGCGAAGGGTCAGGCACATGGCCCTAAAACTGGTGGGGGTGGCATCAGTGATGTGCAGACAGCAGTGGATGATGATGTAGTCGATCTAACATGTTTTCCATTAGAAAACCCTGAGGAAGTGAGGCGAAACGCGCGTCGGGGTACCACTCTCCGGTCTGCTCCTGGGTCTTTTTGGAGGTAACGAGGGTGATTTCTGGTTATGAGTACAGTTCTGGGTGACAAGATTGAGATAGCCCAGGGAGACCAGTTTGGGATGGGGATTTTCCGTTGGGGAAGATTATGATTGTACTTCCTTGACATTCCCCATGTCTCTTCCCTCCCCTCCTTGAACAATAATATATACCTTGATTCATACTCTGTGCACAAGGTCGATTTCATGTATATAGATTATACCCTGTGAGTTGGATCTGGAGTAGTGGGTTTTTAATCAGTCACATTAATCATGCAGTGTAATTGTAATCTTATGAGTATCATGTATTTTGTATCAATGATTTAATAAAGATGATATTTGTTAATACACTATTTGCCATTATTTCGGTTGTGATGTTTTCCATTTGGATCAAATGACGTCTGTGTTGTTTCTGGTGCTTGCCACGCCTTCTTTCCAGGTGTAGCTATTAGGGTCATTTAACTTTTTCTATTTATAGTTGCTTCTCCCACAATGCTGTGCGGTTTATAGCTTCTGTTTGGACCTTTGGATAGATTGTGGTTGGATCTCGGCTGAGTTCCTGGTGCCTCCATTGCTCCTTTTAAGTTAAATATTTCCTTTCTCTTTTGTACTTTGCTTGGATTCTGTGTGTTGCATTTCCCTATTGTTTGTATTAGGCCTATAGGAGACTCCTGTTGGTCCTTCCTTTTGGAGGAACAGGTAGTCTCGTCTCTTCCATTAGTACCAGGGACCTATAGGGTATTCCTGCTTATGAACTCACCTACCTTTGGGTTCTGTTCATACTGTCAGTCAGTCAGGATTTTGGTTAGGGTTTTCACTAGGAGGTGAACATTTTCCTTCCCTAGTTCTCAGGCCTGATTCCCAGTTTTCCCCTTCCCTCCTATGCTCAGTGTGGTGTTTCCCTCCCACACCGAAGCATGACATTATACACCATCTAAACTGTCATTTTTTTGTTTGTTTGTGTGCAGCCATGGATCCTATTGCTGCACTGGCAGGTCAGCTGCAAGGGCTATCTTTGGAGGTAGCTGATCTCCACACGACCGTCTCTGAGATACAGAGATCACAGGCTGTTGGTCCTGGTGGTAGTGGTGGAGGCCAGGCCTATCTGAAGCCTAAAATTGCCCTCCTGGACAGATTTTCTGGGGGACGTGATGATTTCATTTTGTTTAGGGAGGAGTGCAAACTGTATTTTAGGCTACGTTCCACACTGATCTGGGGGTGGGAAACATTGAGTTGGTGTGGTTATTTCCTTGCTTAAGGGGGATGCGCAGTCATGCGCTTCTTCTTTGCTGACCGAATCGCACTCTCCAGTCAGTAGATACATTTTTCGGAGCTTTGGGTCCATTCTATGATGATCCGTATTGGACCTCTGCAGCCGAAACCAAGCTGTGCGGCCTTCGTCGGGGTCATCGTTCCACTAAGATTTATTGCTCTGAGTTTAGGAGGTGGGCTACGGATACGGAGTGGAACGATCCTGCCCTTCATAGCCAGTTTTGTTAAGGATTATCAGAAAGGCTGAAGGACGCTTTGGCCTTTCATGAAACCCCAGTGAAACCCCAGGCTGCTATGTGTCTTGCTATATGCATTGATGGACGCCTGAGAGAGAGATCTAGGGCCCCCCCCCCACTCTCAGGACATACTATCACATGTTGTATCATCCTCCTCTTTAGGTGAAGCTACTCCTGAGTAGAAATGGCCCGAACTATTTGCCGGCGAACTGTTCCCGGCGAACATGGCTTGTTCGCGTCCGCCGCGGCGGGCGAACGTATTCGATGTTCGCGTTCGCCCCTATACTTTATCATTGAGTATACTTTGACCGTGTACCTCACAGTCAGCAGACACATTCTAGCCAATCAGCATACCCTCCCTCCCAGACCCTCTCACTTCCTATCTAAATGCAAGGACAGCATCCATCTTAGATTCATTCTGAAGCTGCAGTGTTAGTAATTGTAAATCGCAATGCGATTAATATAACCTGTATTATTCACATTGCGATTTCAACTTAGATCTGAGTTCCTATTATGGTTGTATTGCTAGAATATAACGAATATAGCACTATATTCTCAATCTTCGTTATATTCTAGCAATACAACAACCATTAGGAACTCAGATCTAAGTTTAATCGCAATGCGATTAATATAACCTGCATTAATCGCATTGCGAATTCAACTTAGAGCTGAGTTCTAATTGATAGAAAACGCATCAAAAACGCATCTGCGTTTTTATAATTTTTTCATTTTTTATTTTATTGTTTGTGTATTTTGCCACATTTGGTTGCATATTTTCATTTAGTATAGGCAAATATGGTAGTCTAGATCATGTGTCTATACCAAAACCTAGGATCATTGTTTGACAGCATATTTTCTAAGCCATATAGCTGAATATAGATTTGGGCAGAGTAATGATCTAGACCTGTGTTTCCCAACCAGTGTGCCAACAGCTGTTGCGAAACTACAACTCCCAGCATGCCTGCGATGTTCTATCCACCCCCTATCATTGAGTAAACTTTGACCCTCTACCTCACAGTCAGCAGACATATTCCAGCCAATCAGCATACCCTCCCTCCCATCTCCTGGACAGCATCCTTTTTAGATTCATTCGGAAGCTGCAGTCTTAGTGAGAGGAGAGACAGTGTAGCTGCTGCTGATTTAATAGGGAAATCGATAGCTAGGCTAGTGTATTCAGTGTCCACTCCAGTCCTGAAAGACTCATCAGATCTCTGCTGTAAGGACAGCGTCCTGACAGCACCCCAAAAAGCCCTTTTTAGGGCTAGTACATGAGTCTCCCTCCCAGACCCTCCCACCTCCTATCAAAAAGCAAGGATGGCATCCATCTTAGATTCATTCTGAAGCTGCAGTGTTAGTAGTTGTAATCGCAATGCGATTAATATAACCTGTATTAATCACATTGCGAATTCAACTTAGAGCTGGGTTCCTAATGGTTGTATTGCTAGAATATAACGAAGATTGAGAATATAGCGCTATATTCTCAATCTTCGTTATATTCTAGCAATACAACCATTAGGAACCCAGCTCTAAGTTTCATTCGCAATGCGATTAATATAACCGGTATTAATGGCATTGCGATTACAACTTACCACACTCTACGTCAACTACGTAATTTTCCATGGGAGTTTTGCCATGGATCCCCCTCCGGCATGCCACAGTCCAGGTGTTAGTCCCATTGAAACAACTTTTCCATCACTATTGTGGCCAGAAAGAGTCCATGTGGGTTTTAAAATTCGCCTGTCTATTAAAGTCTATGGCGGTTCGCACTGTTCGCATGTTCGCAAACATTTGCGGAAGTTCGCGTTCGCCGTCCGCGAACGGAAAAATTTATGTTCGCGACATCACTACTCCTGAGTTTATGTCTGAGGACGAACCCATGCAATTAGGGGGAGCTACTGCTGGATCCGCTTTTAAGCATACTGGTAATAGGAAGGGAGCGTGTTTTTTCTGCGGACAGAAGGCACATTTTATCAGAGTATGTCCATACATTCAACGGCAAAAAGAAAAAAGAGGGACATTTAATTCCAATCTGACTCTTGGAGGGGTGAGAGGGGAGTCAGAGAACGTGCATTCATTTTTGACTGGTAGTAACCGATATCTCCTGACTGCCGAGGTGGCGCTAGAATCCAAGACTGTGGGGATTGAGGTGTTTATCGACAGTGGGGCAGGGGTGAATCTGATTGATGGTCAGTTCGTCCGTATGCATGGGTTGTCCTCGAGTGCATTAGAGAAAAACATTTCCGTTTTTGCTATTGATTCTGCACCTCTAACTCAGAAGTCTCAGATGGTGCATGACATCAGATTAACAGTGGGTGACTTTCCTCAGGAGTTCCTCTTGTGTTTTGTGATGGAAGGTCTCCCTGCTCCGTTGTTTCTGAGTTTACCGTGGTTAAGCAGGCATAATCCAACCACCAGTTGTCAAGCTGGACAGATTCTGAAATGGGGTGATTATTGCGTTGATAATTGTCTAAATACATCTTTTACTGCTTTAACCACTAAAACATTACCCTCTTTTATATCAGATTTTTCGGATGTATTTTCTGAAAAAGGATGCCAGGATTTACCTCCGCATCGGGAATTTGATTGTTCTATCAACATTATTTCCAGTCATGAGTAAGTATATTACCGAGAGTTTGGCTAAAGGACACATAAGACCTTTCAAATGTCCAGTGGCAGCAGGGTTCATTTTTGTTAAAAAAAAGGATGGAGGGCTTCGGCCATGTCTGGATTTCCATGAACTTAATCGGATTACTGTCCCTGATCCTTACCCTATTCCTTTGATTCGCGATTTGTTTAACCAGATTGTTGGTGCCAAGGTATTCTCCAAGTTGGACTTAATGGGGGCATATAATCTGGTTAGGATCAAGGAAGGGGTTGAATGGAACACGGATTTTAATACTCCTGAGGGACACTTTGAGAACCTGGTCATGCCTTTTGGGTTGACCAAAGCCCCTGCGGTCTTCCAACATTTTGTGAATTACATTTTTCATGTATTTGGATGACATTCTAATTTATTCTCCAGACGTGGAGATACATCAGGATCGCATTAGACAGGTGTTACAGATCCTAAGAGATAATACATTGTGTGCAAAATTAGAGAAGTGTGTTTTTGCTGTACACGAGGTGCAGTTTTTGGGCTACCTGCTGTCATCTTCAGGTTTTCGAATGGATTCAGAGAAAGTCCGTGCTGTATTGGACTTAGATCGACCCGAAAATCTGAAGGCTCTTATGCGGTTTTTGGGGTTCACCAACTATTACCGAAAATGTATTCAGAACTATTCGACAATAGTAAAACCCGTAACTGACATGACTAAGAAAGGGACAGATGTTTCATTGTGGTCTGATTCGGCATTGCAAGCCTTTTCTGCGATTAAGGAATGCTTCTCTTCCGCCCTTATATTGGTGCAGCCAGATGTATCACAACCTTTCATTGCAGAAGTGGATGCGTCCGAGGTGGGGGTAGGAGCAGTTTTATCTCAGGGCCCGTCACCTGGTAAATGCGTCCATGTGCCTTTTTCTCTAAAAAAAACTCTCTTCCCCTTAGAGAAATTATGATGTGGGGAACAGAGAGTTACTGGCCATTACGTTGGCGTTTGAGGAATGGCATCATTGGTTGGAAGGGGCGATTCATGCGATCACAGTGTTCACAAATCACAAAAACCTGGTTTACCTGGAGTTGGCTAAACGACTGAACCCAAGGCAGGCCACATGGTCTTTGTTTTTCACCAGATTCTATTTTATTGTCACCTATCGTCCTGGGGTTAAGAACGTCAAGGCAGATGCCTTGTCACACAGTTTTCTTGAAGGTGGTGACTTTGAAAATCCGAGTCCTATACTGTCACAAGGGATGGTGATATCTGCTCTTTACCCGGACCTAGAGGTGAAGGTGTTAGAGGCTTAGGGAGATACACCAGATTCTTGTCCCTCTGGGAAACTGTTTGTGTCATTGGAATTGCATCACAAGGTATTTGAGGAACATCACTGTACGGTTCTTATGGGACACCCTGGGAGCAGATCCACTGCTGACCTCATCTCTCGTAGATTCTGGTGGCTGGGCTTGCATAAGGGTGTTGAGGACTATGTGTCAGCCTGTAGTACCTGTGCACGCGCTAAGGTGACACATACTCAGCCTTCCAGATCTCTACTTCCGTTGCCCATCCCATCCAGACCATGGACTCACTTATCCATGGATTTTATAACTGATCTACCTAATTCTTCAGTAAAGACAGTTATTTTGGTGGTAGTTGATCGCTTTAGTAAAATGGTGCATTTTATAGTGTTGCCAGGCCTACCTAATACTAAAACACTTGCATAAGTGTTTGTTTACAACATTGTAAAACTCCATGGCATTCCGTCTGATGTGGTCTCGGATCATGGGACTCAGTTTGTTTCCAGATTCTGCAAAGCGTTCTGTACTCAACTGGGGGTACAACTGGTCTTTTCTTCGGCTTTTCATCCTCAGTCGAATGGACAGACGGAGCGCACTAATCAGAGTCTGGAGACATACTTGAGATGTGTTGCCTCTGAGAACCAGGAGGAGTGGTAAATAATCGTAGAGAAGAATCCACTGGGAAGTCGCCGTTTTTTGGGGCATATGGGTTTCACCCGCAGTTTGGCAGATTTCCTGGTTCAGATATTTCTGGTATCCCTGAGGAGGAACGTTTTTTGTCATCATTGTAATATATATGGCGGAAAATTCAAGATAACTTGATGAATATGGGCAACAACTGTAATTGTGTGGCTGACAGGAAACGTATGAAAGGTCCGGACCTAAGAGTGGTGATTCTATTTGGCTGTCGACAAAAAACATTAAGTTGAAGGTACCTTCTTGGAAGTTGGGTCCAAGATTTATTGGTCCATAGAAGATCACTGCCATTAATAATTCTGTAGCTTTTCATCTTGAACTGCCTCAGGCCCTGAAAATTAATAATTTGTTTTATAAATCTTTGTTGAAGAGATATGTTGAACTTTTGGAGCCGTCTTCCTTGTCCTTGTTTTCCCTGTTTGCTCCTGTCATGGTGGACGGTAGTTTGGAATTTCAGATCGCCAAGATAATTGACTCTCGAGTTCTCCTTAGATCTCTTCAGTATCTTGTTCACTGGAAGGGTTATGGACCAGAGGAGAGGATGTGGGTACCGGCATCTGACAAGAATGCCAGTCGTTTGGTGAAAGCTTTTCACAGGTCTCACCCGGATAAGGTCGGTCCTGGGTGTCTGGAGGTCACCATTAGAAGGAAGGGTACTGTCACGGACATTCCCACGACAGGTGACAGGAGATCGGTGAGACTGGCAACACGTGGTTTGGTCTGATATGTTTTCTGATTGGATCAAATGACGTCTGTGTTATTTCTGGTGCTTGCCACACCTTCTTTCCCTAGGTGTGGCTATTAGGGTCATTCAACCTTCTCTATTTATAGTTGCTTTTCTTACAATGCTGTGCAGTTTATAGCTTCTGTTTGAACCTTTGGATAGATTGTGGTTGGATCTCGGCTGAGTTCCTGGTGCTTCCATGGCTCCTTTGAAGTTAAGTCTTTCCTTTCCCTTTTGAATTTTGTTTGGGTTCTGTGTACTGCATTTCCCTATTGTTTATATTAGGCCTTTAGGAGACTCCTGTTTGTCCTTCATTTTAGAGGAACAGGTAGTCTTGTCCCTTCCATTAGTACCAAGGTCCTATAGGGCTTGATAATACTCTAGGTATTTCTGCGTATGAACTCACCTACCTTTGGGGTCTGTTCATACTGTAGTTAGCCAGGATTTTGGTTAGGGTTTTCACTAGGAGGTGTCCATTTTCCTTCCCTAGTTCTCAGGCCTTATTCCCTGTTTCCCCCTTCCCTCCTATGCTTGGTGTGGTGTTTCCCTCCCACACCGAAGTGTGACAGTAACTGGGCTGAGTCCTCATGAGTTTGCCACCTCACCAGTCTGTGACTGGACCACTATATTGACTCCTCTTTCTGTTGCCACCCTCACCACTCTGTGACTGGGCCATTGTGTTCACTCCCCATGCAGTTGCCACCTCACCATTCTGTGACTGGGCCATTGTGTTGACTTCTCATGCAGTTGCCACCCTCCCCATAGTTTAACTGGGCCACTATGTTGACTCCTCATGCGGTTAAACACCCTCACCAATCTGTGACTGGGCCATTATGTTGACTCCTCATGCGGTTGCCACCCTCACCACTCTGTCACTGACCACTATGTTGACTCTTTACGCGGTTGCCACCCTCACCACAGTGTGACGACTGACCACTATGTTGACTCCACATGCGGTTGCCACCTCCTCACTCTGTAACTGGGCTATTATGTTGACCCCTCATGTGGTGGCCATCCTTTCCATATTGTAAAAGGGAAGTGTGTTGAGTCCTCATAAGGTTGCCACCTCACCACTCTGTGACTGGGCCGCTATGTTGACTTCTCATGCGGTTGCCACCCTCACCACTCTGTAACTGGGCCACTATGTTGACTCCTCATTCGGTTGCCACCTCATCAGTCTGTAACTGGGCTATTATGTTGACTCCTCATGCGGTTGCCAACCTCCCCATAATGTAACTGGGCCACTGTGTTGACGCCTCATGCGGTTGACAACCTCACCACTCTGTGACTGACCACTATTCTGACTCCTCATGCGGTTGCCACCTCACCACTCTGTGACTGGGCGATTGTGTTGACTTTTCATGCAGTTGTCACTCTCCCCAAAATGTAACAGGGCTACTGTGTTCAGGATATGCTCATGATTTTGAAGCCAAATGCAGAAGTGGGTACAAAACACAGACATGCAAACTTTCTAATCACATGTCATCTCTGTTTTGGATCCATTCCTGTTTTTTTTTGGGCCTTAGCAATACTGATAGATTACTGACTAAATGCTTACCATGTGAATGCGGATGCTCAAAAGGTATGATCCATTTTTTTAGGGCTTGATAATACTCTAGGTATTCCTGCGTATGAACTCACCTACCTTTGGGGTCTGTTCATACTGGTAGTCAGCCAGGATTTTGGTTAGGGTTTTCACTAGGAGGTGTCCATTTTCCTTCCCTAGTTCTCAGGCCTGATTCCCTGTTTCCCCCTTCCCTCCTATGCTCGGTGTGGTGTTTCCCTCCCACACCGAAGTGTGACAGTAACTGGGCCACTGTGTTGAGTCCACATGAAGTTGCCACCTCACCAGTCTGTGACTGGACCACTTTATTGACTCCTCTTGCGGTTGCCACCCTCACCACTCTGTGACTGGGCCACTGTGTTCACTCCCCATGCAGTTGCCACCTCACCACTCTGTGACTGTGCCATTGTGTTGACTACTCATGCAGTTTCCACCCTCCCCATAATTTAACTGGGCCACTGTGTTGACTCCTCATGCGGTTAAACACCCTCACCAATCTGTGACTGGGCCATTATGTTGACTCCTCATGCGGTTGCCACCCTCACCACTCTGTCACTGACCACTATGTTGACTCTTTACGCGGTTGCCACCCTCACCACAGTGTGACGACTGACCACTATGTTGACTCCACATGCGGTTTGCCACCTCCTCACTCTGTAACTGGGCTATTATGTTGACCCCTCATGTGGTGGCCATCCTTTCCATATTGTAAAAGGGAAGTGTGTTGAGTCCTCATAAGGTTGCCACCTCACCACTCTGTGACTGGGCCGCTATGTTGACTTCTCATGCGGTTGCCACCCTCACCACTCTGTAACTGGGCCACTATAGTTGACTCCTCATTCAGGTTGCCACCTCATCAGTCTGTAACTGGGCTATTATGTTGACTCCTCATGCGGTTGCCAACCTCCCCATAATGTAACTGGGCCACTGTGTTGACGCCTCATGCGGTTGACAACCTCACCACTCTGTGACTGACCACTATTCTGACTCCTCATGCGGTTGCCACCTCACCACTCTGTGACTGGGCGATTGTGTTGACTTTTCATGCAGTTGTCACTCTCCCCAAAATGTAACAGGGCTACTGTGTTCAGGATATGCTCATGATTTTGAAGCCAAATGCAGAAGTGGGTACAAAACACAGACATGCAAACTTTCTAATCACATGTCATCTCTGTTTTGGATCCATTCCTGTTTTTTTTGGGCCTTAGCAATACTGATAGATTACTGACTAAATGCTTACCATGTGAATGCGGATGCTCAAAAGGTATGATCCATTTTTTTAGGGCTTGATAATACTCTAGGTATTCCTGCGTATGAACTCACCTACCTTTGGGGTCTGTTCATACTGGTAGTCAGCCAGGATTTTGGTTAGGGTTTTCACTAGGAGGTGTCCATTTTCCTTCCCTAGTTCTCAGGCCTGATTCCCTGTTTCCCCCTTCCCTCCTATGCTCGGTGTGGTGTTTCCTCCCACACCGAAGTGTGACAGTAACTGGGCCACTGTGTTGAGTCCACATGAAGTTGCCACCTCACCAGTCTGTGACTGGACCACTTTATTGACTCCTCTTGCGGTTGCCACCCTCACCACTCTGTGACTGGGCCACTGTGTTCACTCCCCATGCAGTTGCCACCTCACCACTCTGTGACTGTGCCATTGTGTTGACTACTCATGCAGTTTCCACCCTCCCCATAATTTAACTGGGCCACTGTGTTGACTCCTCATGCGGTTTTGCCACTTCACTACTCTGTGATAGTGATGTCGCGAACATAAAATTTTCAGTTCGCGAACAGCGAACGTGAACTTCCGCAAATGTTCGCGAACAGGCGAACCGGGCGAACCGCCATAGACTTCAATAGACAGGCGAATTTTAAAAACCAAAGGGACTCTTTCTGGCCACAATAGTGATGGAAAAGTTGTTTCAAGGGGACTAACACCTGGACTGTGGCATGCCGGAGGGGGATCTTTGGCAAAACTCCCATGGAAAATTACGTAGTGGACGCAGAGTCGGGTTTTAATCCATAAAGGGCATAAATCACGTAACATTCCTAAATTGTTTGGAATAACATGCTTTAAAACATCCAGTGTGTGTATACGATCAGGTATGATGTTGTATCGATCAGGTAGTGTAAGGGTTACGCCCGATTCTCAGACATTGACAGACCAAACTCCCCTTTTAATGCACCGCAAACAACCGCAAACAGTCCATTTGCACAACCGCAAACTCCCCATTTGCACAAGGTTGGATACCAAGCTAGCCACGTCCCGGTGATGTCATTGAAGGTTTCTTCCTCCACCCAGCCACGTACAACACCAAGGGTCCCCGAAAGGTGAATTGAATTGATTTTTCGAACGGGGAGATGGTTAAAAAAACGCTGGCTCCCTCCACTTTGTTTTAATCCATGGTCACTGCTTCTGCGCCGTGCAATTTACTGTCACACCCGATATGAGTGGTATTTTCTGTAGTACTATTCTCATCAGTTTAATCCCTCTAACGTTCCCAATCTGGGGGCCATTTATTGAATAGATTTTTCGAACGGGGAGATGGTTAAAAAAACGCTGGCTCCCTCCACTCTGTTTTAATCCACGGTCACTGCGTCTGCGCCGTGCAATTTACTGTCACACCCGATATGAGTGGGATTTTCTGTAGTACTATTCTCATCAGTTTAATCCCTCTAACGTCCCCAATCTGGGGGCCATTTATTGAATAGATTTTTCGAACGGGAGATGGTTAAAAAACGCTGGCTCCCTCCACTCTGTTTTAATCCACGGTGACTGCGTCTGCGCCGTGCAATTTACTGTCACACCCGATATGAGTGGTATTTTCTGTAGTACTATTCTCATCAGTTTAATCCCTGTTACATCCCATATCAGGGATTGCCTTTTGTGAAAAAAATTTAGGCCTGGTACCTTCGACTGCCTTCACAGTGACAGACCAAACTCTCATACACCAAACTGAATTGATTTCAGGAACCGGGAGATGGAAAAAGCAGCTTGGTCGGTCCTCATACTCCCAAATTGGGGCACTGCGCGTGCACAGAGCAATGTGCTGTGACACCCTATATGAGTGGTGTCTTAACTAGTACTATTCCTATCAGCGGCGGGCGGGTGCGTGGTAACTTGAGAGCAGGTGACCAAAGCTGAGCTGGAGGAAGATGGTGCGTCAAGGTTCTTAGCGGAAGCTGTTGAAGATTGGGTGTCCTGTCTAAGCCAGTCAACTACGTCCTCAGAATTTTTCGGGTTCAGGGTACATGGCCTCTGAACACTAGGCATTATTCCAGGGACAGTGGAAATCACAGCACCACGACCACGACGGCCCCTGCGGGTGGCCTGCCTCTGCCTGTCATTTTTTTCGATAAGTGGTACTGTGCCACCCTGTATCAGTGGTGGGCACTGGCAGTGGGCACACTACAGTCTGTGGAAGTGGGCCTGACACACACTGGCAGGAGGCAAGCAACTGAAATTAGACTAATGTGTAAAAATGAAATGCCTTATTTATCGGCAAGCTACTGTGCCACCCGGTATCAGTGGTTGGCACTGGCAGTGGGCACACTACAGTCTGTGGAAGAGGGCCTGACTACACACTGGCAGGAGGCAAGCAACTGAAATTAGACTAATGTGTAAAAATGAAATACCTTATTTATCGGCAAGCTACTGTGCCACCCGGTATCAGTGGTTGGCACTGGCAGTGGGCACACTACAGTCTGTGGAGGTGGGCCTGACACACACTGGCAGGAGGCAAGCAACTGAAATTAGACTAATGTGTAAAAATTAAATGCCTTTTTTATGCAAAGTCCCGTGCCAGCCGGTATGAGTGGTAGGCACTGGCAGTGGGCACACTACAGTCACTGGAAGTCAGATTGACACACACTGGCAGGCAACTAACCTTAGATTAAAGTGTAAAAATTAAATGCCTTTTTTTGATGCAAAGTCCTGTGCCACACGGGATGACAGGGGTGGGCACTGGCAGTGGGCACACTACAGTCAGTGGAAGTCGGCCTGACACACACTAGCAGCAGGCAAGCAGCTGAAATTACACTAAAGTGTAAAAATGAAATGCCTTTTTTATACAAAGTCCTGTGCCAGCCGGTATGAGTGGTGGGCACTGGCAGTGGGCACACTACAGTCACTGGAAGTCAGCCTGACACACACTGGCAGGCAACCTTTGTTTTAATCCACGGTCACTGCTTCTGCGCCGTGCAATTTACTGTCACACCCGATATGAGTGGTATTTTCTGTAGTACTATTCTCATCAGTTTAATCCTCTAACGTTCCCAATCTGGGGGCCATTTATTGAATAGATTTTTCGAACGGGAGATGGTTAAAAACGCTGGCTCCCTCCACTCTGTTTTAATCCACGGTCACTGCGTCTGCGCCGTGCAATTTACTGTCACACCCGATATGAGTGGGATTTTCTGTAGTACTATTCTCATCAGTTTAATCCCTCTAACGTCCCCAATCTGGGGGCCATTTATTGAATAGATTTTTCGAACGGGAGATGGTTAAAAACGCTGGCTCCCTCCACTCTGTTTTAATCCACGGTGACCGCGTCTGCGCCGTGCAATTTACTGTCACACCCGATATGAGTGGTATTTTCTGTAGTACTATTCTCATCAGTTTAATCCCTGTTACATCCCATATCAGGGATTGCCTTTTGTGAAAAAAATTTAGGCCTGGTACCTTCGACTGCCTTCACAGTGACAGACCAAACTCTCATACACCAAACTGAATTGATTTCAGGAACCGGGAGATGGAAAAAGCAGCTTGGTCGGTCCTCATACTCCCAAATTGGGGCACTGCGCGTGCACAGAGCAATGTGCTGTGACACCCTATATGAGTGGTGTCTTAACTAGTACTATTCCTATCAGCGGCGGGCGGGTGCGTGGTAACTTGAGCAGGTGACCAAAGCTGAGCTGGAGGAAGATGGTGCGTCAAGGTTCTTAGCGGAAGCTGTTGAAGATTGGGTGTCCTGTCTAAGCCAGTCAACTACGTCCTCAGAATTTTTCGGGTTCAGGGTACATGGCCTCTGAACACTAGGCATTATTCCAGGGACAGTGGAAATCACAGCACCACGACCACGACGGCCCCTGCGGGGTGGCCTGCCTCTGCCTGTCATTTTTTTTTCGATAAGTGGTACTGTGCCACCCTGTATCAGTGGTGGGCACTGGCAGTGGGCACACTACAGTCTGTGGAAGTGGGCCTGACACACACTGGCAGGAGGCAAGCAACTGAAATTAGACTAATGTGTAAAAATGAAATGCCTTATTTATCGGCAAGCTACTGTGCCACCCGGTATCAGTGGTTGGCACTGGCAGTGGGCACACTACAGTCTGTGGAAGAGGGCCTGACTCACACTGGCAGGAGGCAAGCAACTGAAATTAGACTAATGTGTAAAAATGAAATACCTTATTTATCGGCAAGCTACTGTGCCACCCGGTATCAGTGGTTGGCACTGGCAGTGGGCACACTACAGTCTGTGGAGGTGGGCCTGACACACACTGGCAGGAGGCAAGCAACTGAAATTAGACTAATGTGTAAAAATTAAATGCCTTTTTTTATGCGAAGTCCCGTGCCAGCCGGTATGAGTGGTAGGCACTGGCAGTGGGCACACTACAGTCACTGGAAGTCAGATTGACACACACTGGCAGGCAACTAACCTTAGATTAAAGTGTAAAAATTAAATGCCTTTTTTTGATGCAAAGTCCTGTGCCACACGGGATGACAGGGGTGGGCACTGGCAGTGGGCACACTACAGTCAGTGGAAGTCGGCCTGACACACACTAGCAGCAGGCAAGCAGCTGAAATTACACTAAAGTGTAAAAATGAAATGCCTTTTTTTATACAAAGTCCTGTGCCAGCCGGTATGAGTGGTGGGCACTGGCAGTGGGCACACTACAGTCACTGGAAGTCAGCCTGACACACACTGGCAGGCAACTAAACTTAGATTAAAGTTTAAAAATTAAATGCCTTTTTTTGATGCAAAGTCCTGTGCCACACGGGATGACAGGGGTGGGCACTGGCAGTGGGCACACTACAGTCACTGGAAGTCAGCCTGACACACACTGGCAGGCAACTAAACTTAGATTAAAGTGTAAAAATTAAATGCCTTTTTTTGATGCAAAGTCCTGTGCCACACGGGATGACAGGGGTGGGCACTGGCAGTGGGCACACTACAGTCTGTGGGCCTGCAGCTCCTCACACACAGGCAGGCCATGCAACTGCAATATGCATATAAAGGAAAAAAAAGCAGACTAATGTTGCAGCCCTAAAAGGGCTTTTTGGGGTGCTGTCAGGACGCTGTCCTTACAGCAGAGATCAGATGAGTCTTTCAGGACTGGAGTGGACACTGAATTCACTAGCCTAGCTATCAATTTCCCAATTAAATCAGCAGCAGCTACACTCTCCTTCCTCTCACTAAGACTGCAGCTTCAGAATGAATCTAAAATGGATGCTGTTCAGGAGGTGGGAGGGTCTGGGAGGGAGGGTATGCTGCTGATTGGCTGGAATGTGTCTGCTGACTGTGAGGTACAGGGTCAAAGTTTGCTCAATGATGATGTATAGGGGGCGGACCGAACATCGCATATGTTCGCCCGGCAGAGGCGAACGCGAACAAGCTATGTTCGCCGGGAACTGTTCGCCGGCGAATAGTTCGGGCCATCTCTACTCTGTGACAGGGCCATTGTGTTGACTCGTCATGCTTTTGACACCCTATCCATAATGTAACTGGGCCACTATGTTGACTCCTCATGCGGTTAAACACCCTCACCACTCCATGACTGGGCCATTATGTTGATTCCTCATGCAGTTGCCACTCTCACCACTCTGTGACTAACCGCTATGTTGACTCTTCATGCGGTTGCCACCCTCACCACTGTGTGACTGACCACTATGTTGACTCCACATGCAGTTGCCACCTCCTCACTCTGTAACTGGGCTATTATGTTGACCCCTCATGCGGTGGCCATCCTTCCCATAATGTAACTGGGCCAGTGTGTTGAGTCCTCATGAGGTTGCCACCTCACCACTCTGTAACTGGGCCACTATGTCGACTCCTTATGCGGTTGCAACCTCATCAGTCTGTAACTGGGCTATTATGTTGACTCCTCATGCGGTTGCCAACCTTCCCATAATGTAACTGGGCCACTGTGTTGACTCCTCATGCGGTTGCTAGCCTCACCACTCTGTGACTGGGCGATTGTGTTGACTTCTCATGCAGTTGTCACTCTCCCCAAAATGTAACAGGGCTACTGTGTTGAGGATATGCTCATGATTTTGAAGCCAAATGCAGAAGTGGGTACAAAACACAGACATGCAAACTTTCTAATCACATGTCATCTTTGTTTTGGATCCACGCCTGTGTTTTTTTTTGGCCTTAGCAATACTGATAGATTACTGACCAAATGCTGACCATGTGAATGCGGATGCTCAAAAGGTATGATCTATTTTTGGGGGGTTGTTCTTATGACGGATCAGAAGAAGGGCAAAAAAAAAAGCAACGTCAACACAAACTTACTGCTGAATCCCTCTCCACTCTATCATGGGGGCACTACTTGTATCAGTGTGTAATAGAACAGGTTCTGTAGAAATCTATGTGGAATAAGCTGATGATGGTGTAAAAGGAGTGTGCGCTTTCACTCTATAGTACAATCTTGGGCCATTGCACAGTTCATTATACATGACACTAACATTGACCTATAAGATTAAGTTCACACTTCAGTTATTTGGTCATTTTCTGCGCTGTAACTGACAAAATAAGTGAAGTGATTCTAAGAGTGATGCTGTTAACTGCCTGTCATACAGATGCGAAGTAACAGTTTCACTACCATAGAAGACTACCTATGCATGTTTCTGCAATGCAGTGTACCACACTAGTCATGAGCGAGCACCAAAGTATTCGGGTGTTCGGCCCGAACACATTGCTATATTCGTGTGCTCGGCCGAGAACCCGAGTATAATGGAAGTCAATGGGAGACAACTAGACACCCCCTGCTCTGAAGAGGGAAGGGTGCCTGGTCCTTTGGAAAAGGTCAGAATGTGACAGAAACATCACCGAAATGGTTCGGGAACATCATGGGGACGATGTCTGGATGCATCTTGGACTCCCAGGTCGCTGCTGGGAACCATGTTGTCCGAGTTGTACGCCAAATTGTTAGGAAACATCTCTCCTGTATACTCAATTGTATATAAAGTGAAAGGGCTGTCAAAAATTACAAGGAACCGGTACTACAATACACCCTTTATTACACAAAAGGAGGGCATCATACACACCCTTGAAAAATTGTGTTTGGTGGCCTGCTGGTGACCCTCAAAAATATTTGGAGCAAGGTCCTGCTGGTGATCTGATGCTCTAAAACAATATATGCGAGTGCCTACTGGTGAGTTGACGATCTAAAACATTAGGGGCGAGGGCCTGCTGGTGAGCTGATGCTCTAAAACATTATATGCGAGTGCCTGCAGGTGAGCTGACGCTCTAAAACATTATATGCGAGTGCATGCTGTTCATCTGATGCTCTAAAACATTATATGCGAGTGCCTGCAGGTGAGCTGATGCTCTAAAACATTATATATAAGTGCCTGCAAGTGCATTCTGTTTAAATGACGCTCTAAAACATTCTATGCGAGTGTGTGCTGTTTAGCTGACCCAATAAAAAAAATTTGAGTTGAGGGCCTGCAGTTGAGCTGAGCCTATAAAAAAATTTGAGTTGAGGGCCTGCAGTTGAGCTGACCCTATAAAAAAATTTGAGTTGAGGAAATATATGCAATCTAGATGAGGAGGAGGAGAAAACAAGATTTAACCATATACTCTTTTTTTGTGATGGAAAAGGTGTACGGAAATACACTACAGTAGATTGAGTACATTATAAATGATAGATTGAAATTTCCTTTATGTTCATTATCAGCTCAGCTCTCCTCTGGTGGAGTTGAGAAGTCAGCGGCAATCCAGGCCTTGTTCATTTTTATCTGAGTCAACCTGTCATGATTACCAGTGGACAAGTGGATACGCTTATTTGTTATAATGCCACCAGCAGCATTAAATACACACTCAGACAAAATGCTGGCGGCAGGGCAGGACAGAATCTCCAAGGCATAGAGCACAAGTTGGACACCCAGAAGTTGTAGAGCACTGAGGGATCATTTAGGATGCTGACACGGTCTGCTATGTATTCCTTCACCATCTTCCAAAACTTTTCCCTCCTTGTAGCATTAGGACGCGCTTCAGCGTGAGGTTGCTGGCGGGGAGTCATTAAAGTGTCGCATGCCTTGAAGAGTGTTGCCCTGCCTTTGTTGGAACTGCTGTGTGTTCCCCTTGTCTCCCTTCCTCGGTTGCCTAAGGAAGTAATGACTCTCCCGACAGCATTGTCAGATGGAAAATTTTGGAGCAATCTCTCAACAAGTACCTTCTGGTATTGCACTATTTTACTTGTCCTCTCAACCACAGGAATGAGAGATGAGAAGTTCTCTTTGTAGCGGGAGTCTAGAAGGGTGAACACCCAGTAATCCATGTTATCTAAAATGCATATAACGCGAGGGTCACGGGAAAGGCAGCCAGTGTACCAACTGGCAAGACGTCGATGTCGACATCATGATGACTCTCCATATCCTCCTCCTCATGCTCTTCTGCCCATCCACACTGAACAGATGGAATTAAAGTTCCATGGGTACTACCCTCTGTAGCAGAGGCAACTGTCTCCAGAAGACGAACTGTGGGTGATCTGGCTATCACCCTGTGTAATATCCTCCCCCATTTCCTCATCTGCCACATTCAGAGCGTCCACCTTAATTGGGAGCAGCGATCCTTTGAGTAGACACAGTAGTGGGATGGTTATGCTGATAATAGCGTTATCGCCACTAACCATCTGTGTGGATTAATCAAAGTTTTTTAAAACCTCACAGAGGTCTGACATCAATGCCCACTCCTTGCTTGTGAATAGTGGCAGTTGACTCGAAAGTCGATGACCATGTTGCAGCTGGTATTCCACAACTGCCCTCTGCTGCACACAAAGCCTGGCCAACATGTAGAACGTAGAGTTCCAGTGCGTGCTCACGTCGCACAACAGTCAGTGAGCTGGAAGCCGCAAGCGGTGCTGCAGCGTTGACAGACCGGCTGAAGCTGTGGATGACTTGCGGAAACGGGCACACGAGCAGCGCGCCTTCACTAGTAGCTCTTGCAATTTGAGGTAGGTTTTGATAAACCACTGAACCACTAAATTTAAGACATGGGCTAGGCACGGGATGTGTGTCAGGTTGCCGAGCTCCAATGCCGCCAGCAAGTTACGGCCATTGTCAGACACAACCATGCCTGGTTGTAGGTTGAGTGGCGAGAGCCACAGCTCAGTCTGGTCCCTTATACCCTGCCACAGCTCTGCTGCAGTGTGCTGTTTCTCCCCTAAGCAGATCAGCTGTAGCACGGCCTGTTGACGCTTACCCACAGCAGTGCTACCCTGCTTCCAGCTGGTGACTGATGGCTGACTTCTGCAGGAGGTGTAAGTGGAGGAGGAGGCAGCGGAGGAGGAGAAGTGGAGGTTGGAGCCAATAACATAGCTGCTGGCGGAGACCCTGATGGATGTAGGGCCCGCAATCCTGGGCGTGGGTAGCAGCTATGCCATCCCAGGGCACGACTCACTCCCGGCCTCCACAACATTTACCCAGTGTGTGGTCAGGGAAGTGTAGCATCCCTGGCCACCAGCACTTGTCCATGTGTCCTTGGTGAAGTGGACCTTCCCAGTAAGTGGGACACATGCTGGTGTAAGGTGAGCACGGCACACTGTGAAAAATAGTGGCAGCTGGAGACTGTGTACTGAGGGATGGCCGCCGACATCAGGCTGCGGAAGTCCTCAGTGTCCACAAGCGTAAACAACATTTAAAGGGCCAGTGATTTCGAAAGTTGCGCATTTAGTGCTATGGCCTTTGGGTGGGTGAGTGGTTGGGTATTTGCACTTGCATTCAAATGCCTGTGTTATCTACATTTGGACACTGCACTGGGACAGGGAAGTGGATGTTGTTGCTGACGGTTCATGCGAAGGTCCAGGTGCAAGGTGAGGGGCATCCGGGCCTGCACCTTTGACAGGGGATTGGCCAGCAGTGCGTAATACAGGGGAAGAAGAGGCAGTGGTGTGACCCGCAGACCCAGATTGTGGACCCATGTGTTCAGCCCACTTATTAAGGTGCTTGGATGCCATGTGGCGGATCTTGCTTGTGGTGGTGAGGTTGCTAGTATTCACACCCTGGCACAGGTTGCAAAATACCACTCTTTTGTCGTTGTCACTTTCCTCAAAAAAGCACCATACTGCGGAACACCTACCCCTTGGCAAGGTAGATTTACGCATGGGGGTGCTCGGTGTAACGGCTGCAGCCCATTTGGTGTGGGCTGACTTCTCCCATTTGGAACCCCACTGCCTCTTCCAGACTGTTGCGGTGCTGCGGATCCCTCCCCTTCTGTACTGCTGTCCTCGCTCGGCTTTTCACCTTCCCATGTTGGGTCAGTGACCTCATCATCCACCACCTCCTCTTCCACTTCCTCACTCTGCTCATCCTCCTGACTTGATCTAACCACAGCCTCAGTGATTAGCAACTGAGTCTCATCATCATCCACCTCATGAACGAATGATTGCCGGTCACCACCGTCATCTTCTTGAGACTGTAAAGGCTCAAGAGGTTGGGAATCAGGGCACAATATCTCAGGTACCTCTTCGAGGGGGCTGGGTGCGAGGGCCAAATCGAATAGTCGCGCTGTAAAGAGATCCTCGGAATATCCGAGTGTGGGATCACTCATTTGGCAAGCCTCTCCATGGTGGGAGGAAGGGTGTTCAAAGTGAGGATTTGGTTGACAAGACTCTTGGCTACGGAGAATGGACGAGAGGGTGGTGCTTAACCGACTGGAAGCATTATCTTCAGCAATCCAACCGACCAACTGTTCGTACTGGTTTGACTTGGACAGTGTTGTCCTGTGCCGCCTAGCTAAATTGGACATGAAGCTGGGTACGGTGGATGTTTTTTCCTTTTTTTCTAGTGCACGGAAAGCAGACACAGTTTCATTGCACCCAAGGCCACGGCCTCTGCATGCACGATCAGCATCATGCCCACTTCCCCGTCACTTAGTGCTCACCTTCTTCATATTATTGGTTTGTCACTAGATTAGACCCAGATTATTTAAATTTGCACTACATACACTGTTTTCGGAAGTAGTACAGTATATGCCACTGAGAGCCACACACTATGGACAATAGATTAGGCCCAGATTATTTAAATTTATGCTAAAGACACTGTTTACGGATGTAGTACAGTACATGTCACAGAAAGCCAAACAATATGGACAATAGATTAGGCCCAGATAATTAAAATTTGCGCTAAAGAAACAGTTTTTGGATGGAGTACTGTGTATGTCACAGAAAACAACACACTATGGACACTAGATTAGGCCCAGATTATTTAAATTTGCTCTAAACTAAAGAAACAGTTTTCGGATGGAGTACTGTATATGTCACAGAAAACAACACACTATGGACACTAGATTAGGCCCAAATAATTTAAATTTGCGTTAAAGGAACAGTTTTCGGACGCAGTTCTGTGTATGTCACAGAAAACAACACACTATGGACAATAGATTAGGCTCAGATTATTTACGCTAAGGAAATAGTTTTCGGATGCAGTACTGTATATGTCAATGATGTGTATTACACGCCAACACTACAGAGACAGTAGATGAGGGCTGGCCCCAGATTATTTATATTTATGCCAATGAAACAGTTTTTCGGATGGAGTACTGTATATGTCACGGATGTGGATTAAACGCACACACAGATGTGGCAAAAATTATTTCAATTTCCTCAAAAACCAGAGTTTGTGGCTGTTGTACAGTATATGTCACGGATGTGGATTAAACGCACACACAGATGTGGCACAAATTAGTTACATTTCCCCCAAAAAACAGAGTTTGCAGCTGTAGTACAGTATATGTTACGAATGTGGATTAAACGTACACACAGATGTGGCAAAAATTATTTCAATTTCCCCAAAAACCAGAGTTTGCGGATGAAGTACAGTATATTTCACGGATGTGGATTAAACGCACACATAGATGTGGCACAAATTAGTTAAATTCCCCTCCCCCCAAAAAAAAAATTGTGGATGGAGGACTGTATATGTCACAGATGTGGATTAACCACTTCAGCCCCCCTAGCTTAAAGCCCCTTATTGACCAGACCACTTTTTACAATTCTGAACTACACTACTTTCACCGTTTATTGCTCCGTCATACAACTTACCACCCAAATTAATTTTACCTCCTTTTCTTCTCACAAATACAGCTTTCTTTGGTGGTATTTGATTGCTGCTGAGAATTTTCGTTTTTCTGATATTAATCAAAAAAGACCGCAATTTTCTCAAAAAAAGTGTATTTTTAACTTTTTCTGGTAAAATTGTTCAAATATAATTACATTTCTATACAAGTTTGTGTCAGAATTCATTGTGCTACATGTCTTTGATAAAAACAAAATCCAATAAGTGTCTATTTATTGGTTTGCGCAAAAGTTATAGCGTTTACAAACTATGGTACAAAAAAGTGAATTTCCGCATTTTGAAGCAGCTCTGACTTTCTGAGCGCCTGTCATGTTTCTTGAAGTGCTAGAATGCCAGGATAGTATAAATACCCCCCAAATGACACCATTTTGGAAAGAAGTATTCACGGAGGGGCATGGTGAGTTCATGTATGATTTAATTTTTTTTCACAAGTTAGCGGAAAATGACACTTTCTGAGGAAAAATAATAATAATAAAGTTTCCATTTCTGCTAACTCCTGGCAAAAAAAAAAAAATCTCCCACAGACTCCATATGCCCCTCAGTGAATTCCTTAAGGTGTCTACTTTCCGAAATGGGGTCATTTGTGGGATGTGTTTACTGTTCTGGCATTTTGGGCGGGACTAAATTGTGAGCAACCTTGTAAAGCCTAAAGGTACTCGTTGGACTTTCGGCCCCTTTACGCACCTAGCCTGCAAACAAGTGTCACACGTGTGGTATCGCTGTACCGAGAAGAAGTAGGGCAATGTGTTTTGGGGTGTATTTTTACATATACCCATGCTGGGTGAGAGAAATATCTCTGTAAATTGACAACTTTGTATAAAAGTTTTTAAAAAGTTGCCATTTACAGAGATATTTTTCACACACAGTATGGGTACATGTAAAAATACACCCCAAAACACATTGCCCTACTTTTCCTGAGTACGGCGATACCACATATGTGACACTTTTTTGCAGCCAAGATGCTCAAAGGGGCTCAAATTCCAATACCTTTAGGATTTCACAGGGCATTTTTACGCATTTAGATTTCAAACTACTTCTCACGCATTAGGGGCCCATAAAATGCCATGGCAGTATAAATACCCCATAAGTGACCCCATTTTAGAAAGAAGACACCCCAAGGTATTCTGTGAGGGGTATGGTGAGTTCATATAAAATTTTATTTTTTTGAAAAAAAAAATAATAATAATATTTTATGAACTCGCCATGCCCCTCACGGAATACCTTGGCGTGTCTTCTTTCTAAAATGGGGTCACTTGTGGGGTATTTATACTGCCCTGGCATTTTAGGGGCCCTTAAAGCGTGAGAAGTAGTTTGGAATCCAAATGCGTAAAAATGCCCTGTGAAATCCTAAAGGTACTCATTGGAATTCGGGCCCCTTTGCGCGTCTTGGCTGCAAAAAAGTGTCACTCATGTGGTATCGCCGTACTCAGAAGGCCCCATTCACACGTCCGCAATTCTGTTCCGCATTTTGCGGAACGGTATTGCGGACCCATTCATTTCTATGGGGACAGAGTTTGTCCCGCTCGGATCTGGAACTGCGGATCCGCACTTCCGGGTCCGCACTTGCCGACAAGATAAGGTATTTTCTATATAGTTTTGGCAATGTGCGGATCCGCAAAATGCGGAAAGCACATTGCCGGTGTCCGTGTTTTGCGGATCCGCGGATTCGTGGATCCGCAAAACACATATGGACATCTGTATGGAAACTTACAGGGGGGGTGATCAATGACAGGGGGGTGATCAGGAAGTCTATTTGGGGTGATCAGGGGTTAATAAGGGGTTAATAAGTGACAGGGGGGGGTGTAGTGTTGTGTGGTGCTGGGTGCTACTTACAGAGCTGACTGTGTCCTCTGGTGGTCGATCCAAGTAAATGGGACCACCAGAGGACCAGGTAGCAGGTATATCAGACGCTGTTAACAAAACAGCATCTGATATACCTATTTGATGCTTTTTATTTTATATCTACAGCCTGCCATCGAAAGATCATCGCTGGCAGGCTGTAGTATAACTTCACTGCCGGACGCCGCTGTGAATGCACGCGCATGCGCACGTTCACAGGAAATCTCGCATCTCGCGAGATGACGCGCCAATGCGTCAAGGAGGAATAACCCGGCCGCCCGCAGGACGCATCCCTGCGTTTGGCGGTCGGGTAGTGGTTAAACGCACACACTATTGACAATAAATGTGGCGCTGATTAGTTGAATTTATTCAAAAATACACAGTCTGTGGATGATGTACAGTATATGTCACTAATAGGTATTAAAGAAAAATCTATTTTTGCTGTCAAACACACACACTAGCCCTTAAAAGGATTATTGGTTGCATGAAAAGCTTTAGGTAGTTGTTAAAACAGCGATTTTTCTCCCTGCACTGTGTCTCTTCCTCAGCACAGTTGTCCCTGAGACTGATCAATTGAGCGCAGGTTATAAAAATATGTTACTGCTCTCTAGTGTTGATCACGAATATTCTAATTGCGTATTTTAATCGCGAATATTGGCACTTCAAGAATTCGCAAATATTTAGTCCGTAGTCCGTAAAAGGACTTTTGTGTCTTTGCAAATCTTGTTTCTAATAAAATCTGTTAAATTTCACTTCACACACTCTCTTTCCCTGCCTACGCTCTGCTCTCCCTGACGCTCACTGAGCTGAAAACGTGTCATCGGGTGCTATATAGCACCCGATGACGCGTTCCGGCCAGCCAATCAGTGTAATGCCAGTAGCTAACATGGCTACGGCATTACACTGAAGGGCATTACTTACCTGCACTTTGATTGGCTGCTTAGGAGACGCCAAATGTGCGGGGAGGAGACTCGAGCATTTTTCTCGAGCACAAGTGTTACTCAGCCGAGTACCGCCACGGGCTGAGCATAGCGACGCTACACTAATATACAAATAACCGTATGGGATGGCTCTACTTCTAGGTAGATGGTATCAGTGCTCAATATCTAATTGGTGATAGCTTCACTCACCCCAAAAAAACATAGAAATATAACGGAACTCAGCCATCAGGAGATAATGCAGAAACAATGTATTGTAAAAAGATAATCAATTCATTTATATCCCATAAACACATGCATAACAACACTAAAAAGAATGGATTATAGGATCAATTAATCCTATGAAGGCATTCTGTGGCTTCCACCTTCAATAATGTGTTTCATAAGAGGCCCACTAATTAATTATTCCCTATAGAAAGCTTAATCATCAAAATGTTAAAATATCTATACAAAAATTAATTGCAGCCGGTAAAAGTCAATCCGTTCTCAGAAAAAGCCGTCCTTCACCTATATAGCTCACAAGATGAACATTAGTGTGCTCTGTACACACAAAGTGTTTGATTTGCTGTTAATCCATCCGGCTCAATTTAATCATGTGTCTCCACAGAAAGTTATTCATTTATGAGCAATAAGTGACTTAAGTGCAAAAGTTCCAATGTATTAGCAAAAGTATTTCAGTCCCGGTGGCGTCCCACCTGCTTAGGGCATTAATAATATCTTACCACCGTCCGGTCAGACAGCACAGCTCGTGTCTCCTGTTTCCTCGGCGTCCCTCGTGTCTTTCGTATCGCTAACCCGCCTTTCCTCAAGCAGGTAGAGGTGGGATCACCCAACACAGTATGCTTCGCTTGCACTCACCGGCCAAGTGCAGCGGGGCTGCCTGTAAGGTTTCAAAACTCCTTTCTTTCTCCGGACGGTGGAATAATAATAATCGCAATGCGTATGCTTTCTTGGCAGTGTCACATATTCCGGGTCCCTCCCAGACGCGTTTTGAAGTCTTGGGAATTGCTGACTTCTTCTTCAGTGGAGACCCGGTATCCACTGTGACACCTTTTTATAATCCACCCCTTAATTGGAATCAAACAGGTTTAAACTCTGAAATGGATCACAAACCCAATTATGCACTTCCAATCGGCATGTTCTCTTTAGGCTAGTATATACATAAAATGATCGCATAATAATGTAAAAATATTATCAGATGTATCTTAATTCATACAAATGATAGATTATAGATAATAGCCTTTCCATTTTCAGAGAACAACCCATGCGATTCTAATTAGTTTTTAATGCAATTTTTTCTTCCCAATGCGTTTTTATTACTAGTGCTGCTGAAATAGTTAATCTCATATGTGGTATAAAAAGGTTTCTAACTTTTATGATTCAAAATCAATACTGCATAAAAAATCATAAAAAGACTGACATAAAGTGATCAAAGACCAACGAGGAACATGAGGCATATATTAACAGAATTCTTGATGGAGAAACAATCTTGATGGACAATCTCTATGTCAGATAGAGGTGGAGGCCACCAGCTGAGGCAGAGTCGGACGTACGAAGTAAAAATACCATCTGACCCCAGTTCAGCGGGAGGCGCCCATCTCTTATAAGAATCCAAACATTTCTAACTCTGTGTTCAATCCATAAGGGACAAGTGTGTTCAATTCAAAAATTTGTCTCGACTCAATCATGGAAATCTTATCAATATGATTACCACCTCTCCATTCTACCTTCACCCTTTCTATTGCTGCAAAACTCAACCCTTTAATATCTTGGTTATGTCATTCCTTGAAATGTCTCGATAGTGGGTGATCCATATATCCCTTCCTAATATTATTAAGGTGTTCCGCAATCCACTTTTTTAACATCCTTTTTGTTCTCCCTACATATATCTTGTTGCAGGGGCACTTAATGACATATATTACACTAACAGTGTTACAGGTTAAGTATTCCCTAATTTTGTGCATATAAGAATTTGTTGAAGATATTACTTCTATTGTTCTCCTCGAAAAACTAGTTGATCGGCAGTTTATACACATGCGCAACCTATAAAAACCCTGCAGGCCCATCATTTTGGGTATAGAAGGTGTGTCTATTTTCTGTCTTTTTACAGAGGGAGACACTTTTAATCCAAGATTAGGTGCCTTTTTGTAGACTATCTGTGGCATTACAGGAATGATATGACCTATTATGATATGTCCCAGGCTATGAGCTGTGCGCTGCGTTCATTCATGATCCCAAAATTCTATACTATCCTTATAGATCTTTGAAGAAAAATGCATATTTTTATCATTCCCATTTAGCATTTCTATAAAGGAATCCAAAGAGTCCTTATTGCCATTCCAAACAAAAATAACATCGTCTATATACCTATGCCACAGCACCAGGTCCGCCCCTAGCCTTGGGACGATAGTAGGACACTCCCAATTGGCCATGAATAAGTTTGCATAGCTAAGGGCAAACCTGGTGCCCATAGCAGTACAGCACCTCTGTACATAATAATTTGACCCAAAATAGAAATGATTGTGGGACAGGATGAATCGTAAACTATCCTCCAAAAAGTCTATTTGTTCTCTTCTCAATCGACCCTCCATTACGAGTCGTTCACTCATCGCTTTAACACCTTGTTGGTGATCAATGATGGTGTATAACGATTGCACATCCAGGGTGCCTATCATCCATTTAGGATCGAATCTCAAGCCTTCTAGGATAAAAATAACTTGCGTCGTATTCTTAATATATGTCCTCATGTTTTTCACATGTAAAAGTTTGTCAATATATTTGGACAAATTGCATGTAACTGAACCGAACCACGACACGATCGGACGACCAGGTGGTTTAGTCGAGTTTTTGTGCAACTTGGGCAGACAGTAGAAAACCGGGACCGTAGCCTGGGTGTTACATATAAATTCATACTCCTGTATTACATATTTCTCCTTAATATTTTCGAGGAGAACAGTAGAAGTAATATCTCCAACGAATTCTTATATGCACAAAATTAGGGAATACTTAACCTGTAACACTGTTAGTGTAATATATGTCACTAAGTGCCCCTGCAACAAGATATATGTAGGGAGAACAAAAAGGATGTTAAAAAAGAGGATTGCAGAACACCTTAATAATATTAGGAAGGGAAATATGGATAACCCACTATCGAGACATTTTAAGGAACGACATAACCAAGATATTAAAGGGTTGAGTTTTGCAGTGATAGAAAGGGTGGAGGTAGAATGGAGAGGTGGTAATGATATTTATAAGATGTCCAGGGATGAGTCGAGACAAATTTTTGAATTGAACACACTTGTCCCTTATGGATTGAACACAGAGTTAGAAATTTTTGGATTCCTAAAAGGGATGGGCGTCTCCCGCTGATGTAGGGTCGGATGGTATTTTTACTTCGTACGTCCGACTCTGCCTCAGCTGGTGGCCTCCACCTCTATCTGACATAGAGATTGTCCATCAAGATTGTTTCTCCATCAAGAATTCTGTTAATATATGCCTCATGTTCCTCGTTGGTCTTTGATCACTTTATGTCAGTCTGTTTATGATTTTTTATGCAGTAATGATTTTGAATCATAAAAGATAGAAACCTTTTATACCACATATGAGATTAACTATTTCAGCAGCACTAGTAATAAAAATGCATCAGGAAGAAAAAAAATCGCATTAAAAACGCATTCGAATCGCATGGGTTGTTCTCTGAAAATGGAAAGGCTATTATCTATAATTAGAGATGTCCCGAACTTTTCCCGGCGAACATCACATGTTCGAGTTCGCCGCGGTGGTCATCATTGAGCAAACTTTGACCCTGTACCTCACAGTCAGCAGACACATTACAGCCAATCAGCATACCCTCCCTCCCAGACCCTCCCACCTCCTATCAAAAAGCAAGGACAGCATACATCTTAGATTTATTCTGAAGCTGCAGTGTTAGTTAGATCAGGGAGAGTGCTGCTAGTGCTGAATTAATAGGGAAAGCGTTAGCTAGGCCAGTGTTCTGTGTCCACTCCAGTCCCCAAAGACTCATCGGCCTCTTTCACACGAGCGTGTCCGGATTAGGTCCAGATGCGTTGCGGATGCGTTCAGTGAAAACTGTGCGATTTCACAGGCAAAGCCATTCAGTTTTGCCTGTGATTGTGTTCAGTTGTTCAGTTTTTTCCGTGCGGGCGCAATGCATTTTGATGCGTTTTTCACGCGCATGATAAAAAACTGAAGGTTTAGAAACAACATCTCCTAGCAACGCAATGCACCCGCACTTGCTTGCAGATGCAATGCGTTTTTCACGCAGCCTCATTCACTTCTATGGAGCTAGGGCTGCGTGAAAAACGCAGAATATGGCCCCTTTCACACGAGCGAGTTTTCCACGCGGGTGCAATGCGTGATGTGAACGCATAGCACCCGCACTGAATCCTGACCCATTCATTTCAATGGGGCTGTGTACATGAGCCTTTTTTTTTATGCATCACTTCTGCGTTGAGTGAAAATCGCAGCATATTCTATATTCTGCATTTTTAACGCAGCTCTGGCCCCATAGAAGTGAATGGGGATGCCTGAAAAATGCATGGCATCCGCAAGCAAGTGCGGGTGTGATGCTTTTTTCACTGATGGTTGCTAGGAGATGTTGTTTGTAAACCTTCAGGTTTTTTAATCACGTGAGTGAAAAACGCATTAAAACGCGTTGCACCCACGCGGAAAAAACTGAACAACTGAACGCAATCGCAGGCAAAACTGAATGGCTTTGCCTGTGAAATCGCACAATTTCACTGAACGCATCCGGACCTAATCCGGACACGCTCGCGTGAAAGGGGCCTATAGGACATGCTGCAAATTTCACGCAACGCACAAGTGATGCGTGAAAAAAAAACGCTCATGTACACAGACCCATTGAAATGAATGGGTCAGGATTCAGTGCGGATGCTATGCGTTCACGTCACGCATTGCACCCGCACGGAAAACTCGCTCGTGTGAAAGGGGCCTGCTGCTTTAAGCACAGCGTTCTGACAGCACCCCAAAAAGCATCAGTCTGCTTTTATTTTATTTTTTTCTATATATATATTGCTGTAGCCTGCCCGTGTGTGATAAGCCGCAGGCCCACAGACTGTACTGTGTGCACACCACTCATATAGGGTGTCACAGTACCTTGCAGATAAAAAAGTCATTGAATTTTTACCATTTAATATAATTGCAGTTGCCTGCCAGTGTGTGTCAGGCCCAGAAACTGTACTGTGCCCACTGCCCACCACTCATATCGGGTGGCACAGTACCTTGCAGATAAAAAAAAGTCATTTAATTCTTACCCTTTAATATAATTGCAGTTGCCTGCCAGTGAGTGTCAGGCCCACAGACTGTACTGTGCCCACTGCCAGTGCCCACCACTCATATCGGGTGGCACAGTACCTTGCAGAAAAGAAAGTCATTTAATTTGTACCCTTTAATGTAATTGCAGTTGCCTGCCAGTGTGTGTCAGGCCCACAGACTGTACTGCGCCCACTGCCCACCACTCATATAGGGTGGCACAGTACCTTGCAGATAAAAAAAAGTAATTTAATTCTTACCCTTTAATATAATTGCAGTTGCCTGCCAGTGAGTGTCAGGCCCACAGACTGTACTGTGCCCACTGCCAGTGCCCACCACTCATATTGGGTGGCACAGTACCTTGCAGAAAAGAAATTCATTTAATTTTTACCCTTTAATATAATTGCAGTTGCCTGCCAGTGAGTGTCAGGACCACAGACTGTACTGTGCCCACTGCCAGTGCCCCCCACTCATATCGGGTGGAACAGTACCTTGCAGATAAGAAAGTCATTTAATTTTTACCCTTTAATATAATTGCAGTTGCCTGCCAGTGTGTGTCAGGCCCAGAGACTGTACTGTGCCCACTGCCCACCACTCATATAGGGTGTCACAGTACATTGCACGGCGCACTACACCGGCCCTGGCCCTGATAAGGGACAAAACAGAGATTAAACTGATAGGAATAGTACTTAGTTAACACTAGTTGCATTGGTGGCAAATTCCATTGTAAGTGCCCAAAATTAGAAGGAAGCGGACAGAGCAAGCTTTTTTCTCTATCTCCCCATGCAGGGATTCAATTCAATACACGTCCCCTGATAGGGGACTTAATAAAGATTAAAATGGTAAGAATAGTAGTTCACACTATTTGTAATGGTGGCACAGTACATTGTGCGGTGCACGCACAGTGCCCCAAATTGGAAGGAAGAGGACCGACCAACCATCTTTTTCCATCTCCCGGTTCCTAAAATCTATTCGATACACCAGCCACTGATAGGGGACAAAAAAGAGATTAAACTGGTAAGAACAGATTTTTTTTCATTTAAAAAAATAGGACAGCCTCTGCGGAGCTGGGTATTTTTTGGAGGTGACAAACCTGGTCAGTCAAACCCAAGGCAACATCATCGACCTCATCCCATATTCATTTTTTCTGGAGCGTGCCCTGCGAAGAGTGCTGGATCAGGCCGTAGATGAGCATAAAGAGGAAGAGTTGTGGTCACCATCACCACCAGAAGCAGCCTTGTCGTCGTCGATTGCTGCACCTGTGGCAACTCAGAGAGAGGAGTCTGAAGAAGAGGAGTCAGAGGAGGAAGGTGGCTTTGAGGAGGTGGAAGACCAACCACAGCAGGCGTCCCAGTAGGCTTGTTGTCACCTTTCGGGGACCCTTGGTGTTGCACGGGCTGGGTGGAGGAAGAGACCTTCAAATACGTCAGTGAGGACAAGGAACGGGACATGGCTAGCTTGGTATCCAACCAAATGTGCAAATGGGGAGTTTGCGGTTGTGCAAATGGACTGTTTGCGTTTGTTTGTGGTGCGTTAAACGGGGAGTTTGGTCTGTCAGAGTTTGGTCTGTCACTGTTAAGAGGGTATATCCCTTACACTACCTGATCGATACAGCATCATACCTGATCGTATACACACACTGGATGTTTTAAAGCACGTTATTCCAAACAATTTAGGAATGTTAGGTGATTTATGCCCTTTATGGATTAAAATCCAACTCTGCGTCAACTACGTAATTTTGCATGGGAGTTTTGCCATGGATCCCCCTCCAGAATGCCACAGACTAGGTGTTAATCCCTTTGAAACAACTTTCACATCACTATTGTGGCCAGAAAGAGTCCCTGTGGGTTTTAAAATTCGCCTGCCTATTGAAGTCTATGGTGGTTCGCCATGTCAGGATTAGACCAGCAAATGTATTGTCCGCTCAATATGCAGTCTACTAATCAGTAGATAGTCCACTCAGGCAGAGTGCTGCAATAAAAGTGCATGCTGGGTGTAATACACCAATTGCGCTGATAGCGTATTATGGCATAGTCTTAATAGTCCACTGTTGATGGTACCATATATAAGAAGCGCCCAATTAGAGATATGTACTTTACCGCACTCCTGCTGAAGTTCCGACCGGACCACGCGCGGCGTCCCATGCTGGTTACTCGGTCTAGCACGGCGTCTCACGTGATCAACTGCATACATGTGACTCTGATGTCATTGAAGTAGGTGGTATTCTCACAGGTCCTTGAAGAAATCGGCAATGGTATGAATCGCTCCACTCGATCAAGGGGGGCATAAGATTCTTTGTTATTACTGAGGGTCAGGCTTGGTGGGCAATGTCTCCGGAGACAATCATTACAGGTGGACTGCAGGACACGCCATACGCATTTCGGGGTATACGGCCCTTCTTCAGTGGTAGTGCCTGCAGGTTTAGTGGTAGGCCTTATATAGTAAGGGTCATAATTGGTGTGACAGTCTTCAAAGAGTGTGCTGGATTCTAGTTTGGGACCGAAGTTCGTTTCAATCACATAGGGTAAAAAGCCGCAATAAAATCGCATAGGCCAATCATTATAGATTGCATGTAGCACAGTTGTATACAGAATCATACATAAAATCCAAATATATCAGAGATCACTGGGAGAGTAGGAGTAGAAAGAGTGTCGCTTTAAGAAGGATCGCATAAAAAAGGATTGCATCAAAAAAAATCAAAAAGGAGTAACATCAATAAGGATAATTTGTGCAGAGGAGGGGGAGTCGCGTAGGGAGGAGGAATCCAAGTGCTGATAAACAGCCTGACATTGGATTCGCCATCACCGCGCAACTCCCCCCCTATTATTATAGGAAGCCAAATAGTTCAAACTCTGCATTGTTTGGGATGAGAGTGTCAAAGTCAAATATTCTTCGTGATTCTTGCCTAGACATTTTCATAATGTGATTACCCCCTCTCCATGATCGTCTGACTTTTTCTAAAGCAAAGAAAGACAGGGAGGAGGGGTTGAAGTTCATACCCTTTACGAATGTTGGCCATATGTTCACCAACTCGTTTTCGTAGCGTTCGAATAGTTCGTCCAATATATTGTTTATGACACCCGCATTCCAATAAATACACAATGTCGGTAGATGCACAAGTAAGTGTTCCTTTGATATGCAGACTAAAGTCATTGGATGTAGATTTTACTTTGGTTATTTTTCTAGGGAACAAAGTGGTCTTACAATTTGTGCATCTACCACACCTGAAGAAACCATCTGGATTTAACCAGCTAGAACCCAATTTGCTGTTTTTCTTTTCTTCCCTTACTGTGGGAGCTACTTTGGTGGCAAGATTGGTGGCCTTCGTATATGTTATGCGTGGTGTTTGTGTTAAAGTGGGACCTATTAGTTTGTCATCCAATAGGTGGTGCCAATTTTTTGGGATTATTCCCTCTATTTTCTTATATTGTGGGTGAAAAGGTAAAACGATGCGTGTTATTTCTTCTGCAGTAGTCTGTTTTTTGGGAACGAAGAAATCTGCCCTATTCATATCCCTTACTTTTTCCAGTGCCACATTTATTACCTGGGTGGGATATTCTTTATCTATGAATTGTTGGCTCAATGCTCTAGCTTCCCTCTCAAATTGGTCCTTGGTTGTACAATTACGCTTCAATCTCCTGAACTGGCCCACCGGTATATTGGTGAGCCACCTAGGAAGATGAAAGCTAGTGTAGCGTAAATAGCTATTTCTAGCTACTGGCTTTATATGTGTACTACAGATAACTTTGGATGATTGAATTGTGATATTAAGATCCAAAAATATTGTCACCTCATTTTCTATTGAGGGGGTGAAAACCAAATTCCTATCATTTGAATTTAGTTCTATTATAAAAGAATCTAATGATGCTCTGCTGTCTTGCCAAATAAACAAAATATCGTCTATGTAGCGCTGCCAGAGCACCAGAGTCGACCCCAGCCACGGTCGGAACTTCAGCAGGAGTGCGGTAAAGTACATATCTCTAATTGGGCGCTTCTTATATATGGTACCATCAACAGTGGACTATTAAGACTACGCCATAATACGCTATCAGCACAATTGGTGTATTACACCCAGCATGCACTTTTATTGCAGCACTCTGCCTGAGTGGACTATCTACTGATTAGTAGACTGCATATTGAGCGGACAATACATTTGCTGGTCTAATCCTGACATACATCTATGTGCTAATTGTTTTTATAATTTTTTATAATTTTTAGAACTTTTTAAGTTGCTTGTACTGGTACTAATAAATACGTTACATTTGCATCAGGTCCAGTTGATCCTATTATTTATGTGTGCCCCCCACCCTTCTTTACTCTATTAGCAACCTTATTTGGCCTGGGTGTTGCCAGGGGTGAGCACCATACCATATTGGTTCATCAGGTGAGCCACTGAACACATATTCTACTTATATGTATATACTAGCCTAAAGAGAAAATGCCGATTGGAAGTATATAATTGGGTTTCTGATCCATTCCATAGTTTAAACCTGTTTGATCCCAACTAAGGGGTGGATTATAAAAAGGTGTCACAGTGGATACCGGGTCTCCACTGAATAAGAAGTCAGCAATTCCCAAGACTTCAAAACGCGTCTGGGAGGGACTCGGAATAAGTGACACTGCCAAGAAAGCGTACGCATTGCGATTATTATTATTCCACTGTCCGGAGAAAGAAAGGAGTTTTCAAACCTTACAGGCAGCCCCGCTGCACTTGGCCGGTGAGTGCAAGCGAAGCATACTGTGTCGGATGATCCCACCTCTACCTGCTTGAAGAAAGGCGGCTTAGAGATACGAAAGACACGAGGGACACCAAGGTAAACAGGAGACACGAGCTTTGCTGTCTGACCAGACAGTGGTAAGATTAATGCCCTGAGCAGGTGGGACACCACCGGGACTGAAATACTTTTGCTAATACATTGGAACTTTTGCACTTAAGTCACTTATCGCTCATAAATGAATAACCTTCTGTGGAGACACATGATTAAATTGTAGCCAGATGGATTAAAAGTAGAGTTGAGCGAACACCTGGATGTTCGGGTTCGAGAAGTTCGGCCGAACTTCACGAAAATGTTCATGAACCCGAACCCCATTGAAGTCAATGGGGACCCGAACTTTTGGGCACTAAAATGGCTGTAAAATAGCCCTGGAAAGGGCTAGAGGGCTGCAAAAGGCAGCAAAATGTAGGTAAATGCCCTGCAAACATAAGTGAATAGGGTAATGACTTAAAATAAAATACAGAAAAATAATAAATAAACATTCTAAACTTGAGCCCAAGTGAGTGACATTGGCACCTGTCACCCAGCAAACAGAGGATGTGGCAGCAACGCCACCACATCTGTCATTGTCACCAAGCATCTTCACCAAATCCCATGGAAGTGTTCAGCTATCAGCTGTCCATCTCCCAAACACTGGAGAGAAAAAGAAAGAGGAAGTACCCCCCTACCCATGACTCTGAATGCCTTATTTCAAACTTCCTGGTCCTTTGAAAGGCTGTCATTCTGTCTGGTGGACAGTTTTTAAACCTTATGGCGGTCGCTATCCTACAGTACTTGTATCCCAGCCGCCGCTACTTTTGCAGGCGAGCCATGCCTTCCCTGCACAACCAAGTGGCGGACAAAATCAAGTGTGCACTGCGCAACGCTATCTGTGGCAACGTCCACATAACCAACAACACAGTGGGTAAATGTAGCGGCTGGCCCAAAGGCGGATAGCATTTTTGCGAATGTCCTTCCGCCCCCGAGGATTGCTGGGAATTTTTCTTTGTATCCTGTTAACTCCTTCTTCTCCTCCTACTCGGCTTCCTCCTCCTCTACCTCCTCCTCTTCCACTCAGCGTAACATCTTCACCACCCACAGCAGCACAGCCAGGGGGAAACGACAACAGGTTGTTTTTAAACTTGTGTGTTTGTGGGACAAACCCCACACCGCGCAGGAGCTGTGGACAGGCATGGAACAACAGACCGACCATTGGTTGGTGCCGCTGAGCCTCCAGCCCGACATGGTGTGACAATGGGCGAAATATACTAGCAGGTCTGGGCCTAGCCGGTTTGACACACATCCACTGCCTGCCACATGTGCTAAATTTTGGGGTGCAGAAATTCCTAAACACCAGACAGTGAAAATCAATTCAGTTAATCGAACACACACAACACCCCCACCCCCCCCCCATTCACTCAAACCATTAACAAACTATTTATACATTTTCTTGAAAACATATTAAAATAACTACAATGCAGCTAAGTTTGCCATATAAACAAACAAAACTATATACACGCCTTATCCTTAACTTAAGGCCAGTGACATCCAAGAGGCTCGAAGGGTGGGTTCCTGCACCAACATAGTCCCTGGCCTGGAACACAGCCAGGGCACAGTTTTGGAGGATGAGGAGGATAAGTAGGATGAGGAGGAGTAGGAGGAACCGTGTTCTCAGCAGGTTGGCACCCAAGCCAGCTCACAGGCAGCTGGGTCACCATCATTACCTCAGAAGGCTGGGTAAGCATTGGCGAAATGTGGGAAAGCTTTGTCATCACGCCACAACAACCTGCACCACCAGCAGATCTGGAATGTCTTAGCAGGAGGCAGCATTTCAGCAACATGGTGGAAGAGTACACGTACTTACTGATAGGTTTGCCCAGGGGAGTATCTACAGGGAGTCGTGGGAAGCACACTGTTTTGGGTCCCTGACCTAGAAGGGGTCCATCCAGGAGGAGGAGGAGGACTAAAAGACTTTGTCAGGGCCCCCTCAACAGTATTATACAATGAAATTAGATACAGTGGCAGTATAGACAGTGTAGAAAGCAGATGGAAAATAAATCCAAACAGCCTCACACTAGGGTTGAGCGAACAGTTCAAGCATAGTTCGGGTTCGTACCGAATTTTGGGTTATTCGGGAAACGGACCTGGACCCGAATATTTTCAAAAAATTTCAGGTTCGGGTCCGTTGTTCGGCGATTTCTTCCCACTTTCTGAAGGGCTACACAACAGCCAATCAGCTAGTGTTCTTCTTGCCCTAAGAAGCCATCACAGCCATGCCTACTAATGGCATGGCTGTGATTGGCCAAGTGCAGCATGTGACCCAGCCTCTATTTAAGCTGGAGTCACGTAGCGCCGCACGTCACTCTGCTCTGATTAGTGTAGGGAGAGGACGCAGCTTCTGTCAGGGCGAGATTAGGCAGTGAAAAGTCAGCAAAAACACCCAATGTAGGGATCGATCTATAGCTGTGAATCATTCAACTTCTGCTAGTTAATTGCTCACTGGTTTTTAGGCTGCACAGAGCGTCTTTCTGTTACTTTGATCGGTGGCCATTTTGTGTCTTGTGGTGCACCAGCACAAGCTGCCACCAGGTCCATCAATCCATCAATACTAGTTTTTTTTTTTTTGCTATATCCTACATCAGGGGCTTGGCTGTGCTTATTGTCACCCTTAGAAAATCAGGATAGAAATTTCTATATTTTTTAAGGGGTTAAATTCAATTGCCAAAATAGCAATCCCCTAGATCTGGTGTTCCAGCTGTGGCTAGCCAAGTGTAATACTGTCTGCTGTCTGGCAAAGGATAGATTTTTTTTTGTGGTGAAATTCAATTGCCAAAATAGCAATCCCCTAAATCTAGTGTCCCAGCAGTGGCTGGCAAAGTTTAATAGTGTCCGTCAAAGAATATATTTTGTTCTGGGGTGAAATTCAATAGCCAAAATAGCAATACCCTAAATCTGGTGTCCCAGCAGTGGCTGGCCAAGTTTAATAGCGTCCGTCATAGGATATATTATTTTCTGGGGTGAAATTCAATTGCCAAAATAGCAATACCGTAAATCTGGTGTCCCAGCAGAGGCTGGCAAAGTTTAATAGTGTCCGGCAAAGGATATATTTTGTTCTGGCTTGAAATTCAATTGCCCAAATAGCAATACCATAAATCAGTGGTTTCAGCTGTGGCTGGCCAAGTTTAATAGTGTCCGGCAAAGGATATATTATTTTCTGGGGTGAAAGTCAGTAGCAAAAATAGAAATACAGTTAATCTGGTGTTCCAGCTGTTGCAGGCCTAGTTTAAATCTGTCCGTAAAAGGGTATATTTTTTTCTGGGGTGAAATTTAATTGCCAAAATAGCAATACCCTGAATCTGGTGTTTCCAGCTGTGACTGGACAATTTCTGTAGTGTCCGTTAAAGGATATATTATTTTCTGGGGTGAAATTCATTTGCCCAAATAGCAATACCGTAAACCATTAGTTTTACCCGTGGCTGGCCAAGTTTAATACTGTCCAGCAAAGGATAGATTTTAAATTGTTGGGTGAAATATTACCAATTTTGCAAGGTACAATCCCCTGCACTGCGTAACTGACAGGGAACTTACAATTGGCGGTTACATTCTTGCATGAAATGAAGCCTTTTTGGGCTGTGAAGCCAAAGGTAGTCTCCAATAAATGTTTTTTAATTTTTAATTTTACAAAGATGGTTAGGTGAGGCCGGTATACATGTCTATTCTGCATAAGGTTCAAACAAGTCCTGTGGAATCCATGTCTGGTTCTTTTTAATAAATGAAAGCTTAGTTGCCAACATTGTCTGCGGACAGGCGGCTGCGCTTGTCTGTGATAATGCCCCCAGCCATGTTAAACACACGTTCAGACAATACAGTGGCTGCAGGGTAGGCCAGCACCTCCAAGGCGTAAAGGGCAACCTCAGGACATGTGCCCAATTTGAAGACCCAGAAGTTGAATGGGCCAGACCCAGTGGCGTAGCTAGAAATTATTAGCACCACATATTAATGGGGCCCCCCTCCCCCAGTAATTTTTGTGCAACCCCTTTCATGCCGCCATGCCTGTGGCTACTAAAGTACACTCTCTCAGACCAGGCCCAGCAGCTGTTCCATTCGCTTTCAACACTGTCTATACTGCCACTGTATATAATTTAATTGTATAATACTGTTGAGGGGGCCCTGACAAAGTCCTTTACTCCTCCTCCTCCTCCTCCTGGATGGGCCCTTTCTAGGTCACGGCCCCAAAGCAGTTGCTTCCCCTGCTTCCCATGTAGCTATTCCCCTAGGCAGAACCATCAGTCAGTACGTGTACTGTTCCAACATGTTGCTGAAATGCTGCCTCCAGGTAAGATGTTCCAGATCTGCTGGTGGTGCAGGTTGTTGTGGCGTGATGACAAAGCTTTTCCACATTTTGCCAATGATAAAATTGCCTTCTGAGGTGTTGGTGGTGACCCAGCTGCATTGGCAAATTCTTCCTCCTCCTCCTCTGCCTTCACCTTGTGCTTCCACTGAGTCCACGGTGTCAGGTGTAAATGCCATCAGCAGCGTGTCTACTAGCGGGCTCATCTTCCTATCACACTCCAGTGAGGGAATTAAGGACGGCACGTTGTCCTTGTAACGGGGATGCAGCAGGGTGCAGCATGTTGTCGCTCATGTCTGCCAGGCTGCCCAGAGGCAAGGACAAGCTATCCTCTTTGAGGGAGGTATATCGTCTGTGTCTGTATCCCCCAGCGTTCCTCCTACTCCTCCTTATCCTCCAGAACTGTGCCCTGGCTGGACAATTGTGTTCCAGGCCAGGGTCTATGTTGGTGCAGGAACCCACCCTCCGAGCTACTTGTAATTGTCTGGCCTTAAGTTAACCACTTCAGCCCCCCTAGCTTAAACACCCTTTAAGACCAGGCCACTTTTTACAATTCTGCACTACACTACTTTCACCGTTTATTGCTCCGTCATACAACTTACCACCCAAATTAATTTTACCTCCTTTTCTTCTCACTAATAGAGCTTTCATTTGGTGGTATTTCATTGCTGCTGACATTTTTACTTTTTTTGCTATTAATCAAAAATGACCAAAATTTTTGCAAAAAAATGACATTTTTCACTTTCTGTTGTAAAATTTTTTTTGAAAAAACTACATTTCTATATAAATTTTTCGCAAATTTATTGTTCTACATGTCTTTGATAAAAAAAAATTCCAATAAGTGTATATTTATTTGTTTGGGTAAAAATTATAGCGTTTACAAACTATGGTGCAAAAAAGTGAATTTCCGCATTTTGAAGCAGCTCTGACTTTCTAAGCACCTGTCATGTTTCTTCAGGTGCTAGAATGCCAGGATAGTATAAATACCCCCCAAATGACACCATTTTAGAAAGAAGACACCCCAAAGATTTCGCGGAGGGGCATGGTGAGTTCATGTATCCTTTCATTTTTTTCACAAGTTAGCGAAAAATGACACTTTCTGAGGAAAAAATGATAATAATAAAGTTTCCATTTCTGCTAACTTCTGGCAAAAAAAATAAAAAATCTCCCACGGACTCACTATGAACCTCAGTTAATACCTTGGGGAGTCTACTTTCCGAAATGGGGTCATTTGTGGGGTGTGCTTACTGTTCTGGCATTTTGGGCGGGGCTAAATTGTGAGCAGCCATGTAAAGCCTAAGGCCTCTTGCACACGGGCGTCATGTTTGACGCCCGGATAAGATGCGGGTGCGTTGCGGGAATCGCCGCGATTTTTCCGCGCGTGTGCTAACGTTTGTAGTGCGTTGAGCACGCCGTGAAAAAATCCGCATGCTTGGTACCCAGACCAAGTCAGACTTCATCACTGAAGTCTGGTTTCGGATGAGTATTCTGTATATGTAATTATTTTCCTTTATAACATAGTTATAAGGGAAAATAATCGCATTCTAATTACAGAATGCAATGTTCCCGGCCTTTAAAGGGTTTAAAATAATAAAGAGTGAACTTACCTTCTCCCATTATGCAGCGCAGAGCCCCAGAACGTCGTCTCTCTTGATAGTTTGGCTGCTTGAGGACCTGTGGTGACGTCACAGGGTCACATGGTCCAATCATAGAAGCATTTGAGTGGACCATGTGACCCATGTGATCCTGTGACATCACGGCAGGTCCTTCATCGAACATCTGTTGTTCGATGAAGGACCTGCCGTGATGTCACAGGATCACATGGGTCACATGGTCCACTCAAATGCTTCTATGATTGCACCATGTGACCCTGTGACGTCACCACAGGTCCTCAAGCAGCCAAACTATCAAGAGACGACGCTCTGGGGCTCTGCGCGTACAATGGAGAAGGTAAGTTCACTCTTATTATTTTAAACCTCTAAAGGCCGAGGAACATTGCATTCTGTAATTAGAATGCAATTATTTTCCCTTATAACTATGTTATAAAGGAAAATAATAACGATCGGGTCCCCATCCCGATCGTATCCTAGCAACCATGCGGGAAAATCGCAACGCATCCGCACATGATTGCGGATGCTTGCGATTTTCCCGCATCCCCATTCACTTCTATGGGGCCTGCGTTGCGTGAAAATCGCAGAATATAGAACATGCTGCGATTTTCACGCAACGCAAAAGTGATGCGTGAAAATCACCGCTCATGTGCACAGCCCCATAGAACTGAATGGGTCCGGATTCAGTGCGGGTGCAATGCGTCCTCCTCACGCATTGCACCCGCGCGGAAAACTCGCCCGTGTGAAAGGGGCCTAAAGGTACTCGTTGGACTTTCGGCCCCTTTACGCACCTAGCCTGCAAACAAGTGTCACACGTGTGGTATCGCTGTACCGAGAAGAAGTAGGGCAATGTGTTTTGGGGTATATTTTTACATATACCCATGCTGGGTGAGAGAAATATCTCTGTAAATTGACAACTTTGTATAAAAGTTTTTAAAAAGTTGCCATTTACAGAGATATTTTTCACACACAGTATGGGTACATGTAAAAATACACCCCAAAACACATTGCCCTACTTTTCCTGAGTACGGCGATACCACATGTGTGACACTTTAGTACACTCGGTGCGCAAAGGGGTCCAAATTCCAATGAGTACCTTTAGGATTTCACAGGACATTTTTACGCATTTAGATTCCAGACTTCTTCTCACGCTTTAGAGACCCCTAAAATACCAGGGCAGTATAAATACCCCACAAGTGACCCCATTTTAGAAAGAAGACACCCCAAGGTATTCCGTGAGTGGTATGGTGAGTTCATGTAAAATTTTATTGTTTGTCACAAGTTAGTGAAATATGAGACTTTGTAAAAAACCAAAATAAAAAAAATATATATATCAATTTCCGCTAACTTGTGCCAAAAAAATTTCTGTGAACTCGACATGCCACTCACGGAATACCTTGGGTGTCTTCTTTCCAAAATGGGGTCACTTGTGGGGTATTTATACTGCCCTGGCATTTTTGGTGAACCTAAAGCGTGAGAATCCAAATTCATAAAAATGCCCTGTGAAATCATAAAAGGTACTCTTTGGAATTTAGGCCCCTTTGCGCATCTTGGCTGCAAAAAAGTGTCACACATGTGGTATCGTCGTACTCAGGAGAAGTAGGGCAATGTGTTTTTATATATTATATATTATTTTTCATATATTATATTATACATTATATATTTATATTATTATATATTATTTCTATATATACCCATGCTGGGTGTGAGAAATATCTCTGTAAATGACAACTTTTTAAAAATTTTATACAAAGTTGTCAATTTACAGAGATATTTCTCTCACCCAGCATGGGTATATGTAAAAATACACCCCAAAACTCATTACCCTACTTCTCCTGAGTACGGCGATACCACATGTGTGACACTTTTTTGCAGCCAAAATGCGCAAAGGGGCCCAAATTCCCATGAGTACCTTTAGGATTTCACAGGGCATTTTTACGCATTTGGATTCTCATGCTTTAGGACCCCTAAAATGCCAGGGCAGTATAAATACCCCACATGTGACCCCATTTTAGAAAGAAGACACCCCAAGGTATTCCATGAGGGGCATGGCGAGTTCATAGAATATTTTTTTTTTGGCATTTTTTTATTGTTTTTCCTCACAAAGTCTCCCTTTCTGCTAACTTTTGACAAAAAGTTAAATTTTTCATGGACTCACTATGCCCCTCAGCGAATACCTTGGGGTGTTTTCTTTCCAAAATGGGGTCATTTGTGGGGTGTTTGTACTGTTCTGGCATTTTGGGTGGGGCTAAATTGTGAGCAGCCATGTAAAACCTAAAGGTACTCGTTTTGGGGTGTATTTTTACATATACCCATGTTGGGTGAGAGAAATATCTATGTAAACTGACAACTTTGCATAAAAAAAATTAAAAAGTTGTCGTTTACAACGATATTTCTCACACAAAGTATGGGTATATATAAAAATACACCCCAAAACAATACCACATGTGTGACACTTTTTGCAGCCAAGATGCGCAAAGGGGCCCAAATTCCCATGAGTACCTTTAGGATTTCACAGGGCATTTTTACGCATTTGGATTCTCATGCTTTAAGACCCCTAAAATGGCAGGGCAGTATAAATACCCCACATGTGACCCTATTTTGGAAAGAAGACACCCCAAGGTATTCCATGAGGGGCATGGCGAGTTCACAGAAAAAAAAAAAATTTGCACAAGTTAGCGGAAATTGATATTTTTTTATTTTTATTTTTACAAAGTCTCAAATTCCACTAACTTGTGACAAAAAATAAAATTTTGCATGAACTCACCATACCCCTCACGGAATACCTTGGGGTGTCTTCTTTCTAAAATGGGGTCACATGTGAGGTGTTTGTTTTGCCCTGGCATTTGAGGGTCTTCACAATCATTACACATATGGCCAGCATTAGGAGTTTCTGCTATTCTCCTTATATTGAGCATACGGGTAATGAGATTTTTTTTTTCCGTTCAGCCTCTGGGCTGAAAAAAGAAAAATAATGAACGGCACTGATTTCTTCATTCGCATCGATCAATGTGGATGAAAAAATCTCTGCCAAAATCAGTGACTGCGGTATGGTGGGCTGGGCGCTAACTACCTAACAAGTAGCTAACTAACTGGCCGTGATAAGGGACCCTTATGCCCCATTCACACGTCCGCAATTCTGTTTGTGGAACGGTATTGTGTAACCTTTCATTTCTATGGGGACAGACTTTGTCCCGCTCGGATCCGGAATTGCGGATCCGCACTTCCAGGTCTGCACTTCCGTTCCGCAAAAATATAGAACATGTCCTATTCTTGTCCGCAATTGCGGACAAGAAAAGGCATTTTCTATATAGTTCTGGCAATGTGCGGATCTGCAAAATGCGGAAAGCACATTGGCGGTGTCCGTGTTTTGTGGATCCGCGGATCCGCAAAACACATATGAACATGTGAATGGAGCCTTACAGGGGGGTGATCAGTGACAGGGGGGTGATCAGGGAGTCCATATGGGGTGATCAGGGGTTAACAAGGGGTTAATAAGTGACCGGGGGGGGGGGGGTGTAGTGTGGTGCTTGGTGCTACTTTACAGAGTTACCTGGTCCTCTGGTGGTTTATCCCAGCAAATGGGACCACCAGAGGACCAGATAGCAGGTATATCAGACGCTGTTAACAAAACAGCGTCTGATATACCGCTTTGATGCGATTTAATTCGCATTTACAGCCTGCCAGCGATTGATCATCGCTGGCAGGCTGTAGTATCACAGCAAATCTCGCCTCTAGCGAGATGACGCGCGGATGTGTCCAGGAGGAACAAACCTGCCGGATGCATCCGTGCGTATATCGGTCGGCAGGCAGTTAAGGATAAGGCGTGAATATAGTTTTGTTTGTTTGTATAGTTAGTTTAGCTGCATTATAGTTATATTAATATGTTTTTAAGTAAATTTGTAAGTAGTTTGTTAATGGTTTGAGTGAAAGGGGGGGGGGGTCAAACCGGCTAGGCCCAGACCTGCTATTACATTTTGCCCTTTTAGCGCACAACACCAGGCCGGGCTAAAGGCTCTATGGCACCAACCAATCATACGTCTGTTGTTCCATGCCTGTCCACAGCTCCTGCGCGTTGTGGGGTTTTTCCCACAAACACACAAGTTTTAAAACAGACTGCTGTAATTTCCCCTGGCTGTGCTGCTTTGGGTGGTGAAGGTGTTACGCTGAGTGGATGAGGAGGAGGTAGAGGAGGAGGATTCCGAGTAGGAGGAGGAGGTAACAGGATACAAAGAGAAATGCCCAGCAATCCTCGGGGGCGGAAAGACATTCACAAAAATGCTATCTGCCTCTGGGCCAGCCGCTACATTTACCCACTGTGTTGTTGGTTATGTGGACGTTGCCATAGATAGCGTTGCGCAGTGCACACCTGATTTTGTCCGCTACCTGGTTGTGCAGGGAAGGGATGGCTCAGTCGCAGGCAAAAGTAGCGGCGGCTGGGATACACGTACCTCCATAAGGTTTTTAAAACTGTCCACCAGACAGAATGACAGCATTTCAAAGGACCAAGAAGTTTGAAATAAGGCATTCAGAGCCACGGGTAGGGGGTACTTCTTCTTTCTATTTCTTTTTCTCTACAGTGTTTGGGAGATGGACAGCTGATAGCTGAACACTTCCATGGGATTTGGAGGAGATGCTTGGTGACAATGACAGATCTGGAACATCTTAGCAGGAGGCAGTATTCCAGCAACATGGTGGAACAGTACACGTACTGACTGATGGGTCTGCCTAGGGGAATAGCTACAGGGGAAGCAATGGAAGCAACTGCTTTGGGGCCGTGACCTAGAAAGGGCCCATCGAGGAGGAGGAGGAGGACTAACAGTATTATACAATGAAATTATATCCAGTGGCAGTATAGACAGTGTAGAAAGCGAATGGAACAGCTGCTGGGCCTGGTCTGAGAGCGATCTTTAGTAGCCACAGGCATAGCGGCATGAAAGGAAGGGGTTTGCGCAAAAATTACTGGGGGAGGGGTGCCCCATTCAAAAATTTGATGTGGTGCCCAATCATTTCTAGCTACGCCACTGGTTCTGCCCCATTCAACTTCTGGGTCATCAAATTGGGCACATGTCCTGAGGTTGCCCTTTACGCCTTGGAGGTGCTGGCCTACCCTGCAGCCACTGTATTGTCTGAACGTGTGTTTAGCATGGCTGGTGGCATTATCACAGACAAGCGCAGCCATCTGTCCGCAGACAATTTGGGCAAGCTTTCACTTATTAAAAAGAACCAGGCATGGATCCCACAGTAATTGTTTGTACCTTATGCAGAATAGACGTGTATACCGGCCTCATCCAACCACTGTTATAGTACCGTGCACTTATTTTTTTATATTTTCCCAATGTTTTGGGGTCTACACTAATTTATAAAAAATATAAAAAAAACTGTTATTGGCGACTACCTTTGGCTTCACAGCCCAAAAAGGCTTTATTTCATGCAAGAATGTAACCGCCAATTGTAAGTTCCCTGTCAGTTATGCAGTGCAGGGGTTTGTACCTGGCAAAATGGTTATATTTCACCCAACAATTTAAAATCTATCCAGTATTAAACTTGGCCAGCCACAGCTGGAACCACTGATTAACGGTGTTGCTATTTTGGCAATTGAATTTCACGCCAGAACAAAGTCTATCCTTTGCCGGACACTATTAAACTTGGCCAGCCACTGCTGGGACACCAGATTTAGGGGATTGCTATTTTGGCGATATAATTTCACCCCAGAAAAAAATCTACCCTTTGCTTGACACTATTAAACTTGGCCAGCCAAAGCTGAAACCACTGATTTACGGTATTGCTATTTTGGCAATTGAATTTCACCCCAGAAAAAAAACTATCCTTTGCAGGACACTATTTAACTTGGCCAGCCAAAGCTGAAACTACTGATTTACGGTATTGCTATTTTGGCAATTGAATTTCACCCCAGAACAAAATATATCCTTTGTCGAAAACTATTAAACTTGGCCAGCCACTGCTGAAACCACTGATTTATGGTATTGCTATTTTGGCAATTGAATTTCACCCCAGAACAAAATATATCCTTTGCCAGATACTATAAAACTTGACCAGCCACTGCTGGGACACCAGATCTAGGGGATTGCTATTTTGGCAATTGAATTTCACCCCAGAAAATTATCTATCCTTTGCCGGACACTATTAAACTTGGCCAGCCACTGCTGGGACACCAGATTTATGGGATTGCTATTTTGGCAATTGAATTTAACCCCTCAATAAAATATAGAAATTTCTATCCTGAGTTTCTAGGGGTGACAATAAGCACAGCCAAGCCCCTGATGTAGGATATAGCAAAAAAAAAAAAACTAGTATTGATGAATTGATGGACTTTTTGGCAGCTTGTGCTGGTGCACCACAAGACACAAAATGGCCGCCGTTCACCCCAGAAAAAAGTGATAGAAAAATGCTCTGTGCAGCCTAAAAACTAGTGAGCAATTAACTAGCAGAAGTTGAATGATTCACAGCTGTATATAGATCACTTCATTAGGTGTTTTTGCTGAGTTTTCCCTGCCTAATCTCGCCCTCACAGCAGCTGCGTCCTATCCCTACACTAATCAGAGCAGAGTGACTTGCGGCGCTATGTGACTCCAGCTTAAATAGAGGCTGGGTCACATGCTGCACTTGGCCAATTACAGCCATGCCATTAGTAAGCATGGCTGTGATGGCTTCTTAGGGCAAGAAGTAAAATGCTAGCTGATTGGCTGCTGTGCAGCCCTTCAGAAAGTGTGAATAAATCGCCGAACAACGAACCCGAACATTTTTGAAAATGTTCTGGTCCGGGTCCCGAACACCCCAAAATTTGATACGAACCCGAACTATGCAGTTCGGGTTCACTCATCCCTAATTAACAGCAAATCTGACACTTTGAGTGTACAGAGCACACTAATGTTCATCCTGTGAGCTATATATGTGAAGGACGGTTATTTCTGAGAATGGATTGACTTTTACTGGCTGCAATTAATTTTTTTATATATATTTTAATATTTTGATGATTAAGCTTTCTATAATGAATAATTAATTAGTGGGCCTTTCATAAAACACATTATTTATGGTGAAAGCCACAGTATGCCTTCATAAGATTAATTGATCCTATAATCCATTGTTTTTAGTGTTTTTATGCATGTGTTTATGGGATTTGAATGAATTGATTATCTTTTTACAATAAATTGAGGAAAGAAAACCACATTGTTTTTACATTGTTTCTGCATTAGCTCCTAATGGCTGAGTGCCGTATCTATCATTAATACACCAATATACAGGCTTTCTGCAGCCAGGAAATAGCAGTTTTGTTTTTTTACGTGATTCATCACAAATAAATTTAGATAAAATCTCTTTAGAAGATTCGGCAAAATGGCCAAATCAAATATTTGAAAAATTTGCTCATCTCTATATATGACTTTTTGATCACTTTTTATTCTATTTGTTTTGGAGGTGAAGTGAAAAAAACAGCAATTCTGACACGTTTTTAAATGTGTTATTTTTACAGCGTTCACCATGCGGGTTAGTACCATGATCCTTTTATATATCAGGTCATTTCGAATGAGGCAATATCAATTATGTGTAGTTTATTTTATTTTTTCATTGCTTATAAATGAACAGATATGGGAAAAGGCAACTTATTTTATTTTTATTTACATTTTTATTTATTTTTAAGTATGAAAAATACATATTTATGTATTTTTCAATTTTTTTTACTTTTTTGTTTTTTTACACTTTTTTTCTTCTTGAAGATCTAGTAAGCCTGAGGGCTATAAAGTGCATTACAATAGTCTATCTATTGCAATGCACTGTATTGTCAAGTATTATACTGACACTAAGCCTAATTAGACCTTCAGAGTCTTATTGTCACACTTCGGTGTGGAAGGGAAACACCACACCGAGCATAGGAGGGAAGAGGGGAACAGGGAATAAGGCCTTAGAACTAGGGAAGGAAAATGGACACCTCCTAGTGAAAACTCTAACCAAAACCCTGGCTGACTACCAATATGAACAGACCCCAAAGGTAGGTGAGTTCATACACATGAATACCTAGAGTATTATCAAGCCCTATAGGACCCTGGTACTAATGGCAGGGATGAGACTACTTGTTCCTCCAAAAAGAAGGATGAACAGTAGTCTCCTTCAGGCTTAATACAAACAAAATGGAAATGCAATTCACAGAACCCAAACAAAATTCAAAAGGGAAAGCAAAGACTTAACTTCAAAGGAGCAATGGAAGCACCAGGAACTCAGCCGAGATCCAACCAGAAACTATCCAAAGGTCCAAACAGAAGCTATAAACCGCACAGCATTGTGGGATAATCAACTATAAATAGAGAAGGTTAAATGAGCCTAATAGCCACACCTGGGGAAAGAAGGTGTGGCAAGCACCAGAAACAACACAGACATCATTTGGTCCAAACGGAAAACATGTTGGATCTAACCACATGTTGCCTATCTCACCAATCTCCTGCCACCTGTTGCGGGAATATCCGTGACATTTATCTGTTTTAGATACATGGCAAGCCTGGATGCTTTTCTAAGGTGTCTGGTTGCCATGGTAATCATCAGGCCACTGCCATTGCAGTGCCATGGCCTGATGGGGGAGAGAGGGACCCCCTCTATTAACCCCATGGATGCCACGGGTGGCTACTGACCATGGCATCTAAGTGGTTAAATGGCCGAGATTGGTGCCAGCACCGATTTCAGCCATTGCAGCAGTGTGCCAGTGGTATGTTATAGCTGAAACTCGCTGCTGAGGGCAGCGGCTCTGTTCCTGAGCCATTGCCATCAGATTAAAGTAAAGGAGCAGAGAGGGGGGGCACACAAAGGGCTGCAGGGGGCACAATTTGGGTATCTGGGGAATGGGAGACAGAGGGGGTCATGCCAATTTCTGGCTCTGATCTCCAGAGTGATCTCTTACTATGGCACTATGGCAGAGACTATCCAATCAATCAGAGCGATCACCAGCAAGGGATCCCTCTGATTGGTCCCTTGCAAGCTTCTTCAGTGTCTCTGCTCTCAGGGAGAGCGGACACTCTGGGGCTGTGACACTTTACAGTGTCACAGCCCCGGTTAGCAATTTGGACATAATTGTACTACCAATTGCCTTAAATTACGTGCAGTACAGTTATGTCCAAATTAATTAAGGGGTTAAGGTATACTTTTTGGACTGCTTGTTCTGGATGATCCAGTGCTTTTTCTTATAACACCGTGTGTGCTATAATTCCGGCAGGCATTTTTCCCCAGTAAAAATCTGATAATGCAGTGTGTTTTAAAACAAGCTATTTGTTAACATCATAAAGCATGCATTTACCTATAGCTATACTGTATATGTCAATATCACGCTGAAATTATTATTGCTTTGTTTTAATTAAGAGCTCTTTCAAACGAGAGTGGAATCTGCTGCGTGAAAGAGCGCCAAGCTGCGCTCTGCACAGCAGAGACATGGAGCATTAACATAATTGATAATGCTCTGTGCCTCTCTGTGATCTTTTTACTACAAAATCACAGTGAGATAAAGTTGTCACCATGATTTTCTAGTAAAAAGATCTCAGATAGGCACGGAGCATTATCAATCATGTTAATGCTCCGTGTCTCTGCTGTCCAGAGCGCAGCTTGGCACTCTTTCATGCAGCGGATTCCATGCACGGCATCCGCTTGTATGAAAGAGCCCTAACACTTAAAGTAGAACTCCCAGCAACATTTTTATTCTCTGACCTGCTAGAAAGCGATGTCACGTGACCAACTCTCTGATCTCCAACTGACACAGGACAGGAAGTCAGTTCCGTCTCTATTCACATCTATGAGTCTGAGAGTGAGGCTTCCATAGGAATACATAGAAAAACAGACTTCCTGTCCACACATAAGATACTGTATCAGTTGGAGTGTCTGATTGCTGGTCACATGACATAGGCGAGAAGCAGAAGGGAGGTATAACTCACAAATACAGTCACTGGTAAGAAAATTACATTCACTACAGATTACAAGTCGGAGAATGAAATTTGTGGAGGAAGTTCAACCATGTGTGAGGCTAATGTCTACGATCAGCGATAATGCAGATCGCAGATATTTATCCCTTTAGATGCCACAGTCAAATGTGACCACAGCATCTGAAGGCTGAAACCCCAGAAGCGCAGCCATTCTGGGCCTGGACTGGCTCCCCCTAGCAGCAATTGAGGGAGAAATTCATCCCCTTTGACAGCCACAGTCCTCCTGAATGATCTGAAGCCTGTGGCAGGGCTCTATAGGAACATAGTGAAATTCTCATAAATTTCAATGCTTTGGAGTCTATGACAGAAGCGATCGAATGATCGCATGTGCAATTAAGTGGATCAATTTGCAGCATAACAAGCTGAACTTGATGGACGGATTTCTTTGTTACTGTGTAAGCCAAAATGGTATCACTAAAACCTACAGATCTCCCCGCAAAAAATTAGCCTTTGAACAGATCTGTAGACATAACTATAAAAAAAGTTACAGGAATCAGAATATGGTAATAAAATAAAAAATAATGTTGTCAATGTTTTTTATTTTTTCAGTATTTAAAACACAAGAACTTAAAAATGTGATTTCAATGTAATCGTACAGTTTACCGCACAGGAAATGGCATAAAAATTAAACTCGGAAAAACACCCATTTGGAAAAAAAATTCAGCTTCCCACTACATCCTATGCAATAGTAAATCAAAAAAAGGTTATGGCTCCAGAAAGCCCAGGGCTAAAAAATGAAAAAGCAAAAATGAAAATCATCTGGGGCTCAAGAGGTTAAAGAGCTTGAAAAGGGGCGAGAGAAAGAGAAAAATTAAAAAGAAAATTAATAAAGAGAATGACAAAAGAAAAAATATGAGTCCTAGAAGACTTCAGAGCGTCATACACCAATTGGGCCAGTTGGTGCACTGTCGATTCAAATATTCAATTGGCACCTGAATCAATTTGTTAGGATCAGACCAGGAAACTTGCTCATCTCTAGTTTAAAAAAAGCTACAGATCACCCCTCAAAAAAAAAACTAAAAAAAAACTCTCACACAGCTCCACAGATAGAAATATAAAAAAGTAATGGGTGTCAGAATACAGTGAGGCATAAAAAAAATATAATACTTTCTTTTTTTTTTATTATTTTTTTTATTATATTAAATCATAAGAAAATTTCTATAACTTTTATATCTCTGTAAAGTCAGAAATAAGAAAATATGTAATCTTTACCTCATAGTGAACGTCATAAGAACAAAGCCCTAAAAACAATGGTAGAATTATTTTTTTTTCCCAATTTTATCAAATTTAGAATTTTTGTCCAGCTTCCCACTACATTTTTAAGAATAATAAATATTAAAAACAAACCCTCATACAGCTATGTGAACAGAAAAATAAAAAAGTTATGGTTGTAGACAGAGTAAAAAAAAATGAAAATGCCCGCATTAACCCCTCCAGGACCTAGGACGAGAATGCTTGTCCTAACTTGTGGCTACTTAATGCACTAGGACGAGCATTCTCGTCCTAGGGTTAATGCACTGCCCCACACCTCCTGCCGCGATCAGCAGCAGGGGCCCTGCTGATACTGACAGCCGAACCCTTGCTGTATCCGCCAGCATCGGTGAAAACGCCGATGCAGGCGGATTAACCCCCTGTATGCCGTGGTCGTGCTGACCGCGGCATACAGGGCGTTTGCGGCAGTTTGTACATCCACATCGGGTCCTCGTGCTGCGGTGACGGAGACCCATTGGTTGCTATGGCAACCCTGCTGCCTTGAACAGGCATCAGGACTGCCAGCTAAGGAAGCGCAGGAGATCCAGCCCCAGGGCTGGGTCTCCTAGTCAACTGTTAGCGTCTTACGGTGTAAGACACTGACAGTTCAATACAGCACAATACAGATGTAGATATATATAATCTGGGCACTCTCTGATATTGAGAACAATACTGGCGGGAATAGAACCAGATATAGGGGTAGTTTTCAACAATATTTATTAACATCGATAAAATAACAACCAATAGTGACCCACTGTGGGTTGCTTGATCCAGATATAAGTGCACTTGTTCTATATGGCTGCCTTAAAACCACAAAAATGAACTAGAATATATTCATTGCAGACATCACTGGTATAAGTCTCTTTATGAACTCGTTTAACTGCATCTTAAAAGCACCTCAAAAGTCTTACGAAGGGTTCAGACCTGAGCGTTTCTGAGCCGCGCGTTTTTGTCACTCGTTTTACGCGCGTTTTTGTGCGCATTTTTGGCAATAGTAAACACGCGTTTTACGCACGTTTGTGTGATTGACTGCAGTGTTGTCCAATGACCAAATATCCCTGTCTATATGAAGTTTGGCGAATCAGAGCTGGGGTTTGGCCTTTCCAGCATGTTGCAAATTCATAAACGCGCGTTCGAACGCGTGTTTTCAGTGTCAAAAACGCGCAAAATACAAGCGTTGCACGTTCCCATTGAAGTCTATGGGCCAAAACGCGCGACAAACGCCCCAAAAAAAGTTGAAGTACTTTTTTATGCGTCGGGCGTTTTTCAGCGCGTTCGAACGCGCTGTAAAACGCGAAAATGTGAACCAGTCCTATAGGGAAGCATTGGTTTGCATCGGTTATGCGTTTTACAGCGCGTTCGAACGCGCTGTAAAACGCGCAAGTGTGAACTGAGGGTTACTGATAGTCCAGTATAGTTATAAATGCAGACAATATTAGTATTCCTTCATAGAACTATAGATGTCTCTATATTATGCTCCCCTATAATTCAATAAACTCAGTTCCATCATCCATTAGATAGCGCTATGTACAATTGATGTGAATGCGGCGTCCCACTATTCACATACTTTCAGCGGCGTCCTGCTGAGTGAAAACAATTACTGTCCTTCCTTATGGTCGGTATAACATGTGTCAATCTTACAGATGTATTGTGCTGTATTGAAACAGGGATCAGACCCTGAAATCTTGAAGTCCCATAGTAGGACAAAACATAAATTAAAAAAATAAAAAAAATAATAAAGTTTAAAAAAAATTAAAAGTTTCAAGTAAAAAAAAATGCCCATTTTCCAAAATAAAGTAAATTTCTTTTTAAATAGGAAAAAAAAGTAGAAATATTAGGTATCGCCGCATCCGTATCGACCAGCTCTATAAAAATGTGACATGACCTAACCCCTCAGGTAAACACCGTAAAAAATAAATAAAATAAAAACTATTTAAAAAAAAATATTTTTTGTTCACCTTACATCACTAAAAGTGCAACACTAAGCGATCGAAAAAGTGTATGCCCCCCAAAATAGTACCAATCTAACCATCACCTTATCCCGCAAAAATGAGCCCCTACACTAGACAATCGCCCAAAAAATAAAAAACTATGGCACTCAGTCTAAAATATGATTTTTTTAGTTTCTAAAGTGTTGTTATTGTGTAAAACGCAAATAAATAAAAAGAAAGTATACATATTAGGTATTGACTCGTCCATAAGAACCTGCTATATAAAAATATCACATGACCTAACATAACATGACATAAAAACGATGTAAAAAGAAGCAATTTTTTGTCACCTGACATCACAAAAAGTGTAATAGCAAGCGATCAAAAACTCATATGCACCCCAAAATAGTGACAATCTAACCATCATCTCATCCCGCAAAAATGATACCCAACCTGAAACAATCGCCAAAAAACTGAAAAAACTATGGCTCTCAGACTATGGAGACACTAAAACATGATTTTTTTTTGTTTCAAAAATGATATTATTGTGTAAAACTTAAATAAATAAACAAAAAGTGGACAAATTACGTCCGTAATGACCTGCTCTATAAAAATATTACATTACCTAACCTCTCAGATGAACACCGTAAAAAAAAAACGTTGTCAAAAAAGCAATTTTTTTGTCAACTTACATCAGAAAAAGTGTAATACCAAGCGATCAAAAAGTCATACATACCCCGAAATCATACCAATCAAACCGTCAACTCATTCTGCAAAAATTTTGACCCTAAATAAGATAATCGCCCAAATAATATAAAAACTATGGCTCTCAAACTATGGAGACACTAAAACATGATTTTTTTTTGTTTCAAAAATAATATTATTGCGTAAAACATAGAAAAAAAATAAAAAAGTACATACTGTATATTGGGTATTTCCACGTCCGTAACAACCTGCTCTATAAAAATAAAACATGACCTAACTCTTCAAATGAACACCGTAAAAAAAAAACGGTGTAAAAAAAGCAATTTTTTGTCATCTTACATCATAAAAAGTGTAATACCAAGCGATAAAAAAGTCATACACACCCCAAAATTATACCAATCAAACCATCATCTCATTCTGCAAAAAATGAGACCCTAATTAAGACAATCGCCCTTTTTTTTTTTTACAGAAATGCTTTTTTATGTAAAACTGCAATAAACCAAAAAAAGTACACATGTTGGTATTGTCGCGTCCGCAACAACCTGCTCCATAAAAATACTACATGATCTAACCTGTCAGATGAACACTGTAAATAACAAAAAATAAAAACGGTGCCAAAAAAGCAATTTTTTGTTACCTTGCCTCACAAAAAGTGTAATACAGAGCAACCAAAAATCATATGTACCCTAAAATAGTAGCAATAAACTTGCCACCTTATCACGTAGATTCCAAAATGTGGTCATTTTTTTCTACTCTAGGTGTGCATCAGGGGGGCTTCAAATGGGACATGGTGTTATAAAACCAATCCAGCAAAATCTGCCTTCAAAAACTTTATAGCATTCCTTTCCTTCTGCTCCCTGCCGTGTTCCCATACAGCAGTTTGCGACCACATATAGGGTGTTTCTGTAAACTACAGAATCAGGGCAATAAATATTGAGTTATGTTTGGCTGTTAACCCTTGCTTTGTTACTGAAAAAAAATTATTTAAATGGAAAATCTGACAAAAAAGTGAAATTCTGAAATTTCATCTCCATTTTCGATTAATTCTTGTGGAACACCTAAAAGGTTAACAAAGCTTGTAAAATCCGTTTTGAATACCTTGAGGGGTGTAGTTTCTAAAATGGGGTCATTTTGGGTGGTTTCTATTATGTAAGCCCCACAAAGTGACTTCAGATCTGAACTGATCCTTAAAAAGTGGGTTTTGGAAATTTTCTGAAAAATTTCAAGATTTTCTTCTAAACTTCTTAGCCTTCTAACGTCCCTAAAAAATAAAATAGCATTCCAAATATAATCCAAACATGAAGTAGACATATGGGGAATGTAAAGTAATAACTATTTTTGGAGTTAATACTATCTATTATAAAAGTAGAGAAATAGCAATTTGCTCTTTGCTAATTTTTCCAAATTTTTGGTAAGTTTGGTATTTTTTTATAAATAAAAATGTTTTGACTCAGTTTTACCACTGTCATAAAGTACAATATGTGACGAGAAAACAGTCTCAGAATGGCCTGGAAAAGTAAAAGCATTTTAAAGTTATTACTACATATAGTGAAACATGTCAGATTTGCTCAAAATGGCCTGGTCCTTAAGGTGAAAAATGGCTGGGTCCTTAAGGGGTTAAGAAGAGTGTTTATGTTTTTCCAAAAACAATACAATATAGACATAGAAATGTAGCAGAGAACATAACGGGATGGTTTACACACAGGTCACATAAACAGCAGCCAGCACGCCAAACAAGCAGCCGGCATCCACGGAATCCACCATAGCCAGTAAGAGAGTAAGGTAGCTAGCCAACAAAGACATAAAAGGTGACAGGGATCCGGACGGTGATACAAAGACAGACAGTATCCAGCAAGCATCGCAAAATCAGCCAGAGGGATAAGCCATAGCCAGAACACAGAGTGCATGCAGCCAGCCAGCACAGGTACATGTAATGTACTACGTAACCAGGGGTGGATTGGCCAGAGACCTTAGAGGGAAATTTCCTGGTGGGCCGATGCCAAAGGGGCTACCTGAGCCCTCCTCATGGCCAGCCATTGGAAGTTTTAGGGGATGTATTTTGTGCTGCTGGCGGCAGTATTTTTGCATTATTTGCCTCTGTTGGGGTGGTATAATGGGCCATAACATGGTATTGCTGGCCCTGCTTACTTCCATCAATTTGGACCAGACTACAAAAGGGGACCACTTTTAGGTTTTTTTCCAGGGCCACTTTAAGTTCTCAGTCCATCCCTGTACCTACCCCAGAGCTACTAAAGCGTGTATGTCCAGCAACCCGTTGAGTCGCTCTACTCTACCGCTGCTTTGTGCGTGATACACAGTATGGAAGGCTTGTTCATCGCCCAGGGCTCCCATAATTTCCCACATGATCTCCCCTGTAAAGTGAGAACCTCGGTCACTCTCAATTGTTTCTGGGACTCCATACTAGCAAACTATCTCATTCAGAAGTTTCTTGGCTGTGGTTTGCGCAGTGGCTTTGGCCACAGGATAGGCTTCTGACCACCCTGAAAACAGATCTACACATACCAAGACGTATTCTAGGGTCCAAACTTTGGGTAGTTGGATGTAATCTATTTGCAGTCTTTGGAAGGGGAAATCAGGCCTAGGACTGTGCCTCAAAGGTGTTTTTACTGTTCTTCCTATGTTGTGTTGGGCACAAATCATACAAGCCTGAGAGAATTTGGCTGAAGCTACACTGAATCCTGGGGCATACCAGTGGTTGTAAACAAAAATAGTCATCGCAGTTTTGGACAGGTGAGTATTCCCATGGATAGCCTGGGCTGTGACTGGAAACAAGGCACGGGGCAAACACAGCTTTCTTCTAAATTCTCATGATTTCCTTGAGCTTCAAAGGCAACAATCCGTATTTCAAGCAGCACTCCTGATCACCCGGTCACACCTGATGCATCAGCCCACCTTCCGTCCTAGACTCGTTCGGACTTAGATCCAGCAAAAAATATATATCGCAGGCAGCATCCACGGTGAATGTCCTTTATTAAGGATCGCAATCCCAAGCGTTAGTGCACGTACAAAAGTAGCTACGTTTCGGCTATATACTAGCCTTTGTCAAGCTCAATGTGACTATGAATTAGTGGCTATAAATATCAAAGTCCCCACTCCTTACAATCAAGTACAACCAATGCTATTAAGTCTCAACTTAGCCCTCATTTGCATAAACTATTCAGACATCTGTACAAACCCCTATAGCCCAGAGCACATACCGCTCTTCTCAGGTGGTGTCCATGTGCGGCTACATTCGGCATCCGGCGCGTCTGTCAGAATCCACTGCGCATGTCCGCTAGGGTTCAGAGGTTACTACCCCACTCACGTGATCGCTGACTCACTCGTCACTGCGATCACGTGATAACCGGCACTTCCGCCCTCACCACTGCTGCGCTCCAGCCGTCGGAACCGCTGCCATGGTAACCACCACTACAACAAATGCCGTTATCCCACTCACGCGATCACAGGCGCTCACGTCAATGTGGTCACGTGATGGCAGGCTATTACGTCCCCATTGCGACTGCGCTCCGGATGTCGAGTCCGTTGTCATGGAACCTACCACAACCACACAAAACTCAGTGATAGATATGCAGAGTAAGCTCCAGTGAGATAAACAATGGGACCCCAAGAGGTCCATTCGTGGATGTGACATTAGTGAACATATAAAAAGTATTTTACAAGTGAGACAATAATGTGTCCAATAAAAACCACATTAAAAACATAATCATGAGGAACCAGATCACATCATTCGCATAAACTTAGACATTAATAACGTTAAATTCTATATTCATCCCATAAGGTTGGAGCGCTCTTAACTCAAAAATCCATCTGAGCTCTTTCTTGCGCAGTATACGATTTTTGTCCCCCCCTCGTCTCAGTGGTCCCACAGAATCAATGATGCGGAACCTCAATTGGTTCACAGAGTGAGCATAGTCTACAAAGTGCTTAGCCACCGGTTTGTCTAATAATCCTCTCCTGATATTACTTTTATGGGAGTTAATCCGTTCACGTGCCTCCATGGTGGTCTCACCTACATAGATGAGGCTACAAGGGCAAGAGATCATGTAGACAATATCACGGGACCGACAGGTGAAGAAATCTCTGATTTTGTACTGTTTACCGCTATAGGGATGGGTGAAGGTATCACCCTTCACCATATTTCCACAATTGCAGCACCCGAGGCATGGATAACATCCCATTTTTCTCGGGGCCAAGTATCTCTGTCCATCATCGATGGATTTCTTCAGCTCAGTCTTCACCAGTCTGTCTCGTAGAATCCTGCCTCTTTTATATGCCATCATGGGCACCTCTCCAAATTCCTTAACCGATGGTAAGCCCCTCTGCAGAATATGCCACTCTTTACGTATGATTCTCGCTATCACGTCACTGTGGGCACCAAAAGTAGAGACAAATGGGATACGCTGACTGTCGTTCTCTCTTATGTTAGTACGTAGAGTCTCAGTCCGATTAACCGTCCGTACCTTCTGTGTTAATCGTCCGATTAACTTGCGAGATAACTCCTACCCAGAAATTTATCACCCATCTCTGCTGTCCTTTGGTCAAACCGTGCCTCCTCAGATACCACCCGCCTTACTCTTAGCATCTGACTCCATGGTAGTGATTGAATCATCCGATGCGGATGGCTACTGTCAAACCTTAACAAATTGTTGCGGTCAGTCGGCTTGTAATACATGTCTGTTGTCACCACCCCATCATTAAACTGTACCAACACATCTAGGAATTGCAGTTCACATGTCGACATCGTCATTGTAAAATTCAGACCTGGGACAAAGGTATTGAGTTCATGATGGAACAACTCCAATTGGTCATATGTTCCATCACACACTACAAAAATGTCGTCGATGTAGCGCCACCAGCACCGGGCACCCCCAAAGTGGATAGATCTATAAATAAACCTGTCCTCCACATATGCCATAAACATATTGGCATACGTCGGGGCCACGTTCGACCCCATGGCCACGCCGCGCTGTTGTTGATAGAAGACATCACCAAAGCGAAAGTAATTCCGCTTCAGTAGTGTCTCCAGCAAGCGAAGGACAAATCTACAACCACTCGGGGGGAGCCCGGTGCCGGCCAGGGCCACATCGACGACATTTAATCCAAACGTGTGCTCTATGGCTGTATATAGTGAGAGCGGTATGTGCTCTGGGCTATAGGGGTTTGTACAGATGTCTGAATAGTTTATGCAAATGAGGGCTAAGTTGAGACTTAATAGCATTGGTTGTACTTGATTGTAAGGAGTGGGGACTTTGATATTTATAGCCACTAATTCATAGTCACATTGAGCTTGACAAAGGCTAGTATATAGCCGAAACGTAGCTACTTTTGTACGTGCACTAACGCTTGGGATTGCGATCCTTAATAAAGGACATTCACCGTGGATGCTGCCTGCGATATATATTTTTTGCTTGAGCTTCAAAGGGTTTTTCCTGACAAATGGCCTTTAATTTTCATAATGACCACCCTCGTTGACAACAGCAGAGCATTCATAAGGGCTTTCACCCCTTTGCCATGTTTAATTTGCTTGCCATTTGCTGTTAGTAAATCTCTAGCCTTCCAAATTGGACCATAATCATGGGTGATCCCAAAAGCATACCTGGAATCCGTATAGATGTTTGTAGTTTTTCCCTCCGCATGCCTACAGGCCTCTTCCAAAGCCTTAAGTTCAGCCTTCTATGCAGATATGTGAGAGGGCAGTGATTCTGATTTGATCGTATCGTGCTGAGTGAAAACTGCATACCTAGTATAAAATGTCCCCTGGACACCATACTGCGATCCATCCACAAAGAGCTCTAAATCTGGGTTTTCTAAGGAAGTATCTACTACGTGATCAAACCCTGCTGTCTATTTGGACATTCATTGGAGACAGTCATGTTTATCTTCCGGGTCGAGAAGATACTCAGCTAGATGACTCATACTACTACTCCCTCTCCCCTCCAGAGGCAGCAGAGTAGCTGGATTCAAAGATATGCACCTTTTAATGGTGACATTTGCTGGCATAAGTAGTGCACATTCTAGTCTAAGGTGTCTCGCAGTGGACCAGTATTTTGGCTGTACTTGTGTGAGAATGGCTGAGATGTCATGAGGGACAAAAAAGTGATTGGATAATTGAGCACAATTTCAGAGCTTTTGTCAAGCATGAGTTGTATGGCCACTACTGCTCAGACACAAGATGGTGCTCCTCTAGCCACTGGATCAAGTCTGGCACAGTAATATGCCACTGGACGCTATTGGCCAGCCCTAGCTTGGGTGAGAACAGCTGAAGCGTGGCCAAGACATTCAGTGCAATAGAGTCTGAAATCTTTATTGTAGTCTGGTAGACCCAATGCTGGTGTGGAACTGATGACTAGTTTTAATGTATGAAAATTCTCCACGGCCTCATCTGTCAATGAAAAAGGAAGAGAGGTGGGACAATCATACAAGGGTTGCATAAGAGCAGAGGCATTTTTGATCCAAGACCTACAGTATGAGGCTAGACCCAAAAAAATTCTCGGAGCCTCCACAATAGTAGGCAGAGGAATTTGTTGGATTGCAGTTATACGGTCTGGGGTGAGATGTCTAATCCCAGCTGATATACACTGCCCAAAAAAAAGGTAACAGTGGTACAACAAAATTGAAACTTCTTGTGAGAACCTTTACAGCCATTTACAGCCAGGAAAGTGAGGAGAGACACTGAAGATTGTTTACACACCTCCTCTCCCGGGTAGCAAAGAAGTAAGTCATCTATATATTGAAGTAAGACAACTCCTTCAGATGGAATGGGCCAATTTGCTACAACCTGGGTTAAGGCAGTACTGTGCATACTGGGGGAATTATGTGCATCTTGTGGTATTGCTTCCTGTCATGAGTGAAATCAAAAAGATATCTGCAATCTGGATGTAATGGAACTGAGAAAAATGCACTTGCAAGATCCACCACAGTAAAATGGGTAGCATTGTGGGGAATATGTGGCACAATGTATGTGGGTTTGGTACCACAGGGGTATTAAAAACTATATCCTCATTAACAGCCCTAAGATCATGTACCATTCCATACTGCACTGACTGACCTTTTCCTCCCTTTTCTTAATGGGGTACAAGGGAGTGTTACATGGAGAGGTGGTTTCAAATAGTACCTCATTATCAACAAAATCACGTACTATTTTGGTGATAGCATCTGTTTGTTGTATACTGAGGGGATACTGCAACTTTCGAGGTAAAGAAGCACCAGGTTTACGTTCTATCATCACTGGAAGAACAGATAAATGGCTAACATCTGTGGGTACAGAGTCCCACAGAAGTGCAGGTACTTGTTGCAGCAGAAGGGACACACCTTCTTCAGTGAGTGTAGACACATACATGTGAAATCGATTATAGTCACAGGCTGCTAAGAGACATATATCCTCTTCGTCCAGTTTGCCTTGTAACTTCACAGTACCATCAGGAAGATACATTATCTGCGCATATATTTTCTGCAACAGATCTGCTCCTAGCAAATTAACAGGGGCGGTGTCACTGACTAAGAGATGACTTAGCATTTGTTGGTTTGGGGCAAATGCAATTTGTATTGGCTTTGTGAGAGGACTAAGAACTTCATTACCATCTACTCCTACACATCAAATACTATCCTTAGAGATGAGGGTTCATTTTACATGCTTGCTGTGGATAATGGTTTTGGCTGCTCCAGTGTCAATCAAAAAGGGGAGGGACTCTCCCCTTTTGATTGCTAAGGAGACAACAGGGGCAGGCCCTAAGGGTTGCATATTGAATAGGGGCACATCATTGGACTCTGGATTGCCAACTCCCTATGGGCGTTGCACTTGAGGGGCTGAGCATTCTCCTCCTCTTCCTCCTCCCATGGGTGAGGAAATCACCAATCGTATAGAAAGTGCCCCACCCTGCTGCAATTAAAATATCTTAAGGGATATTGTGGTTTCCTTCCCCCTTTTTGGGGAGAGGGCTGGTAAGCAGCCACACCCATTTCAGGTGTTTTGTTTAACTCAGCTTCTACACCCTTTGCTACCTACAACAAAATGGAGGGCTGTATAGTTCTCCATTCAGGCCTGGCTGATACAAGACACTTGTGAATGCTTTCCCTAAGACCATCCACAAAAGCAGCACTAAAGATTCTCCCATGCATGTCTGAGGTGTGCTCAAAGCCCAAATCCACTCATCTTTGCTGTAGCCTAATGAAAAATTTCTCCACACTCTCTGGTCTGTCCTGATGCATATGTAACAGACAGATCACTATGTAACAGACTGATCACTATGAGTTACTATGTATTGCTCACCGGAAAATAAAGTAACATCGTCTCCCTCACAAGATCCCTCACAAGATCCCACCGCAGAGGCTATAATCTGAGTGAAAGAAACACCAGCTTTACACTGGACTAAATCTTCATAATCCTGCCAACAACATGAGAAAGCTTCCGTACATTCTCTAACTCCCTACAGAACGGCATTGGTAAGTCCTCTGGATTGGGGATTCTACTCATCATGGCCAGCATCTCCCTAGGGGACCAAGGGCCATACACAGGCTGATCAGGGCCATCATTTGGACCTCTGAAAGGAGCATCTTCAGGGGTTAGATGCCTAGGTGTACGATAGGGTAGATTTGGCGGGGTGGATTTGGCGTGGATGATATGACTGTGGAAACTGGGTGCAGCTGATTTCTCACATCAAACAATGATGCTGGAAACCCCACATTTCTTGTGACTGAAATCCACTCATGTCTAAAAGAGGACTTAATCTAGGGCTGCACCCACTCTGAGTGGATTGGTCAGGGACACTTCCAGTAGGCATCATAGGGGAAATCACTGCAGACACAATTTTAACTGGTGGGACATACAATTGGGAAGGATTATTTGCAGACATCACTGGATATAATCCAGTACTGGGACCTATAACAGGAATTGTGCCCTATATTTGAGATCTACAGATAACAAACATGTTACTAGTTTCAGCATTTTTGTGCCTACAAACACACTTCGTCCCCCCATAAGGGCAGGGTTGGTTTCCTGAGGAGGGAGTTTTGGGGGATGCAGAAGGAACAGAAGGAGCATAAAGCATGGTGGGAGGTGTTCCTGTTGGAAAGGAGCACATTCCAGAGCAGTGTGCAGAGGAGGGGCTGACAGAAGGTACAAGAGGAGTTTTTGTGGAACTACAAGACACAGAACTACTAATGAAGGTTACAGCAGATGTGGTGAGGGAAGGATGCCACATCCAAATCCTCCATCTTACAATAGGAATATTGTCAATTTTTCTCAACTTCTTTCAACTTTCCATACGTCACATGAGTGGACAACTTTGACCATAACTCTGCTTACATCAGCCTATTATTATCTCTCAACTAACCTTTCTTTTCCTGCATTATATTTTTCCATAAATTTTCATTTAATCTACCGGTTTCTGGCATACCAATATCACGCATGAACGATTTTAACTTAATAACTGAAACTTTCCCTTCTCTTTCTCTCATCAACTGTGCTGCTGTTGACATCTCCTCACTATGTCCTACAACATAAGAATTTCCCATTTTTGTGGTTGCACACAGATTAAATGGTATCTGATTACTATCGAACCCACTAGCTAAAAGCAAGTACACAATGATTAAACGATATCTAATAACTACTGAACCCACTGGCATTATTCGTGGTTACACATAGATCAAACGGTATCTGATTACTATCAAACCTGCTAGTTTAAAGCGGTTACACAAAGATCTAAAGATATTTAATCACTACCGAACCTACAATTCCTTTGGTAAAGACCCTTGGTACATTCACCTCCGTAGGGATACTTAATAACTGCCCATAATCGGCATTAATCCTACTCATGCTCGTAATCTGCGTTAATCCTACTCATGCCCGTAATCTGCGTTAATAAATCTCCAAGACTCTCGTCATCAGAGCTTGGCTGGGATCCAAGTCTATGTCATGGATATCCTACTCAGCTGTCTATCAATTCCCGCTTAGTTTCAGCACGTCCTACCACACAAAGAAGGAATATTCATATAAGTTATTTCGTTCTAAAGGACAGATCAGCTATAATTTGAACCCTTCTATCGCGATAGCACCAATTCAACTCTTGAGAATCTACTTGGGCAAAAGTCTCAGAGAAAGTATGTAAGAAAAAAAGCTTTCTTACCTTGCTGCAGTGTGTGACCTCGTCTGATGGTTTTGCGCACGTCCTCTCGTGGCGTTTGAATAGGGAGCTATGCAAGCCGTCTGCCCGAGCAGGGATGCCAATTTGTTATTGCAATTCATGCGATTCTCTTCTTCTTTGTGTGCTGTCAAATCAATTAATATTGTAAGTATGAGCTCATACAGCTTTCTCAATGAGACCAATACAGGCTGGTATCATGGAAAATATGCCATCCTTTATTCAAGTAACATACACTTATATAGGAGATATGAGGTAGACAAAAAGGGTGGTTCTTAAAGAAAGTTTATTGGTTCTTTGACAAAATGGGAGTAGTTTACCAATGTTATTCCTGAGCAGTGCAGTTTCTAGGTAAAATTTCTCTCAGGGCAAGTGTCAAAAAAACTCCCCCCCCCCCCCCCCCGCATCAAAACTGCTCAATGAAATCATATCAGAAGAGTGCTTGCAACCGTCTCACCATATACATATATATATATATATATATATACAGTTGTGTTCAAAATTATTCAACCACAATGAAATTGAGTGTTTTGGCCAGTTTGACATTGATTTTGATCATTTCAGTAATCTTGTTTACAATTAAATCAAAGAGGCACCTGTAAGTCAGACAAATATAACATAACATTTATAATGAAATAACCACAAATGTCTTTTCTGTGCTCACATCATTATCAGTTTTATTCAACCCCCAAGTGACATTCAATCTTAGTACTTACAGTAGTACAGCATCCTTTTCCAGTTATAACAGCTTTTAAACGTGAAGCATAGCTTGACACAAGTGTCTTGCAGTGATCTTACGGGTATCTTCGCCCATTTTTATGGGCAAAAGCCTCCAGTTCAGTCACATTCTTAGGCTTGCGCGCTGCAACTGCTTTCTTTAAGTCCCACCAGAGGTTCTCAATTGGATTTAAGTCTGGTGACTGTGATGGCCACTTCAAAATGTTCCAGCCTTTAATCTGCAACCATGCTCTAGTGGACTTGGAGGTATGCTTGGGATCATTGTCCTGTTGAAAGGTCCAACGTCTCCCAAGCCTCAGGTTTGTGACGGACTGCATCATATTTTCATCCAATATCTCCTGGTACTGAAGAGAATTCATGGTACCTTGCACACGCTGAAGCTTCCCTGTACCTGTAGAAGCAAAACAGCCCCAAAGCATGATTGACCCCCAGCCATGATTCACAGTAGGCAATGTGTTCTTTTCTTCATAGGCCTTTTTCTTCCTCCTCCAAACATAGCGTTGATCCATGGGCCCAAACTGTTCTAATTTTGTTTCATCAGTCCACAGAACACTATCCCAAAACTTTTGTGGTTTGTCCACATGACTTTTGGCATACTGCAGTCAACTCTTCTTATTCTTTAGAGACAGCAAGAGGGTGCGCCTGGGAGTTCTGGCATGGAGGCCTTCATTACACAGTGTACGCCTTATTGTCTGAGCTGAAACTTCAGTACCCGCATCTGACAAATCTTTTTTCAGTTCCTCAGCAGTCACACAGGGACTTTTCTCCACTTTGCGCTTCAGGTAGCGCACAGCAGTCGAAGTCAGCATCTTCCTTCTGCCACGACCAGGTAGCGTTTCAACAGTGCCCTTTGCCTTGAATTTGCGAATGATGCTTCTTATGGTGTCTCTTGGTATTTAACATCTTTGCAATCTTCTTATAGCCATTGCCCTTCCTGTGAAGAGAAATCACCTCTTCTCTTGTCTTCCTGGACCATTCTCCTGACTTCACCATGTTTGTAAACACACCAGTAAATGTCTAGAAGGAGCTGAGTATCACAGTCATTTTAAATCTGCCTAATTGGTGCTTATTATGCTTGATTGCTGCTCCTTGACATCCAGAGGTGTTTTCAATACCTGATCGAAAACACTTGAATGAACCTTTGTTCTTAAGAGTGGTAGTCTTTAAGGGGTTGAATAATTGTGTCAATAAAGAAATCACAAAAAAAAAATTAATACTGTATTACAAAAACAATTGATGTCATTTTAGTTGCATTTGGTTCTTTAAAAGTCCTTGTAAGATTTCATTCTGAACACAATTACAAATGTACACTAAATTCCCTAAAACCCTTTACAGCATTGGGGGTTGAATAATTTTGAACACAACTGTGTATATATATATATATATATATATATATTTTTTTTTTTTTTTTTCATATGCTTAACACAAGATTTAATGAGAGCAAAAGAAAGTCATAAATTACTGCTTAAACTGCTAAAAGTCGCAATCAGAGTGGTACAGGAGAACTGCAGTATAAAGGAAGGCAATACCCTTAGAAGAGTAGTCATGAAATACAATCATCAGTAAGGTGCAAAACAAAAAAACTGTCATGTTAGCATAACAGTGTCAGCCACAGATTCCCCATAACAGTGACAGCCACAGATACTCTATAACAGTGTCACCCACAGATCCTCCAGGCTCCATAACAGTACCATCCACAGATCCCCCATAATAGTGTGTTATCCACAGATCCCCCGTAAAAATGTTACCGATAGATCCCCCGTAAAAATGTCACCGACAGATCGCCCATAACAGAGCCATCAAGAGATCCCCATAACAAAGCCATCAGGAGATCCCCATAACAGAGCTAACAAGAGATCCCCATAACAGAGCTATCAAGAGATCCCCATAACAGAGCCATCCACAGATCCCCCGTAACAGAGGATCTGATGATGGCACTGTTATGGAGGCATCCGATCCATGGATGGCACTGTTATGGAGCCTGGAGGATCTGCAGGTCAGCGGGTGACACTGTTATGGGGGGATCTGTGGATGACACATATATAGCATGTTATGCTAAGCTATGCTACTATGTGTCATCCGCAAATGTGCTTGTAGTGTGAATGACCCCCAAGCCCCCCCAGGGGGGGGGGGGGGTAGCATCTGCTTTTAGAATGACAGCACGGGGCCCCGAGCAGTGACTATTCTACTATATGCGGCCCCACTCACTTAGTCTAATCTTGCCTAACCTGTGTATAATAAAAATTATCTTTCATGCAGGCTGCCAGGGACGTGCACAGAGATTTTGAAGGGCAGGGGCTTAAGTAAAAAAAAAAAAAGAGCACCACCCCCATGGCACATTTCTCCCCCTCCATGGGCCTGGCAGCGCAGCAGCCCCACATACCTCTTACATCCAGTGGTGACGTCTCCTTTGATGTAAATGTCCCCGTCTTCTCCTTTCAGACCAGACCACCATTTTTCCGCCATTTTTCTTCTCTGCAGTTTGACAAAAAAATATCTTAGTTTACTACTTTTCCATCATCCTCCCATCTTCTGGACAAATCATCCTACTACCCCCAATAATGTGTCACTGTGCTCCACAATACTATATTGTAGAAACAGATAAACCCCCTGATAATACTAGTACCACACAGAGCCCTCCATATAAAATACTCCTTCTTTGTGGCCTCAGTAGAAGCCCCCATAGTGCCCCGCAATCATGTGCCAGTAACAAGTGCCCCAATCATGTGCCAGTAATGAGTGCCTCTCTCCTCTCTCCCATGTGCTAGTAAAGTGCCACTCTCCCCTCCCCCCCATATGCCAGTAAAGTGCCTCTCTCCTCTCCCCTCTCCACAGTGTAAGCGCTCATCTCCCTGTGCTCTGCCACCGCCATGTCCGGCGCCTCCCTTCTGACAGTGACCCGGGAAGCCACCCAGCCCGTCCGGCCTAAGAAACGGCCCTGTCCCTGAGTTTCATTGGCATATTCAAAAATGTCAACCTAACCCCCCTCCCCCCCCCCTTCCGCCCACTGTGACCTTAAGACAAAAAAATGCACACGTGCCTCACACATCTGGTTAACTGTCATCTTGAAAACAGAAAAGAGTAATACAGTACACATATATAGAGAAATAAAACCTGTCTCACATCATCTACATATGTTGCGAGTCACTTGTGTCACCCTCATCTGTTTCTTGAGCATCTCCCTAACCTCTCGCAACATGTGCTCCCACCCAACTCATCATCGGTAGTTGCACACCTAAAGGAGTCCTCAGCAGACCTCCCCTCCAAGTCTATGATGGCCTGTAACTGCTGGCCATCTGCCCAGGGATTCTGAGCAGAGTATAAATGTAGCTGGTTCTTACACCACCCTGAACATTGTAGGCTTAGGTTAAGCCCAGGAGAGGCAGTTCTGTTAGTGTTAGGGACCCATGTGAAGAAGCCACCTTGACGCCTGATAGATGGGCCCGACACATGTTTGATCAGAAATGTGCGCAAAGAGCTTCTGTTTTTTTCAGTTATAGTAGGTATAATACCACTTTAATTTAGTATAATCCCTATTTCCCAGTTTTATTGTTTATATGTGAAAAATTGTGCTGCTATACTTGTTTTTGTTTGCTTCCATCCTGTAACTGCTGACTTGCCTCACAAAGGTAATCATCATTATAAAGCGGAGCAGAGAATGGGGCTACCGTTACTTGGCTGAAAGAAGATGCAGTAAAAAGCAAGAGACAGGTTCAGAACAGGTGATGGCGTAGAGGCAGTTCCTGGGCCATGCCAACTATGCGTGGTGTCATAGGAACCCACTGATTCCTGGCTGTGTGTATCTGTTGTCACTTGAGATGATTGTGAAGAGCGTATCAACCATTCCAGTACAGCTGGATTGTTGGTCATGACTGCTGGATGACAGTTGCTATGGCTGCTACCACCACTCCTTCTTCTACTGCTACTCGTGCCAGCTACAGCATCATTTTTGCCACTGCCCGTTCCTTTGGAGGGCTCAGGCAACTGTTTGTTGGCCATAGGTAATATTCGAATTCGCAATATTTTGTGAATTATTGGCCGAATATTCGCCATAAATTCGCAAATTCGAGAATTTGTGATCTCCAGTCGTTACTTACTTGATTGTGAAAATCGACAATGTAATATATTCGCGATAAAAATTTGCGATTAGAATATTCGCAATCAACACTAAGGGGTAGGCAACTTTCCTATTGGTTGCTAGGAATGTTGCTAAGTGCCGATATTCGTGATAAATTTGCGATTAAAATATTTGCGAGCAACACTAATCGTGAATACGAATATATAGCACTATATTCTAAATATTCGCAAAATTTCGAAGTGCCGATATTCGTGATTAAAATTCGCAATTCTAATATTCGCGCTCAACACTAATTGGTATCTGCACAGTTATGTACATGGCGATAAATTAAACCTGCCGGTAACATTGACCTGTAATACTAACACACAGTAACTCTACAGCTAACAAAACGGATTAGATATGAATATTGGTGCACTACACACTTGTGTACATTGCGATAAATTAGACTTGCCAGTAACAGTGGCCTGTAATACTAATGCAAAGTAGCTCTACAGCTAACAAAATGGATTAGCTATAAGTCTTGGTGCACTGCAGACTTATGTACACAGTGATAAATTAGACTTACTGGTAATAGAGGCCTGTAATACTGACACACAGTAACTCTACAGAATGGATGAGCTGTGACTCTCGTTGCACTGCATAGTTATGTACACAGCGATAAATTGTAGCAGAGTCTTTAGTTCAGCAGTCTCCTACACTCTCCCTGCACTGTCCCTGCAGTCTCCCTCTCCAATATTGTCCTACACTCTCTGTTAACAGTTTGCAGCAATAATCTCCCTGTGCATGAGCGTCTTGTCACATCACTCTCTATACTCAGCACACAGGAAAATGGCAGCGATTACACGGGGAAAGGGTTTTATAGTGCTCTGCCTAGCTAGGAGGATGGCTGCCTATGAATTGGCTGGATGCATGGCATTATGGGTTATCTCACGTTCCCAGGCTTGTCTCCTCTACTTTAACTTTCTTACACGTACAGACACGATTTTAGGAAAACTGATTAGTTACCGAAAATTTGGATTAGTTTAGAAGTTTTCCTAAATTTCAGACCGATTTTCACTCCAAATTCTTTGCTTCTCTCAACACTAGACCGTGATATAGTCTATGTCATCAATTAGACTTGAATTAAATTTTGAATCCATGGTACAATTCACCTGTCCTGTCCTTTTTTTAAAGCATGAGTTCATACAGTAGTTGAACTTCCACCTGTTTTCAAATAATACTTGTCCATCTAAAAATATAAAAACACCTCTGAGAATGATTGCCTCCAATACACCAGGTGGTAAACCACCTCTTTCTTTCCAAGAAACAGAAAAAGGAGTATATAAGATGGTGGGGTGGTCTCTTTAAATCCCAGTCTATCCTTGAAAGTGCATGATAAATTCACCATAGACAAAATGAGTAAAACCTGGAGAAAAAAAATACAAAATATGCATTATTTAAAGTGGACTGCACTTCCAAGTAAGGCTACTTTAACACTAGAATTTTTTGTGGATTCGTCATGAATCTGCAAAAATGCTTCAATTACAATAATAGAACCGCATGCATCCGTCATGAATGGATCCGGTTGTATTATGTCTTATATAGCCAAGACAGATCCGTCATGAACTCCATTGAAAGTCAATGGGGGACGGATCTGTTTTGTATTGTGTCACAGAAAACAGATCCGTCCCCATTGACTTACATTAAGTGTCAGGACAGATCTGTCTCGCTCCACATCCTAGGACGGACAGAAAAACACTGCAGGCAGCGTTTTGGTGTATGCCTCCAGAACGGAATGGTGACTGAATGGAGGCAAACTGATGCATTCTGAGTGAATCCTTTTCCATTCAGAATGCATTAGGGCAAAACTGATCTGTTTTGGACCGCTTGTTAGAGCCCATGATGGATCTCACAAACGGAAAGCCAAAACACTTGTGTGAAAGTAGCCTAAAAATTTGTGAGCCAACTGTTTAAAAAAAAAATTATTGTCATCAAACACTGCATCTGTTGTTGAAATGTGTTTTTAAGCAGTCTGCAATTAAAAAATAAAATCAAACACATAAATTAGGTTAGTCTAAAAAAACATTAGGTGTATTCAAGTTTGCAACATTCAGCTAATAAATTAATGAAATGAAGAATATGAACTATGAAAATTACTTGATTGTTTAAAGGGGCTATCCCATGACCAATGTAAAAAATGAAAATCAGAGAACATATAGTACATGACAATCTCTTTCTAACAAAGCTAGAACTAGTCCTGTACCTCACATGGATCCAGAGATCTCCACATTCATTGCTCTGCTACAATTATATCAAGCTGACAGCTCTAGGAGAGTGTCTTTTCTGCTATAGCTAAGGAGGCGTGTCCAGGCTCTTCCAATCACAACTCATGAGGCAGTTGAAGGATGAAACTGAGCATGTGCGGCCATTTCAGTGAGCTGGACAAAGAAAAAAAAAAAAAAAAAAAACAGCTTGTGGTGCTATACAGATTAATTTTATTGAATAACTCTGTGCTTATGCAAATTTTTTAATTACATGTAATTACAAAGGCATTCACATTAAGTTACTGGTTTGAAAACTTTAGAATATTTTTCGTGGGACAACCCCTTTAAGAATTGATATCATGAATTTAAAATTGGTGCCTTACATTGAGCTCTATCAAGGTATGACAGTGGAACATTTGTAGAACATTGTGCTTTCAATAACAGGCTCCTTTTTCTTCTGCTGCCTTTGATCTTGAATATATTCTCTTGCGTTCATGTTCAAACAAGCTTAGCCTTGGGTTATTCTGAAGCATCTGTTATCACTGCACATTTCTAAAGTATAGTTTTTCTTTGGTATGCATATGTGCATTTCTCCATAGAAAATGTTCTGTTTTGCATTTGTATTGTTACCCATCATGATAGGCAGATAGATCACATTTTTGTTCAAACATTTTAATACATTTTCTCAGTAAACATGTTTAAGCCCTTAATGCAAGTGGACATAACTGTACATCCATTTTTGTAATACCTTCTCACAAAAGGATGTACAGATACATGTACATCCATTGTATCCATCCACTGAATATCACGGGCTCCATCTGCAATGGCCAAGATCGTAATCCTGGCTGTTTATGGTTGAGTTAAAGCATGTAGGGGGTTTGACAGAATATCAGACAAGCCAAACCACCCATTCGTGACATGATCCTGGGGTGTTGATTTTTACTATGGCAGCTAGGGTCCAAACAATGGTCCCCCATGGTTGCCATCTTAGCACTCCGATTAGGCCCTGACAGAGGCATGACCTAATAAGATGCATAGCAATAAACAGGCATAACACACTGCAGTACATATGTGTTGCAGTGTATACCAGTGATCTTAAGGGAACTTTTAATAATATTTTTAAAATTAAAAACATTTCTCGAAAATTAAAAAACAAATTATTTCTCCATAAACAAAAAATGTAAAATATGAAAAAAATAAAATAAAGTATACATAAATAGCATCAGCGCATTCATATTGACCCAAACTATTAAATTTTTTCACTTTTTAACCCACACCATGAACACAAAAAAATAGAAAACAACACCAGAATTAGTATTTTTGCTTATCCCACCATCCAGAAAACAGAATAAAAAGTGATCAAAAAGTCATGTACGCCTCAAAATGGTGCCAATAAAAAAGTGCAAAAGCAAGCTTTCAAACAAGCTTTATTGATCACAAATTAAAAAAAACAAGCTTTATTGAAGCTATATTTAAAAAGTTATAGCTCTCAAGATATTGCAAAGCAAATATTTATTTCTTTTTTTTTACAAAAACTGTTCTGGTGCAAAAGTGGTAAAATGTAAAAGAAATATATATGTTATAATTGTACTGACCCGCAAAATAAAAGTAATATACCATTTATGCCACACAGTGAACAGTGCAACAATGAAAAAACAAAGGCAGGATTGCTGTTGTTCTCCTCCATAAAGGCCTATTAGAAAGTAAATCAATAAGTTTTATACACACCAAAATGAGGCCATTGAAAAATCCATTTCATCCCACAAAATAAAACAAGTCACTATGTACACATATTTGCAGAAGAAAATAAAGTTATGGTTGCTCCTCAACTCCAAACTACGCCCGGAACTTAAGGTGTTAAGGTTCTGTTTATAGCTATCTTTGTTCAAAAATTCATACTGTATTTACTCCATTCATGTAATGGATACAAAGGTGCCTATGGGACCCCATTGGCTAGAGGGTTCCATTAAGGTCGCTGTTATTTTGGTGGCTAGAATATTTCTGCATGCAGTGCTATTCTTGCTGTCAAAAGTGATGGAAATGCCGACAGAGGGTTACATTTTGAGCTCCTGTTACATAACCTAAAGTATTCGTTTTGAGCAAACAGTATTTGGGGCAAAATTGTTGTGACTTTTTGACTTTCTCTGCTGCACTCAATACTTTTTTGTAAGTGGGCAGAGCTTAGAGGAACTGGGTGGAGGCACCACAGCCTAACACATTTACTAAAATTTATGCTAAATGCTGATGTAAATTATACATGAAATTTACTAGAGATGTTGCGAACATAAAATTTTCCGTTCCGCAAATATTCAAGAACCTACGAACCGGGCGAACCGCTATAGACTTTAATAGGCAGACGAATTTTGAAGCCCTCAGGGACTCTTTCTGGCCAGAGTAGTGATGGAAAAGTTGTTTCAAGGGGACTAACACCTGGACTGTGGCATGCCAGAGGGGGATCCATGGCAAAACTCCCATGGAAAATTAGGTAGTTGACGCAGAGTCGGGTTTTAATCCATAAAGGGCATAAATCACCTAACATTCCAAAATTGTTTGGAATAACGTGCTTTAGAACATCCATTGTGTGTATACGATCAGGTATGATGTTGTATCGATCAGGTAGTGTAAGGGTTACGCCCGCTTCACAGTGACAGATCTAACTGTGACAGACCAAACTCCCCGTTTAACGCACGGCAAACAACCGCAAACAGTCCATTTGCACAACTGCAAACTCCCCATTTGCACAAAGTTGGATACCAAGCTAGCCATGTCCCGTTCCTTGTCCTCACTGACGTCATTGAAGGTCTCTTCCTCGCACAATGTACTGTGCCACCCTACCCTATATGAGTGGTGTGTTCAGTAATCAGTAGTACTATTTTTATCAGTTTAATACCTGTTACGTGTGTACTAAAACGAACCCTCCGAACCCTAGTTGGTGGCGGAGAAGTCACGCAAGTCATCCGGCATGCAGAAATGAAATACAGCAGCGTCGGGACCATTTTTAGCCCAAGGCATCTCATCAAGCCTTTTTTAGTCAAATATATCCCCCACTGTCATTCCTTTCGGTATCCACGCATCATTCATCTTAATATAGTTGAGGTAATCTAGACTTTTTTGACCTAGGCGACTTCTCTTGTCAGTGACAATACCTCTTGCTGCGCTGAAGGTCCTTTCTGACAGGACACTTGAAGCGGGGCAGGCCAGAAGTTCTATCGCAAATTGGGATAGCTCAGGCAACAGGTCAAGCCTGCACACCCAGTAGTCAAGGGGTTCATCGCTCCTCAGAGTGTCGATATCTGCAGTTAAGGCGAGGTAGTCTGCTACCTGTCAGTCGAGTCGTTCTCTAAAGTGGACCCCGAAGGGCTGTGGCGTGCGTAGGACTTAAAAATCTCTCCATGTCCTCCATCAACGACACGTCTGTAAAGCGTCCTGTCCTTGCCGCCGTGGTCGTGGTAGGAGGAGGATTACTTTCACCTCTTCCCCTGTTAGATTCCTGCATCGCTAGCTGTGACATCACCCTTATACGCTGTGTAAAACATACTTTTTAACTTGTTTTGGAACTACTGCATCCTTTCCAACAGGTAATTCGGTAACATTTCAGCCACTTTCTGCTTATATCGGGGGTCTAGTAGCGTGGCCACTCAGAACAGGTCATTATCCTCCAGCCTTTTTATACGAGGGTCCCTCAACAGGCATGATAGTATGAAAGACCCCATTTGCACAAGGTTGGATGCCAGGCTAGTCATGTCCCGTTCCTCGTCCTCACTGATGTCATTGAAGGTCTGTTCTTCCCCCCAGCTACGTACAACACCCCGGGTCCCAGATAGGTGACAACACCGAGCACCCTGGGATGCCTGCTGTGGTTGGTCTTCCTCCTCCTCAAAGCCACATTCCTCCTCTGACTCCTCTTCCTCAGACTCCTCTTCCAGCGTTGCCGCAGGTCCAGCAAGCGATGATTATAAGGCTGTTTCTGTGACCACAACTCTTCCTCTTCACGCTCATCTACGGCCTGATCCAGCACTCTTCGCAGGGCACGCTCTAGGAAGAAAACAAATGGGATGAGGTCGCTCCTCAAAAGGACACATGAGCCTACAGGAATTGCGCATGAGCGTCCAGTAACGTGGCAAAAAACATACCCAGCTCTGCAGAGGCTGTCCTAGCACCCCGGTCATACAAATACTCATTGACAGATTTTTCTTGTTGGAGCAGTCGGTCGAACATTAGGAGTGTTGAATTCCAACGTGTCTGGCTGTCGCAAATCAAGCCCCCTCACTGTCATGTTGTTTTGCCGCTGAATGTCGGAAAAGCACGCCATGGCCGTGTGGGAACGCTCTGAAATGGCCACACACCTTCCTGGCCTGCTTGAGGACATCATGGTACCATTTTGTATGGTAAAAACTGGCGGGCTAAGAGTTCCAACAAGCCAGCTGTCAGTTGCCGGGCAAGGGGTGACTCTGTAACATTGGCTCTTACGCTCAAACATTTCCTTGACAAAAACTGACTGTAGGCAGATGAGCAGGAACTGCTGAAGGTGAGAGGCGGAGTGGCGGGTGGTTGAGAGGGGGCAAGGAGGACAGCAGTGCTTGACGTGGCTGAAGATGCTGGACCAGGAGGAGGATGGTGGCTTTGAGTTTGTGTGCTGCTTGTTCTTATGTGTTGATCCCATAGGCGTTTGTGATGTGAGATCATGTGCCTTCGCAAAGCAGTTGTACCTAGGTGGGTGTTGGACTTCCCACGACTCAGTTTCTTTTGGCACAGGTTGCAAATGGCATTGCTGTTATCAGAGGCAGACACACTAAAAATTCCACACTTATGAGCTTTGCAATGACAGCATACTGGTGGTGGCAACAGCATGCGTTGATTGGCGTGCTGTCTGGCTGACCCCGGGTGCTGATACATGCTGTCTGACTGTGCCACAAGCTCCTTGCGACGACCTCCCCTGCTTCCAACTCGTTTCCTCCTCCTCTCTGTCTCCCTATCTGAACTTTCCCCTGTTCTTCTTCTCTTCGAGTGGGCACCTACGTGACATTCACGGACACATCGTCTTCATCAACCGCTTCACTTCTATCTGACAACTCAGCAAAGGAAGCAGCAGCGGTACAACATCATCATCATCATACCGTACGTCCATGTGTGTAATGCTGCCTGACTGAGACATATCCCTGTTATCTACATCAGACAGGCAACTGAAATTAGATTAAAGTGTAAAAATGAAATCCCTTTTTTTATGCAAAGTCCTGTGCCACACAGTATGAGTGGTGGGCACTGGCAGTGGGCACACTACAGTCAGTGGAAGTGGGCCTGACACACACTGGCAGCAGGCAGGCAACTGAAATTAGATTAAAGTGTAAAAATGAAATGCCTTTTTTATGCAAAGTCCTGTGCCACACGATATGAGTGGTGGGCACTGGCAGTGGGCACACTACAGTCAGTGGAAATAGACCTGACACACACTGGCAGCAGACATGCAACTGAAATTAGATTAAAGTGTAAAAATGAAATGCCTTTTTTATGCAAAGTCCTGTGCCACACGATATGAGTGGTGGGCACTGGCAGTGGGCACACTACAGTCTGTGGGCCTGCAGCCTCTCACACACGGACAGGCCAGGCAACTGCAATATATATATGGAGAAAAAATAAATAAAAGCAGACTAATGTAGCAGCCCTAAAAGGGCTTTTGGGGTGCTATGACGCTGTCCTTACAGCAGATGAGTCTTTGGACACAGAACACTGGCCTAGCTAACGCTTTATCTATGAATTCAAAATCATCAGCACAGCAGCAGCTGCAGTCTCCCTGCCTCACTAACATGCAGCTTCAGACTGAATCTAAAATGGCTGCCGTTTTATAGGAGGTGGAAAGGTGTGGGAGGGAGAGTGCTGATTGGCTGGAATGTGTCTGCTGACTGTGAGGAACAGGGTCAAAGTTTTCTCAATGATGATGAATAGGGGCGGACACGAACAAGCGATGTTCGCCGGCAAATAGTTCGGGACATCACTACTCCTAACTGCAATTGGTTATGGTTTCTGGCACACGGATATCACAGATGCAACAAATTTATTAGGAGGCATGCCTTTTAATAAACTAGCCACATATTTCTCTAGATGGGTTTTTACTATCACTAGTGAAGCTAGCTAGTGATGAGCCAAGTTCTCAAAAATTCAATTAGGCTGCTTTCCTTAATTATTAGTGTTGATCGAGCATGCTCAGCGGAACACCAGTTCGGCTCGAGCATCTTGATGCTCGGCACATGGCGGTATTCGTCATAGGCAGAACGCGTCATCGGGTGCTATATAGCAACCAATGCTATATAGCAACCAATGATGCGTGTTCGGCTCAGTCTTAGGGCTCATGCACACGACCATGTGCTGGCCGTGGTCATATTGTGGCCTGCATACAGCGGGTCCGCAATACACGGGCACTGGCCGTATGCATCCGCATCACGGATCACGGACCCATTCACTTGAATGGGTCCGCAATCCGGTAGATGTGGTGCGGAAGGACGGAGCGAAACCCCGTGGAAGCACTACAGAGTGCTTCCGTGGTGTTTCTGGCCCTGCCTCCGCACCACAAAAAGTGGTGCATGCACTACTTTTTTGCGGAACCAACGGATCACTGACCCATTCATGTTGAATGGGTCTGGATCCGTCTGCAGCAGCCGCACGGATGTTGCCTGTGCATTGGGACCGCAATTGCATGGAACGGCTGGCACACGTTTGCATGCATGAGCCCTTAGTCAGGGAGAGCTGTGCTGAGGAAGGGACAGACAGTGTAGGGAGTGATGTAGGAATATTTTTATTAGATAAACTTTTCAGAGACCCAAAGTCCATTTAAGGACTAATTGTGTGTGGCAGCAGCAATATATATTTTTAGCGCAACCTGCGCTAAATTGCTAAAACTTTACAGACCCAAAAGTCCTTTTAAGGACTATTGTATGTGGCAGTAGCAATATCTATTTTTAGCGCAAACTGCGCTAAATAGCTAAAACTTTGCAGACCCAAAAGTCCTTTTAAGGACTATTGTGTGTGGCAGCAATATCTATTTTTAGCTCATCCTGCACTAAATAGTGTGCAATAGTTAGGCGCTGAAAAATGTATCTGTGACATACAGTGTACTTTTTCAATAGACGATGTCCGCTTCTGACAGTGACATTACCAGTGCCACATCTGCAGTGTAACGTGTGCGCATCCCAAAAATATCTGTGACATCCAGTGTACTTTTTCTGTAAATGGTGTCCGCTACATACAGTAGCATTACCAGCGCCACATCTGCAGTATAACGTGTGAGCCGAAAAATTTATCTGTGACATACAGTGTACTTTTTCAATAGACGTTGTCCACTTCTAACAGTAAGATTACGAGTGCCACATCCCCAGCGTAACGTGTGCGCATAAAATTTTTATCTGTGACATACAGTGTACTTTTTCCGTAGACGCTGCGAACAGTGAAATTACCGGTTGTACCTCTCATGTATATCGTTTGCTCATCCCAAATACCTGTGACATTCCCTGTAATTTTTTTTAAGCCGCTAGGTCACAGCATTGACATTATCTGCGGAATATCTCCTGTGTAATTTTTCCACATCCCAAATATCTTTTAAAAATTTTTTCTTGCAAACACTTCCAAATTCCTACGCTACTGTATGTGTGACATACTTTCAAGCATATAAAACATTTAATATGAAGAAGGCGAGCAGTAAGAAACGAGGAAGTGGCCGTGATGCTCATGGTTAGTGTTGAGCGCGAATATTCTAATTTTAAACATTTATTGCGAATATCGGCACTTCGAAAATTCGCAAATATTTCAAATATAGTGATATATATTTGTAAAAACTAATATTAATTTTTTTTTCATCTGAACCCATTATCTAATATACCTTTTTTTTTTAGAATATATGATGAATATTCTAACGAATATTCGCAAAATATCGCAAATTCGAATATTGCCACTACTGCTCATGACTAGTGATGAGCGGCAGGGGCAATATTCGAATTTGCGATATTTCGCGAATATTTGGGCTAATATTGGCTATATATTCACGAATTCTCGAATTCCTGATCTTCAGGCATTATTTTCTTGATTGTGAAAATTCGCATTAAAAAATTTGCATAAAATTCACTGGTATTTATTTTGAAAACGAATATTCGCGATTACGAATATATTTTGAGATATTCTAAATATTTGCGAATTCTCGAAGTGCCAATATTCGCAATTAAAATTCGCAATTTGAATATTCGTGATCAATACTACTCATCACTACTGATGGTGCACAGCAGCAGACCCTCACCCCTAATGTTTTAGATGGTCAGATCAGCAGCAGGCCCTTGCCCATAATTTTTCGATGGTCAGCTCAGCAGCAGGCCCTCAACTATAATGTTTTAGAGGGTCAGCTACACAATTGTCCATCCAGGGCACAGTTCTGAAGGATGAGGAGGAAGGGAAGGATGAGAAGGAACAGTGTTTACAGTAGGGTGGCTCTCAAAGCAGCTCAGGGCCATCACTGCAGCGTGGCTCGGGGATACCGATGACACAAACGATACACCTCCCACAGAGGACAGCTTGTCGTTGCCTCTAGGCAGCCTCGCAGAAATGACCCACCGCCAAGTTGCTCACATTCTAACTTGTGCTGATTACTGGGTGGCCACTCTGCTAGATCCCCGTTACAAGGACAATGTGCCGTCCTTATTTCCTCACTGGAGCGTGATCGGAAGATGCACGAGTACAAGCGCACACTGGTAGACATGCTGCTGATGGCATTCCCACCTGACAGCAGGGCCTCAGTAGAAGCACAAGGCAAAGGCAGAGGAAGAGGAAGCGGTCGCCAATGCAGCCGGGCACCGCCAGCACCTCAGAAGGCAGGGTTAACATGGATGAAATGTGGAAAAGCTTTGTCACTATGCCACAACAACCAGCCCCACCACCTGGAAGGTATATGGAAGATAATAAAGAACTAGCTGACTGCCTCAATGAATACTTACAAAGGAAAATGAAGGAGAAGGACCTCAGTTAGGGAGGAAGACTAATGAATCCTTTGATGCATGTGTCTTTACAGAGGAAGAGGTTCTAAGTCAGCTGTCTAAAATGAATACAAATAAATCACATGGGCCTGATCGGATACACCCAAAGCTATTAAAAGAGCTTGTGGTGTACTAGCAAAACCATTTACCAGATTTATTTAACCAATCACTGGTAACAGGAGTCATCCCAGAAGATTGGAAATTAGCAAATGTTGTGCCAATTCACAAGAAAGGTAGGAGGGAGGAATCAGGCAACTATAGGCCAGTAAGCCTGACATCAATAGTGGGTAAATTAATGGAAACCATACTCAAGGAGAGGATTGTGGAACATCTAAAAACCCATGGGTTGATTGATAAAAAACAGCATGGGTTTACTTTAGGGAGATCATGTCAAACTAATCTTATTGACTTTTTTGATTGGGTGACTAAAATAATAGATGGCGGAGGTGCAGTAGACATCGCTTACCTGGACTTTAGTAAGGCTTTTGATACGGTCCCACACAGAAGGCTTATCAATAAACTGCAGTATTTGAGCTTGGGCTCACATATTGTTGAATGGATTAGGCAGTGGCTGAAGGACAGAAAACAGTGGGTTGTAGTCAATGGAAACCATTAGAAAACGTGGTGTTAAACAGGCAGGATATGCTCAAACCAACATGCAGTTGTGCATATATATTTATAGGGGAGCATATCCTGCACTTGTAGTCCATTACTTATGGCTATCAACAGCAAAAAATGCATACAATGGAAGATGCCAGCAACGGACTACAAGTACCACAATAACCATCCTACATAAGGTAACAATTATGTGTATGTGAAGAACAATCAAAGACTAAACAAAAGCAAAGACAGGTTCACTCTGCGATAATACTAAACCCCCACACTGATGTCAAATTGAGAGGTTAGTTCGACATATCCTACTAGGAGGACATGTCTTAAGCTCAGGCACCGTGCCAAGGTCTCTCAAGTAGCCCGAGGCCCTATCAGTCACCTACCTGTGCCGTATGGGCAGTACCAGGGGCCAGTGGGTGGATTACGGGAGCATAAGGCCTGATTCACAAACAGCTTACCAGTAACCTCCAGCATGTAGCCATGCTTGAAATGGGAGGTGGGAAGTGCCTGTGAGCCCCATCCGAGACTGAATGATATGGCCCAGGGCCTAAACAGGGGCACCTGAATGTAGCCTGTAGATGAAAAACAGGCACATTTAAATAGGAGTTTATAGACCTCCATACATAAGACTAAACAAACTATTAAAAACGTGGTGTTAAACAGGCAGGATTTGCTCAAACTAACATGCGGTTGTGCATATATATAGGGAGCATATCCTGCATTTGTAGTCCGTTGCTTATGGCAATCAACAGCAAAAAAATGCATACAATGGAAGATGCCAGCAACGGACTACAAGAACTACAATAACCATCCTACATAAGGTAACAATTATGTGGATGTGAAGAACAATCAAAGACTAAACAAAAGCAAAGACAGGTGCACTCTGAGATAATACTAAACCCTCACACTGATGTAAAATGGAGAGGTTAGTTCGACATATTCTACTAGGAGGACATGTCTTAAGCTCAGGCACCGTGCCAAGGTCTCTCAAGTAGCCCGAGGCCCTATCAGTCACCTACCTGTGCCGTATGGGCAATACCAGGGGCCAGTGGGCGGATTACGGGAGCATAAGGCCTGATTCACAAACAGCTTACCAGTAACCTCCACCATGTAGCCATACTTGCAATGGGAGGTGGGAAGTGCCTGTGAGCCCCACCCGAGACTGGCTGATATGGCCTAGGGCCTAAACAGGTGCACCTGAATGTAGCCTGTAGATGAAAAACAGGCACATTTAAATTGGAGTTTATAGACCTCCATACATATGACTATACAAACTATTAGAAAACATGGTGTTAAACAGGCAGGATATGCTCAAACCAACATGCAGTTGTGCATATATATAGGGAGCATATCTTGCACTTGTAGTCCATTGCTTATGGCAATCAACAGCAAAAAAATGCATACAATGGAAGATGCCAGCAACGGACTACAAGTACCACAATAACCATCCTACATAAGGTAACAATTATGTGGATGTGAAGAACAATCAAAGACTAAACAAATGCAAAGACAGGTTCACTCTGCGATAATTCTAAACGCTCACACTGATGCAAAATTGAGAGGTTAGTTTGACATTGTTACGGTATAACCCGGTATAGTGAGGGTTAATACCGTTCGGGCGATTCCCTGGAGAAGAGCACAGCAACCCACAACCGCTGGAATCCACCGAACTGGAACCATACGAAGTCCTCCTTTCCTGGAACAGGCAAGAGAACGTTCTGACGTAGCAATTCCCCCAAGTACGAGACGAGGTTAATGGTTAAACAGGAATTCTAACTTTGTTGAGGGCTACCTGCCCGGTATTTATGCAGGTCTCCCACCTGGTGGACACTCCCTAGGGGACCAGAAGGAAGACTGCGACACAGGGGATACAGCAGCCAATCACACACAATGGGACAATACAGACACCCCAGCATATCCCTCCCCTCTGCCTGTGATACAATTACCCTACACAGGTTAATGTAATCATCACAGGCAGGAGAATACACAATGTCTTCTGTCCTGGAGACAATCGAGGACTCATTCAATTATCTCTCAGGACAAAGGGAAATCGCCAATACACACGTGGGGACAATAGGACAGACATCATTATTCAATATACCATGTCCCACCCTTTACAGTACACACAGACATTTAACATATCCCCAGATGGCTTGGATCTGAGCGCTCAATATATCCAAACAGCGCTCAGATGCCACAAACACAGTCAAATCGCCATGGGGTTTAAGTTTAGCGTGGGCTGATGAGAGGGCCCATAATCCTGGGGCAAGAGGCTGGCAATCTGTCCCTCCAAAACTCAGTGGCGAGTTTGGTTTCGCCACAGACATATCCTACTAGGAGGACATGTCTTAAGCTCGTGCACCGCTCCAAGGTCTCTCAAGTAGCCCGAGGCCCTATCACTCACCTACCTGTGCCATATGGGCAATACCAGGGGCCAGTGGGCGGATTACGGGAGCATAAGGCCTGACTCACAAACAGCTTACTAGTAACCTCCACCATGTATCCGTGCTTGCAATGGGAGGTGGGAAGTGCCTGTGAGCCCCACCCGAGACTGGCTGATATGGCCCAGGGCCTAAACAGGTGCACCTGAATGTAGCCTGTAGATGAAAAACAGGCACATTTAAATAGGAGTTTATACACCTCCATACATAAGACTATACAAACCATTAGAAAATGTGGTGTTAAACAGGCAGGATATGCTCAAACCAACATGCAGTTGTGCATATATATAGGGAGCATATCCTGCACTTGTAGTCCGTTGCTTATGGCTTATTGTAATCAATGGAGTATATTCAGACCATGGTATTGTTACCAGTGGGGTACCTCAGGGATCTGTTCTGGGACCCATATTGTTTAATATCTTTATCAGCGAAATTGCAGAAGGCCTCAATGGTAAGGTGTGTCTTTTTGCTGATCAACAATTATCTTTATGACCCACCAGATGTAGAGGCTCATTATTTTATATTTACAACTTTACTTTTAGCCTACTCTTGCCATCCGGTTGACTCTGCACATAAAACTTAACTTTTAATTTGATCACTATTAATAAGATCTATGGCTGAAATTAAAATGGTTGGATACAATCATTGATTTCACTGCTCCACTGCTATATCATCAACAATTGAACTAGGCTGGAGATGCTAGACTGCGCGCCGCCTGCTATGTCCTATTCACTACCACGATTCTGACTATTGCGATCCAGCTATTTAAAAACTCGCAGCACTAACCCACGACATGTTTCACTGGCTAACCGCCGGCGTCTTCAGGGGTTCTATTCTAAGTTCAATTCGCCATGCTATTAATATAACCTGTATTACTCGTGATTGCGAATTCAACTTAGAGCTGGGTTCCTAATGGTTGTATTACCAGAATATAATGAAGATTGAGAATATAGTGCTATATTCGTGATATTCGTTATCTTCGTCAATTATAGCAATACAAGTTACAACCATTAGGAACTCAGCTCTAAGTTTAATTTGCGATGCGAATATAAATTCACGTAACATTCGCAATATATAGAATAATGACGAATATTCGATTTCGACGAATATATGACGAATATTCAATCAAATATTCGCTAAATATCACGAAATCGAATATGGCACCTCCCGCTCATCACTAACACCTACACGTACTGACTAATGGGTCTGCCCAATTCAACTTCTGGGTCTCCAAATTGTGCACATGGCCTGAGCTTGCCCTTTACTCCTTGGAGGTGCTGGCCTGCCCTGCAGCCAGTGTATTGTCTGAACGTGTAATTAGCACGGCAGGCGTGTTATCACAGACAAGTGCAGCAGTCGGTCCAAAGTTAATGTGGACAAGCTTACGTTTATTAAAATGAACCAGGCATGGATCCCACAGGACTTTTCTGTACCTTGTGTAGAATAGACATTTATACCAGCCTCAACCATCTACTCTTGTACTCAAGTGCACTTATTCTTTTTTTTTTTTTATATGTCCCAATATTTTGGATGCTACCCCAATTAAAAAAACAATTTCTTAAGGGCTGCACAGTAGCCAATCAGCTAGCGTTTTACTTCTTGCCCTAAGAAGCCATCACAGCCATGCCTACTAATGGCATGGCTGTGATTGACCAGTGCAGCATGTGACCCAGCCTCTATTTAAGCTGGGGTCACATAGCGCTGCATGTCAATCTGCTCTGATTAGTGTAGGGATAGGACACAGCTGCTGTGAGGGCGAGATTAGGCAGGGAAAACTCAGCAAAAACACCTAATGAAGTGACCGATCTACAGCTGTGAATCATTCAACTTCTGCTAGTTAATTGCTCACTGGTTTTTAGGCTGCACAGAGCGTTTTCTGTCACTTTTTCTGGGGTGATCGGCAGCCATTTTGTGTCTTGTGGTGCACCAGCACAAGCTGCCACCAAGTCCATCAATCTATCAATACTATTTTTTTTTATTTTTTTTTGCTATATCCTACATCAGGGGCTTGGTTGTGCTTATTGTCACCCCTAGAAACTCAGGATAGAAATTTCTATATTTTATTGTGGGGTTAAATTCAATTGCCAAAATAGCAATCCCCTAAAACTGGTGTTCCAGTTGTGGCTAGCCAAGTGTAATACTGTCTGCTGTCTGGCAAAGGATAGATTTTTTCTGTGGTGAAATTCAATTGCCAAAATAGCAATCCCCTAAATCTGGTGTCCCAGCAGTGGCTGGCAAATTTTAATAGTGTCCGGCAAAGGATATTTTTTTTTCTGGGGTGAAATTCAGTTGCCAAAATAGAAATATAGTAAATCTGGTGTTCCAGCTGTGACTGGACAAGTTTCATAGTGTCCGTCATAGGATATATTATTTTCTGCGGTGAAATTCAGTTGCAAAAATAGAAATACTGTAAATCTGGTGTTCCAGCTGTGACTGGACAAATTTAATAGTGTCCGGCAAAGAATATATTTTGTTCTGGGGTGAAATTCAATTGCCAAAATAGCAATACCATAAATCAGTGGTTTCAGCTGTGGCTGGCCAAGTTTAATAGTGTCCGGAAAGGATATATTTTTTTCTGGGGTGAAATTCAATTGCCAAAATAGCAATACCATAAATCAGTGGTTTCAGCTGTGGCTGGCCAAGTTTAATAGTGTCCGTCAAGGATATATTATTTTCTGAGATCCCATAAATCAGTGGTTTCAGCTGTGGCTGGCCAAGTTTAATAGTGTCCGGAAAAGGATATATTTTTCTGGGGTGAAATTCAATTGCCAAAATAGCAATACCATAAATCAGTGGTTTCAGCTGTGGCTGGCCAAGTTTAATAGTGTCCGTCAAGGATATATTATTTTCTGGGGTAGAATTCAGTTGCAAAAATTGAAATACTGTAAATTTGGTGTTCCAGCTGTGACTAGACAAGTTTCATAGTGTCAGTCATAGGATATATTATTTTCTGCGGTGAAATTCAGTTGCAAAAATAGAAATACTGTAAATCTGGTGTTCCAGCTGTGACTGGACAATTTTAATAGTGTCCGGCAAAGGATATATTTTGTTCTGGGGTGAAATTCAATTGCCAAAATATTAATAACGTAAATTTGGTGTTCCAGAGGTGGCTGGCCAAGTTTAATAGTGTCCGTCAAAGGATTTATTATTTTCTGCGGTGAAATTCAGTTGCCAAAATAGAAATACAGTAAATCTGGAAAGCGGGAAGAAATCGCCGAACAACGAACCCGAACCCCAACTTTTTTGAAAATGTTCGGATGTGGAGTAGGAGGTTGAGAAGGCAGTGACCTTGGCAGTGTAGATGGAAGCGAGGTTGGAGGTGGAGGAGGTAGCCTACACAGTTTTTTTGGGGGTTTTGAGATTGGGATGCCTGAAAGTGGTGTTATTATAACCGGCTTTCAGCATGTCAATATCAAGTCGTACACCCTTAATAAATGCATCAATGGCTGGTTCATCAGTTTCAGGAGTAAAATTAATTTTGACATGTAAATCAACATTTTTTAGCGTAAATTCACTTACCCTGTTGGTTTCAATACGTGTTTTGTCTTTAAACCATGTTTTTTGTACTGGATTTTTGGGTAAGCTTGCCCTTTTGAGCCTGCACCCGCAGTATTGTTTATAGGTTGGTGCTGCCTTACTTTTTCTAATATATATATTAGACACACAGAGTATATTATAATTTTTTCCCGGGGGTAGGCATGTGCCTTGGGGCTTGTGCCCCTGATCTTTTAAGACCCTAGCAATGCCCCTGCTACTACTACTATTACTACCATAGAGAGCCTTGTATGTTCCAAGCTATGGTGCTTCTGCTGCCGCCACTATTACTACTGCTGCTACTACTATTACTACCCATAGACAGCCTTGACACTTATGAGTGTCATATGAGCAGGCATCTAAACCTGCCAAGGCAGAATTATTTTTTTGTAATTGTACAATTTTTTAAACCTATAACACCGTGTATATTTAAACATCATCTGCCCCCTATAAGGGGAAATTTTTGGAAGCTTTGGAATATGAAAAATTATAACACATGTGCTGGCACAGTGTGTTTATAACTAGAGATGAGCGAACACCTGAATGTTCGGGTTCGAGAGGTTCGGCCGAACTTCCGGAAAATGAACCCGAACCCCATAGAAGTCAATGGGGACCCGAACTTTTGGGCACTAAAAAGCATGTAAAAGACTCCCGGAAAGGGCTAGAGGGCTGCAAAAGGCAGCAAAATGTAGGTAAATCCCCTGCAAACAAATGTAGATAGGGAAATGAATTAAAATAAAATAAAATAAATAAAAATTAACCTGTAAAAGACACCCAGAGAGATAATATACCGCAATAAACGCATTGCGATTACAACTTTGAGCTAACGATCACCATGGGAATGCCTCCTCCAGTAGAATGTACTGTCGGATCTGAGAATTAAGTTGAAATCGCAATGCGATTCTTATATATTGCTTAATCGCATTGCGATTTCAACTTAGCATTGCTAAATAATTCCATCCATATCGTTAACTTACTGAGTCAGTAAGTTAACGAATATGGATGGAATTATTTAGAATAGCAATGCTAAGTTGAAACGGCAATGTGATTAAGCAGATATATAATAATCGCATAATCGCGTTCGAATAGAACTTAAAGCTGTCACTTAGTCAGTTTTAGTATTGGTGTGTTGTAATAGAAGTTACATTCGTACGCCGAATATAACTTAGAGCAATACAGTCAACTTTACACTGTTAGTTTTATTATCGCGATAATACAACTATTCAAGAATCGTGTACGCATGCGTCTGTACGTGTAGTGCGTTACCTCAGATCGGATCGAGAGACGAGAGTGGAGATTGGTGACTGTCCCAGCGATTATGGCGAAAAGTAATTTCTCTAAAGAAGAGCTGGATTTCTTAATAACTGTAAGTAATTGAACTTAGTTAGTGTGTAATTCAGTAATGTGATTTAAACTTATTTATTAATGATTTTTATTAGCCAAGAAGCCTGCAGGTCTTCACTGATCTCATAACTGCCTTACACTGTCACATGTCCTACTGCTTGGTGACATAAACTCATCACAGGCTTTAGCAGACTGCACAACTACATGAGTGATTAGTGAAAGTCACTGTTAAAGGGGTGGCAATGTTCAAGTCACTTTTAAAGGGATGACGATGTTCAAGTCACTTTTAAAGGGATGGCGATGTTCAAGTCACTTTTAAAGGGACGGCAATATTCAAGTCACTTTTAAAGGGATCGCAATGTTCAAGTCAATATTAAAGGGATGGCGATGTTCAAGTGACTTTTAAAGGGGCGGCAATATTCAAGTCACTTTTAAAGGGATCGCAATGTTCAAGTCACTTTTAAAGGGATGGCGATGTTCAAGTCAGTTTTAAAGGGATGGCGATGTTCAAGTCACTTTTAAAGGGGCTGCAGTGTTCAAGTCACTTTTAAAGGGGCAGCAATGTTCAAGTCACTTTTAAAGGGATGGAGAATTGGCGATGTTCAAGTCAGTTTTAAAGGGATGGCGATGTTCAAGTCACTTTTAAAGGGGCTGCAGTGTTCAAGTCACTTTTAAAGGGGCGGCAATGTTTAAGTCACTTTTAAAGGGATGGCGATGTTCTACTCTTTGACTGTTTTGATATTAAATGTTATTTTTGATGGTTCTTATGACTATGATAACTAATAATTGTATTTTAGAACTGTGGGATTACATGATTTAATTGTTATCTTGCAGGAAATGTTGGAGAAGGGGTACGACCGCAGAAGGTCAAGGGGCGAAAAGCAGGCCATAGTGCGGAGAATTGCTTTCCATCTGTGGCAGAAGCATGGGTGCACTCATCGGAAGGATGCGATTCTAAAAAAGTGGTCAGATCTGAAGCGCCACAGGATGGATCTGATCACTAAGATCCGAGATAAATCTCTTGCAGGTAAAATACTTATTTGCATAACTGAGCAGATAGATAACAATATGTTGGTGAGAGAAATAAGTATTTTTTAACCCTTTACAATAAATAACTTAGTAAAGTGGTGTTGAACTGATGGGAAAGGGTGCTAAAGGTGGCAATATGAGACCTCTTTCTGGGCCACATATGTTTTTTGACTTTACACAGTTGACTTTGGCCCCTGAAGCTTGTCCAAACTCCTCGCACGTCTGGACGAGTGTAGACAACAAGCATCGATCAGGACAATTAGGCCACATGCCCAAATGAAGTCATAGACTCGAATCACTCTTGTTCCCTGGGGAGTGGCCCAACACCCAATAGCAGCAGTGAGTTGAAGCTGAACTTAATCAACGATGCTCAAAGGCAGAGTGCAGGGGGTACCCACAGGGTCCTGGTCCGGCAGGTCAAGGCAGACACTGATGATACTACACTTGATCTAAGCCAAAAGGAGAAGAAAGATAGGTGTAGTTAATTATTATGCCATCCAGACACTACCATAGATTAATTTGTGTACCTTTAACTGTAATTTGGCTTTACTTGTTTATCTTGGCATTTTTAAAAAATTTGGTCATCATGATTACAGATGCTCCGCTTCCCAAAGTGAGAGCCAAGCTCTCTAAAAAGAAGAAGGCGGTGGAGGTGGAGGAGGAGACAGACCACTCGGACGAGGAGGAGCAGGAAGAGGCAGGGCCATCAGGCTATCGGGCCCATAGCCCACCTGCTGCAGTGGAGGAGGGTGATGACTCTGAGGAGGCAGAAGAGGAGATGGTCACTACCCCGACAAGAAGGTAAATGGATGATGTGGATATTTTTATTTATTCAGTGTCCCAGAAAGCTAATGTTACGGGTGGGAGTACTGATTTCCATAACGTATCTAACTGCCACATCCATTTTTGGAAGTACGATATAACAAGCATGCAATATATAAATTTTTCTAAGAATATATTTTAACAAACTATATTATTTTTTTAAATGAAGAAAATATAATAAAACAGGCAACAAATAAAGTACAACACATAACAGTAATATAAAAATAAACACTAAAAAGTAATTGATCAACATCAAAACCATTAACGTAACTACTAAGTCAATAACCCAAAACTAAAAGGAACTATTATTAATCCTACCTAAACCAATATATAACAGATTTCAAGAAAAAATATCATCTCAGCTTTATATAACAATTAATGATTGTATTTTAATGTACATTTCAAATTTTATTTCATTTATTTTACAGCTGACAACATCATGTTAAAAAAATAAAAACAATGCGAAGGAAGCACCAGCTGCGAATGCAGCAGTTCAGGGAGCAGCAAACCAGGAAGATGAGGCAGCTCAAGATGCAGTTCTCCCACCAAATGCGAGCCATGGAGGAGGCTCATCTTAAGGACATCGATGATCTGCTGGAGGAGCAGAGAAAAATTAAAAATTACCCTAATTTTTTTGGTTATTTATATATTTATGTTAAAAAATAATTCTATTTTGTTAAAGATTATTTTATAAAACTATAATGTTAAATCAAATTTATTGCGTTTTGTTTGATTGGAAACAAAGGGTACAGATAGTGTTGCCCATATTAATAATTATTTTTCATTACTGTAATCTTTCAAGGGTTTCAAGTTCAACTGGTTTATGTGCTAGATCTGGTAAGGTTTTTGGTAAGGCTGTAAAACACACCCGGAAAGGGCTAGAGGTCTGCAAAAGGCAGCAAAATGTAGGTAAATCCCCTGCAAACAAATGTAGATAGGGAAATGATGAGTTAACATAAAATAAATAAAAATTAAACAATATTAATTGGAGTGAGGTCCCATAGCACAGAATCAGGCTTCAAGTCACCCACCAATGGAGAAGGTCACTTACTATTATTTCGACCCCAGCACCCAGACAAAGGAGAGAGGTCCCACAGCAGAGAATCAGGCATAATATCAACCACCACAGGACTAGGCCACCATTTAGTTACTTTGACCCCTTCACCCAGACAGAAGAGAGAGGCCACACAGCACATATTCAGGCATCATATAAACCACCACAGGAGTAGGCCACCATTTAGTTACTTTGACCCCTTCACCCAGACAGAGGAGAGAGGCCACACAGCACATATTCAGGCATCATATCAACCACCGCAAGAGAAGGACAATTTTAGATACTTTGACCCCTGCACCCAGGAAGAGGAGAGAGGTTCCACAGCAGAGAATCAGGCATAATATCAACCACCACAGGAGAAGCCACCATAAAGTTACTTTGACCCCTTCACCCAAACAGAGGAGAGAGGCCCCACAGCACATATTCAGGCATCATATAAACCACCACAGGAGTAGGCCACCATTTAGTTACTTTGACCCCTTCACCCAGACAGAGGAGAGAGGCCACACAGCACATATTCAGGCATCATATCAACCACCGCAGGAGAAGGACAATTTTAGATACTTTGACCCCTGCACCCAGGAAGAGGAGAGAGGTTCCACAGCAGAGAATCAGGCATAATATCAACCACTCACAGGAGAAGCCACCATAAAGTTACTTTGACCCCTTCACCCAAACAGAGGAGAGAGGCCCCACAGCACATATTCAGGCATCATATCAACCACCACAGGAGTAGGCCACCATTTAGTTACTTTGACCCCTTCACCCAGACAGAGGAGAGAGGCCACACAGTACATATTCAGGCATCATATCAACCACCACAGGAGTAGGCCACCATTTAGTTACTTTGACCCCTTCACCCAGACAGAGGAGAGAGGCCACACAGCACATATTCAGGCATCATATCAACCACCGCAAGAGAAGGACACTTTTAGATACTTTGACCCCTGCACCCAGGAAGAGGAGAGAGGTTCCACAGCAGAGAATCAGGCATAATATCAACCACCACAGGAGAAGCCACCATAAAGTTACTTTGACCCCTGCACCCATGAAGAGGAGAGAGGTTGCACAGCACATATTCAGGCATCATATCAACCACCACAGGAGTAGGCCACCATTTAGTTACTTTGACCCCTTCACCCAGACAGAGGAGAGAGGCCACACAGCACATATTCAGGCATCATATCAACCACCACAGGAGTAGGCCACCATTTAGTTACTTTGACCCCTTCACCCTGACAGAGGAGAGAGGCCACACAGCACATATTCAGGCATCATATCAACCACCGCAAGAGAAGGACACTTTTAGATACTTTGACCCCTGCACCCAGGAAGAGGAGAGAGGTTCCACAGCAGAGAATCAGGCATAATATCAACCACCACAGGAGAAGCCACCATAAAGTTACTTTGACCCCTGCACCCAGGAAGAGGAGAGAGGTTCCACAGCACATATTCAGGCATCATATCAACCACCACAGGAGTAGGCCACCATTTAGTTACTTTGACCCCTTCACCCAGACAGAGGAGAGAGGCCCCACAGCACATATTCAGGCATCATATAAACCACCACAGGAGTAGGCCACCATAAAGTTACTTTGACCCCTTCACCCAAACAGAGGAGAGAGGCCCCACAGCACATATTCAGGCATCATATCAACCACCACAGGAGTAGGCCACCATTTAGTTACTTTGACCCCTTCACCCAGACAGAGGAGAGAGGCCACACAGCACATATTCAGGCATCATATCAACCACCACAGGAGTAGGCCACCATTTAGTTACTTTGACCCCTTCACCCAGACAGAGGAGAGAGGCCACACAGCACATATTCAGGCATCATATCAACCACCGCAAGAGAAGGACACTTTAGATACTTTGACCCCTGCACCCAGGAAGAGGAGAGAGGTTCCACAGCAGAGAATCAGGCATAATATCAACCACCACAGGAGAAGCCACCATAAAGTTACTTTGACCCCTGCACCCAGGAAGAGGAGAGAGGTTGCACAGCACATATTCAGGCATCATATCAACCACCACAGGAGTAGGCCACCATTTAGTTACTTTGACCCCTTCACCCAGACAGAGGAGAGAGGCCACACAGCACATATTCAGGCATCATATCAACCACCACAGGAGTAGGCCACCATTTAGTTACTTTGACCCCTTCACCCAGACAGAGGAGAGAGGCCCCACAGCACATATTCAGGCATCATATAAACCACCACAGGAGTAGGCCACCATTTAGTTACTTTGACCCCTTCACCCAGACAGAGGAGAGAGGCCACACAGCACATATTCAGGCATCATATCACACACCACAGGAGAAGGCCTCTTTCAGTGACTTAGGCCTTTGGACCCAGACAGAGGAGAGAGGTCAGAGATTAGCTTCATATCCCCAGCACAGCAGAAGACCGCTTTATTTGACTTAGGCCTCAGCACCCAGACAGAGGACAGAGGTAGCATGGCAGAGGTTATGGCTTTATGTCACCCGATAGTTTAACAGGCCACTTTCATCTAGTTAGGCCCGGCGCCCAGACAGAGGAGAGTTTCATTCAACTGTGGGTTACATAAAATTTGTATTAAATAAAGAAGTGGCCCGTAGTACAACAAGACATGTTTTAGGCAGTTATTAAGGACTACTCTGCACAAGGGAGGGACAGGTCCTGTGGGATCCATGCCTGGTTCATCTTTATGAACGTCAGCTTGTCCACATTGGCTGTGGACAGGCGGCTGCGCTTGTCAGTAATGACGCCCCCCGCTGTGCTGAATACGCGTTCTGATAAAACGATGGCCGCCGGGCAGGAAAGCACCTCCAAGGCATAACATGCTAACTCTGGCCACGTGGACAATTTTGAAACCCAGAAGTTGAATGGGGCCGAACCGTCCGTCAGTACGTGGAGGGGTGTGCAGACATACTGTTCAACCATGTTAGTGAAATGCTGCCTCCTGCTAACACGTTCCGTATCAGGTGGTGGGGCAGTTAGCTGTGGCGTGGAGACAAAACTTGTCCACATTTCTGCCATGCTAACCCTGCCCTCAGAGGAGCTGGCCGTGATACAGCTGCGTGGGCGACCTCTAGCTCCTCCTCTGCCTCGGCCTTGGCCTTCCACCTGTTCCCCTGTGACAGTTGGGAATGCTCTCAGGAGCGCGTCTACCAGCGTGCGCTTGTACTCGCGCATCTTCCTATCACGCTCCAGTGCAGGAAGTAAAGTGGGCACATTGTCTTTGTACCGGGATCCAGCAGGGTGGCCACCCAGTAGTCAGCACACGTTAAAATGTGGGCAACTCTGCTGTCGTTGCGCAGGCACTGCAGCATGTAATCGCTCATGTGTGCCAGGCTCCCCAGAGGTAAGGACAAGCTGTCCTCTGTGGGAGGCGTATCGTCATCGTCCACCGTATCCCCCAGCCACGCACTAGTGATGGGCCTGAGCTGTGTGGGCTGCCACCCTGCTGTGAACCTGCTTCATCCTCGTCCTCCTCCACCTCCTCCTCATCCTCCTCGTCCTCCATTAGAGTGCCTTGGCTGGCGACTCTGTGAACCTGCCCTCTGCTGCTTCAAAAACCTCCCTCTGAGCTACTTCTAACAGACTGGCCTGAAAGTCTTAGAAACGAGCCCTCCTCCTCCTCCTCCTCCTCCTCAACCTGGGCCACCTCCTCTTCCATCATTGCCCTAAGCGTTTTCTCTAGGAGACATAGAATTGGTATTGTAACGCTGATAACAGTGTCATCGCCACTGGCCATTTTGGTGGAGTACTCAAAGCAGTGCAGCAGGGCACACAGGTCTCGCATGGAGGCCCAATCATTGGTGGTGAAGTGGTGCCGTTCCGCAGTACGACTGACGCGAGCGTGCTGCAGCTGAAACTCCACTATGGCCTGCTGCTGCTCGCACAGTCTCTCCAGCATGTGCAAGGTGGAGTTCCACCGGGTGGGCACGTCGCATATGAGGCGGTGAGCGGGAAGGCCGATGTTCCGCTGTAGCGCAGACAGGCGAGCAGCGGCAGGATGTGAACGCCGGAAGCGCGCACAGACGGCCCGCACTTTATGCAGCAGCTCTGACATGTTGGGGTAGTGGTGAATGAACCTCTGCACCACCAAATTCAGCACATGCGCCAGGCAAGGGATGTGCGTCAAACCGGCTAGTCCCAGAGCTGCCACGAGATTTCGCCCATTATCGCATACCACCAGGCCTGGCTTGAGGCCCACCGGCAGCAACCACTCGTCCGTCTGTTGTTCAATACCCCGCCACAACTCCTGCGCGGTGTGGGGCCTGTCCCCCAAACATAAGAGTTTCAGAATGGCCTGCTGACGTCTACCCGGGCTGTGCTGAAGTTGGTGGTGAAGGTGTGTGGCTGACAGGAGGAGCTGGTGGAAGCAGTGCAGGAGGAAGCCGAGTAGGAGGAGGAGGCTACAGGAGGCAGAGAATGATGCCCTGCGATCCTAGGTGGCGGAAGGACGTGCGCCAAGGAACTCTCCGCCTGGGGCCCAGCCGCCACTACATTCACCCAGTGTGCAGTTAGTGAGATATAGCGTCCTTGGCCGTGCTTACTGGTCCACGTATCTGTGGTTAGGTGGACCTTGGCACAAATGGCGTTGCGCAGTGCACACTTGATTTTATCAGACACTTGCATGTGCAGGGAAGGCACGGCTGTCTTGGAGAAGTAGTGGCGGCTGGGAACCACATACTGGGGGACAGCCATGGCCATCAGCTGTTTGAAGCTGTCTGTGTCCACCAGCCGGAATGACAGCATTTCAAAGGCCAGTAGTTTAGAAATGCTGGCATTCAGGCCAAGGGCCTCGAGGGTGACTAGGTGGGAATTTGCGCTTCCTCTCAAAGGTTTGAGAGATGGAGAGCTGAACGCTGCTGTGTGAAATAGTGGAGACGCAAGGTGACGGTGGCGGTGGTGGTGGTGGTGTCGGTGGCACATCCTCTGTTTGCTGCTCGGCAGGTGGCAACATTCCTCTCGAGGCGGAAGCCGAGGCAGCAGCGGTAGAGGGAGCAGGGGGAGCCTGAGCGGGTTCCTTGTTTTTGAGGTGTGCACTCCACTGCAGTTCATGCTTTGCATGTAGATGCCTGATCATGCAGGTGGTGCTCAGGTTAAGAACGTCAATGCCTCGCCTCAGGGTCTGATGGCACAGCGTGCAAACCACTCTGGTCTTGTCCTCAGCACATTGTTTGAAGAAGTGCCATGCCAGGGAACTCCTTGAAGATGCCTTTGGGGTGCTGGGTCCCTGTTGGCACTGGCCAATAGCAGGCGAACTCTCGGGACGGCGGGTGTTCTGCTTTTGCCCCCTGCTCCTTCTTTGGCTTCGCTGTTGTCTCGGTCTCACCACTGCCTCTTCCTCTGAACTATTTAAGTCAGCGGCACGACCTTCAGTCCATGTGGGGTCTAAGACCTCATCGTCCTCTGCATCGTCTTCCACCCAGTCTTCCTCCCTGACCTCCTCCTGTTCAGTCTGCACACTGCAATAAGACGCGGCAGTGGGCACCTGTGTTTCGTCATCATCAGACACTCGGTCACTCTGCTGTGGTGGTATTCCCATGTCCTCATCATCTGGATACATAAGTGGTTGTGCGTCAGTGCATGGTATGTCTTCCACCGCTAGGAAGGGCTAGGTGGACGCCCTGGGAACCCCTGCCAGCAGAGTCTTCAAACAGAAGAAGAGACTGCTGCATAACTTGAGGCTCGGACAGTTTCCCTGATATGCATGGGGGTGATGTGACAGACTGATGGGCTTGGTTTTCCGGTGCCACCTGTGCGCTTTCCGCAGAAGACTGGGCGGAAGACAATGTGGTGAACGTGCTGGAAGCACTGTCGGCCACCCAATCGACTAATGCCTGTACCTGCTCAGGCCTTACCATCCTCATAACGGCATTGGGCCCCACCAAATATCGCTGTAAATTCTGCCGGCTACTTGAGGGAGTTGGTTCACTACTTTGTGCGCCTGAGGCCGAACGGCCACGTCCTCTGCCAGCAACAGAGACTCCACGGACCCCACCACGACCGCGTCCTCGTCCCTTAATAGAATGTTTTCTCATTGTTGCGATTCAACTCGCACCACAATAAAATATATTATTTTTTAGCCCCAAAATTCACACACTGTTAGATATACCGTAATTCCTTTTTCCGGTATTAATTACAAGAAAACTGCTGCAAATTGGACACCAGAATTTTTTAAATGCTACTTATGTTAAATGAATTCCCACAGTGGGAGAACTATTTCCTTTTCAAAGGAGTAACAACGTGCGGCCTACTATTTCGGGTGAACTCACCAACACCAGATGGATTAAATTGGCCTTTTTGGAACCAAAATGACAACACTGGACACTATAATGCCTTTTTCTGGTATTAATTACAAGAAGACTGCTGCAAATTGGACACCAGAATTTTTTAAATGCTACTTATGTTAAATGAATTCCCACAGTGGGAGAACTATTTCCTTTTCAAAGGAGTAACAACGTGCGGCCTACTATTTCGGGTGTCACCAACACCAGATTGATTAAATTGGCCTTTTGGAACCAAAATGACAACACTGGACACTATAATGCCTTTTTCTGGTATTAATTACAAGAGGACTGCTGCAAATTGGACACCAGAATTTTTAAATGCTACTTATGTTAAATGAATTCCCACAGTGGGAGAACTATTTCCTTTTCAAAGGAGTAACAACGTGCGGTCTACTATTTCGGGTGTCACCAACACCAGATTGATTAAATTGGCCTTTTGGAACCAAAATGACAACACTGGACACTATAATGCCTTTTTCTGGTATTAATTACAAGAGGACTGCTGCAAATTGGACACCAGAATTTTTTAAATGCTACTTATGTTAAATGAATTCCCACAGTGGGAGAACTATTTCCTTTTCAAAGGAGTAACAACGTGCGGCCTACTATTTCGGGTGTCACCAACACCAGATTGATTAAATTGGCCTTTTTGGAACCAAAATGACAACACTGGACACTATAATGCCTTTTTCTGGTATTAATTACAAGAGGACTGCTGCAAATTGGACACCAGAATTTTTAAATGCTACTTATGTTAAATGAATTCCCACAGTGGGAGAACTATTTCCTTTTCAAAGGAGTAACAACGTGCGGCCTACTATTTCGGGTGTCACCAACACCAGATTGATTAAATTGGCCTTTTTGGAACCAAAATGACAACACTGGACACTATAATGCCTTTTTCTGGTATTAATTACAAGAAGACTGCTGCAAATTGGACACCAGAATTTTTAAATGCTACTTATGTTAAATGAATTCCCACAGTGGGAGAACTATTTCCTTTTCAAAGGAGTAACAACGTGCGGCCTACTATTTCGGGTGTCACCAACACCAGATTGATTAAATTGGCCTTTTTGGAACCAAAATGACAACACTGGACACTATAATGCCTTTTTCTGGTATTAATTACAAGAGGACTGCTGCAAATTGGACACCAGAATTTTTTAAATGCTACTTATGTTAAATGAATTCCCACAGTGGGAGAACTATTTCCTTTTCAAAGGAGTAACAACGTGCGGCCTACTATTTCGGGTGTCACCAACACCAGATTGATTAAATTGGCCTTTTGGAACCAAAATGACAACACTGGACACTATAATGCCTTTTTCTGGTATTAATTACAAGAAGACTGCTGCAAATTGGACACCAGAATTTTTTAAATGCTACTTATGTTAAATGAATTCCCACAGTGGGAGAACTATTTCCTTTTCAAAGGAGTAACAACGTGCGGTCTACTATTTCGGGTGTCACCAACACCAGATTGATTAAATTGGCCTTTTGGAACCAAAATGACAACACTGGACACTATAATGCCTTTTTCTGGTATTAATTACAAGAAGACTGCTGCAAATTGGACACCAGAATTTTTAAATGCTACTTATGTTAAATGAATTCCCACAGTGGGAGAACTATTTCCTTTTACAGGAGTAACAACGTGCGGCCTACTATTTCGGGTGTCACCAACACCAGATTGATTAAATTGGCCTTTTGGAACCAAAATGACAACACTGGACACTATAATGCCTTTTTCTGGTATTAATTACAAGAGGACTGCTGCAAATTGGACACCAGAATTTTTAAATGCTACTTATGTTAAATGAATTCCCACAGTGGGAGAACTATTTCCTTTTCAAAGGAGTAACAACGTGCGGCCTACTATTTCGGGTGTCACCAACACCAGATTGATTAAATTGGCCTTTTGGAACCAAAATGACAACACTGGACACTATAATGCCTTTTTCTGGTATTAATTACAAGAAGACTGCTGCAAATTGGACACCAGAATTTTTTAAATGCTACTTATGTTAAATGAATTCCCACAGTGGGAGAACTATTTCCTTTTCAAAGGAGTAACAACGTGCGGCCTACTATTTCGGGTGTCACCAACACCAGATTGATTAAATTGGCCTTTTGGAACCAAAATGACAACACTGGACACTATAATGCCTTTTTCTGGTATTAATTACAAGAAGACTGCTGCAAATTGGACACCAGAATTTTTTAAATGCTACTTATGTTAAATGAATTCCCACAGTGGGAGAACTATTTCCTTTTCAAAGGAGTAACAACGTGCGGCCTACTATTTCGGGTGTCACCAACACCAGATTGATTAAATTGGCCTTTTGGAACCAAAATGACAACACTGGACACTATAATGCCTTTTTCTGGTATTAATTACAAGAGGACTGCTGCAAATTGGACACCAGAATTTTTTAAATGCTACTTATGTTAAATGAATTCCCACAGTGGGAGAACTATTTCCTTTTCAAAGGAGTAACAACGTGCGGCCTACTATTTCGGGTGTCACCAACACCAGATTGATTAAATTGGCCTTTTGGAACCAAAATGACAACACTGGACACTATAATGCCTTTTTCTGGTATTAATTACAAGAAGACTGCTGCAAATTGGACACCAGAATTTTTTAAATGCTACTTATGTTAAATGAATTCCCACAGTGGGAGAACTATTTCCTTTTACAGGAGTAACAACGTGCGGCCTACTATTTCGGGTGTCACCAACACCAGATTGATTAAATTGGCCTTTTTGGAACCAAAATGACAACACTGGACACTATAATGCCTTTTTCTGGTATTAATTACAAGAGGACTGCTGCAAATTGGACACCAGAATTTTTTAAATGCTACTTATGTTAAATGAATTCCCACAGTGGGAGAACTATTTCCTTTTCAAAGGAGTAACAACGTGCGGCCTACTATTTCGGGTGTCACCAACACCAGATTGATTAAATTGGCCTTTTTGGAACCAAAATGACAACACTGGACACTATAATGCCTTTTTCTGGTATTAATTACAAGAGGACTGCTGCAAATTGGACACCAGAATTTTTAAATGCTACTTATGTTAAATGAATTCCCACAGTGGGAGAACTATTTCCTTTTCAAAGGAGTAACAACGTGCGGCCTACTATTTCGGGTGTCACCAACACCAGATTGATTAAATTGGCCTTTTGGAACCAAAATGACAACACTGGACACTATAATGCCTTTTTCTGGTATTAATTACAAGAGGACTGCTGCAAATTGGACACCAGAATTTTTAAATGCTACTTATGTTAAATGAATTCCCACAGTGGGAGAACTATTTCCTTTTCAAAGGAGTAACAACGTGCGGCCTACTATTTCGGGTGTCACCAACACCAGATTGATTAAATTGGCCTTTTTGGAACCAAAATGACAACACTGGACACTATAATGCCTTTTTCTGGTATTAATTACAAGAGGACTGCTGCAAATTGGACACCAGAATTTTTAAATGCTACTTATGTTAAATGAATTCCCACAGTGGGAGAACTATTTCCTTTTCAAAGGAGAAACAACGTGCGGCCTACTATTTCGGGTGTCACCAACACCAGATTGATTAAATTGGCCTTTTTGGAACCAAAATGACAACACTGGACACTATAATGCCTTTTTCTGGTATTAATTACAAGAGGACTGCTGCAAATTGGACACCAGAATTTTTTAAATGCTACTTATGTTAAATGAATTCCCACAGTGGGAGAACTATTTCCTTTTCAAAGGAGTAACAACGTGCGGCCTACTATTTCGGGTGTCACCAACACCAGATTGATTAAATTGGCCTTTTTGGATCCAAAATGACAACACTGGACACTATAATGCCTTTTTATGGTATTAATTACAAGAGGACTGCTGGTATTTCAGAACACCGGAATTTTTAAAATGCTCGTTTTGGTACATGAATTGCCCACACTGGGAAAATTATTGCCTAAACCTTTTTACAGTATTATTTACTGAAGGAGTGCTTCTTCTGGTCTAACACTAGAATTATGTTTGTTACAGGGAAAGATTTTTTTAATTTATATTTCTGGAAAAAAAAAAAAATTTAATTTCTGGCTGACAGTATTGGACCTGGCTGTAGTGACACTGGCTAGCCTAGCTGGAACAGCACATTCATGGGATTTGCTATCCAAGTGGGTTACTTTCAGTTTCACCACTGATATATTAAATATATTGGCAGTTAGTAGGGGTGACACAAGAACAGCCAAACCCCTGATGTAGTATATCTATGAAAAAATCGACTATTACATGAGATTAATGGACGCTGTGGCAGCTTTTGCTGTAGCACCACAAGTCCCAAAATGGCCGCCGCCTATCAGCCCAGTAACATGTGCCAGAAAATGGTCTGCCCAGCCAGAAAAAAATTGACTTTGACTGAGCAGCTGAATCGCTGTTGTTCTGTGTCACAGGAGTAGATTTTTCAATTCTTTGGAGCTTTTCTTTGGACTCTGTGGCAGCTTGAGCTGGCGCACCACAGGTCCCAAAATGGCCGCCGCCGGTCAGCCCAGTTACATGTGCCGGTAAAAATCGATCTGGCCAGTGTAAAAAAAAATAAACTTTCAGTGAACAGCTCAGCTGAGTTGTTCTGATGCACAGGTTTAGATCATTCACTTCTTATCAGGTTTTCTTCCTCAATTATCCCTGCCTATCTCGCCCTCACAGCAGCTGCATCTATCCCTGGTCTAATCACAGCGGGACGTGCGCACAAGCTTATAAAGAGGCTGAGTCACATGCTGCACTTGGCCAATCACAGCCTTGCCAATAGTAGGCATGGCTGCGATGGCATCTTAGGGCAAGTAGTATGATGCATGTTGATTGGCTGCTTTGCAGCCTTTCAAAATGCGCCACAAAAAATGACGAACTACAAAACCGAACCCGAATTTTTATGAAAATGTTCGGGTTCGGGTCGTGTCACGAACACCCCAAAATTCTGTACGGACCGGAACTATTCTCGAAATGTGCGCTCAACAACAACACTAGTGCTATTCGTATCCCACTCTTAAGTTCTAATGGCATTCGATTTTAACTTATGCTTTTTTTTTGACAGGCATCGCATTCTATTTGATGCCTGGCAAAAAAAAAAAAATGCATAAGTTAACATCGAATGCGATTAGAACTTAATAGTGAGATACGAATAGCACTGCGTGCTAGAACAGCACGCACACGATTATTCAAATTTTGTATTATCGCGATACAAAACCAAACAGTAAAGTTAAAATCGAATGCAATTAGAGCGTGTAGTGTGATGCGATTTATTTGAGTTCTAAGAATCGCATTGCGATTTCTGCTTCAGCCGGATTCCGTGCTAATGGAGCGTCTACATCACCATGGGAAAAATGCTAGAATGTACTGTCGGATTTGAGAAGTTGAAATCGCAATGCGATTAAGCAAATATATAAGAATCGCATTGCGATTTCAACGTAATTCAAACATCCGACAGTACATTCTACTGGAGGAGGCGTTCCCATGGTGATCGGTAGCTCAAAGTTGTAATCGCAATGCGATTTCAGCTTTAAGCCTGTACTATTCTGCTATATAGTACTTTCAAAATGCACCGAGAGAACATGCCGAACTCCGAACTCGAACCCGAACTATTCTCGAACTGTTCGCTCAACACTATTTATCACCCTATAATGACCCGCGCCGTGTACAGCACTGGTGGACGTGACTTAAGGACCAGCGCCGTACATGTACAGCGGGCTGATCGGGCGGCTGCAGGAGCTGCACCCGCCCGATCAGCAGCAGAGGTCCGCAAATCACTGAAAACACAGATGCCGCCACATTAACCCTCACACTGCTAAAGTCAGCGCTGACCGTGGCACATGCGGGATCGTGTCGGGTGCGGGGTGTCCATCGGGTCCCTGTGCTGCTGTGACGTGACCCGATGGCAGGGAAGGCAGCCCGATGCTTTCCTTAGGCATCGTGGCTGCCTTCAGTGACAGCCTGTGAGATCCAGCCCCTGGATCTCACAGGCAAGCAGGCTGAAGTGTATTACACAGTGTAATACACTTACAGTCAATGCATTGCAATACAGAAGTATTGTGATGCATTAAAAATGGGATCAGACCCAGCAAAGTTGAAGTCCCAGAGTGGGACAAAAATAAAGTGGAAAAAAAAGTTACGAACATAAAGTTTCCCCCAAAAAGAAATTAAATTAAAGTTTAAATAAAAAGCGTCCTTTTCCCAAAATAACGTTAAAAAGTATTGTAAAAATAGGGAAAAAAAGAAAAGTAGACATACTAGGTATCCACACCTCCATATCCACCAGCTCTATAGAAATATCAGATGACCTGACCCCTCACGTGAACACCGTCAAAAATATAAAATATAAACGGTGCTAAAAAGAAATTTTTTGTCACCTTACTTCACTGAAAGTGTAACACCAAGCGATCAAAATGGCGTATTCCCCAAAATCATACCAATCTAACTGTCACCTCATCCCACAAAAATGAGACCCTATCTAAGACAATCGCTCAAAAAACTATGGCTCTCAGACTATGAAAACAAAAATGCTTTTATTGTGTTAAATGTAAAAAAATAGAAAAAGTAGACATATTAGGTGTAGCCGCATCCATAACAACCTGCTCTTCAGGTGAACACCGTAATTTTTTTTTTAAACTGCCAAAAAGCCATTTCTTTCACCTTACATCACAAAAAGTGTAATAGCAAGTGATCAAAAAGTCATATGCACCCCAAAATAGTGTCAATCAAACTGTCATCTCATCCCACAAAAAATGATACCCTACTTAACACAATCACCCAAAAAATAAAAATAACTATGGCTCTCAGACTATGGAGACACTAAAACATGATTTATTTATTTTTTTTTCCAAAAAAGATATCATTGTGTAAAACTTAAATAAATAAAAAAAGTATACATATTAGGTATTGCCATGTCCATAATGACCTGCTCTATAAAAAATATCACATGATCTAACCCCTCAGGTAAACACAGTAAATAAAATAAAATAAAAACTGTGCCAAAAAAGCCATTTTTGTCACCTTATATCACAGAAAGTATAATAGCAAGCGATCATAGTGGGAGGTGGCAGAAACATGAGGAGACCACAGAGTGACTCACATAGTGTTAGATAAAATAAATAAATGAAATTAAAACAACCCAAAAAGTCAGTAATTTTCTCACTTCACCACACAACGGCTAATAAGCAAAGAGGGCTTTACAACATATAACTGCACCGCTGAACGGCAAATAGGCCCTTATTTTTTCCACTTATACACTCCACAAAAGGCTTTTTAACATATAACTACACTGCTGAATGACAAAAATACTTTTCTTTTGCCACTAATACATGGCAAAAGGGCTTTACCACATATAACTGCACCGCACAAGGGCAAATAAGACGTACTGTAGAAATATTTCCTTGTAATAAACCCTGTTAATGCCTGAATCAAACAGCACTTGCACCCCAATAACAAGACTGGTTTGCTGTAGTTACAGAGCACTATAATGGCTATTTGGATCCCCAGTCAGTGCAGCAAGGTGTAATAAGATTGTTCCTATTACCCAGGGTGTAACCTCCCTACCGAACCCTGTTCTACATAAATGCTGTGAAAGGTGTGTCCCTGGGCAAAATTGAAAGTGGGGCCCCAAATCCTAAAATATTGGACTAGTAGTTTGACAGAACTTTGTAGGCACGGACAGCAGTTGCAACCACAGCAGCTGAGTGTAGAATGACACATTATATCTCTTTAGCCTTTCAACTGTAAGCTGCTTATCCTGCAGCCTCTTTGGGTATGTTCACACAGAGTATTTTCTGTGCTTAAAAACCTAATGCAGAATTTCTTAAGGTTTTTTTATATTTTTTTATATGTTTTTTTCTGACTAATTTTATAAAACACTTTTGATGCAGTTTTGGTGTGGATTTTCATTCATTTCCATTTTCAATGGGAATTGTGGACATGGACCACGTGTTATGAATAGCCTGGGCACTTCTGTATTTCCATGGTGTAGTTTAAAAACCACAAGCTGAAAAAGGAGCTGTCCCATTGGGGCCCATGAAGTGAAGGGAGAGCACAATGTGCATGCATGGTCATCCTCCATTTTGCTATGAGTGTTCTGATAATAGCTGATCACTGGCTCTGCTATTTTTAGAAATTTTATAGCACTGAATGGAGATAATGCTGCGCATGCACAATGTTATGGGGAACATGTGGTTGACAAACTGCTATGGGGGACCTGAGGATGTCACACTGTTATAGGGGACCTGTGGATGTCACACTGTTATGGGGGACCTGTGGATGTCACAATGTTATGGGGGACCTGTGGATGTCACACTGTTATGGGGGACCAGTGAATGTCACACTGTTATGGGGGACCTGTGGATGTCACACTGTTATAGGGGACCTGTGGATGTCACACTGTTATGGGGGACTTGTGGATGTTACAATGTTATGGGGAACCTGTGGATGTCACAATGTTATGGGGGACCTGTGGATCACACACTGCTATGGGGGACTAGTGATGTCGCGAACATAAAATTTTCCGTTCGCGAACAGCGAACGCGAACTTCCGCAAATGTTCGCGAACGGGCGAACCGGGTGAACCGCCATAGACTTCAATTGGCAGGCGAATTTTAAAACCCACAGGGACTCTTTCTGGCCACAATAGTGATGGGAAAGTTGTTTCAAGGGGTCTAACACCTGGACTGTGGCATGCCGGAGGGGGATCTTTGGCAAAACTCCCATGGAAAATTACGTAGTGGACGCAGAGTCGGGTTTTAATCCATAAAGGGCATAAATCAGCTAACATTCCTAAATTGTTTGGAATAACATGCTTTAAAACATGAAGGTTTCTTCCTCCACCCAGCCACGTACAACACCAAGGGTCCCCAAAAGATGAATTGAATTGATTTTTCGAACGGGGAGATGGTTAAAAAAACACTGGCTCCCTCCACTCTGTTTTAAACCATGGTGACTGCGTCTGCGCCGTGCAATTTACTGTCACACCCGATATGAGTGGTATTTTCTGTAGTACTATTCTCATCAGTTTAATCCCTTTAACGTTCCCAATCTGGGGGCCATTTATTGAATAGATTTTTCGAACGGGGAGATGGTTAAAAAAACGCTGGCTCCCTCCACTCTGTTTTAATCCACGGTGACTGCGTCTGCGCCTCGCAATTTACTGTCACACCCGATATGAGTGGTATTTTCTGTAGTACTATTCTCATCAGTAAAAAAAAAGGTAAATTAATGTTTTTTCTATGAAATATTATCCAGCCGTCCAATCGCTTTTGGTCTGACCATAATGAAGCAACGGCCTTATCATCTGGGGTGTGGCAACATTGCCACTCACACTCATAGAGGTGATGATTGCTTCATTGTGATACGCAAGCCCCTTCACCACAACAAGGTAACGATCACGAAGGGGAATTGACACTTGTATGTGCCTTTTTTTTTGGTTTGTTTTTGCAGCCACAGTGCTGCACCATAGGACAGAAAAATTAGGCATGTACACATGCCTGAAAAATAATGGCATTGTTGCAGCCGCTATTGTAGCGGCCGGAAAAATTGATGTTTTCCAGGCAGAAAAGTGACTAAAACATTGCGGCTTGAACCCTAGTTGGTGGTGGAGAATTCACGAAAGTCATCCGGTATGCAGACATTAAATACAGCAGCGTGGGGACCATTTTGAGGCCAAGGCATGTAATCAGGCCTTTTGTTAGTCAAACGTATCCCCACTGTCAGTCCCTTCGGGATCCATGCCTCATTCATCTTTATGAAGGTGAGGTAATCAACACTTTTTTGACCGAGGCGACTTCTCTTGTCAGTGACAATGCCTCCTGCTGCACTGAAGGTCCTTTCTGACAGGACACTTGAAGCAGGGCAGGCCAGAAGTTCTATCGCGAACTGGGATAGCTCAGGCCACAGGTCAAGCCTGCACACCCAGTAGTGAAGGGGTTCATTGCTCCTCAGAGTGTCAATATCTGCTGTTAAGGCGAGGTAGTCTGCTACCTGTCGGTCGAGTCGTTCTCTAAGGCTGGATCCCGAAGGGCTGTGGCGATGAGTAGGACTGAAAAAGCTCCGCATGTCCTCCATCAACAACACATCTGTAAATCGTCCAGTCCTTGCCGCCGTGGTAGGAGGAGGATTACACTCACCTCTTCCCCTGTTAGATTCCCGTTGTGCTGTGACATCCCCCTTATAAGCTGTGTAAAGCATATGTTTTAGTTTGGTTTTGAACTGCTGCATCCTTTACGACTTTCGGTAATTTGGTAACATTTCTGCCACTTTCTGCTTATACCGGGGGTGTATTAGCGTGGCCACCCAGTACAGATCGTTCTCCTTCATCCTTTTTATACGTGGGTCCCTCAACAGACATGAAAGCATGAAATACCACATTTGAACAAGGTTGGATGCAGAGCTACTCATTTCCCGTTCCTCGTCCTCACTGATGTCATTGACGGTCTGTTCTTCCCCCAGCCACGTACAACACCATGGGTCCCAGATAGGTGACAACAACGAGCACCCTGGGGTGCCTGCTGTGGTTGGTCTTCCTCCTCCTCAAAGCCGCCACATTCCTCCTCTGACTCCTCTTCCTCATACTCCTCTTCGAGCGTTGCTGCAGGTCCGGCAAGCGATGATGACAAGGCTGTTTCTGGTGGTGATGGTGACCGCAACTCTTCCTCTTCCTCTTCACGCTCATCTACAGCCTGATCCAGAACTCTTCGCAGGGCACGCTCCAGGAAGAAAACAAATGGGATGAGGTCGCTGATGGTGCCTTCAGTGCGACTGACTAGGTTTTTCACCTCCTCAAAAGGACGCATGAGCCTACAGGCATTGCGCATGAGTGTCCAGTAACGTGGCAAAAATATTCCCAGCTCCACAGAGGCTGTCCTAGCACCCCGGTCATACAAATACTCGTTGACGGCTTTTTCTTGTTGAAGCAGGCGGTCGAACATCAGGAGTGTTGAATTCCAACGTGTCGGGCTGTCGCATATCAAGCGCCTCACTGGCATGTTGTTTCGCCGCTGAAAATCGGAAAAGTGCACCATGGCCGTGTAGGAACGCCTGAAATGGCCACACACCTTCCTGGCCTGCTTGAGGACGTCCTGTAAGCCTGGGTACTTAGACACAAAACATTGTACGATGAGATTCAACACATGTGCCATGCACGGCACATGTGACAACTTGCCCAAATTAAATGCCGCCAACAGATTGCTTCCATTGTCACACACCACTTTGCTGATCTCCAGTTGGTGCGGGGTCAGCCACTGATCCACCTGTGCGTTCAGGGCGGACAGGAGTGCTGGTCCTGTGTGGCTCTCTGCTTTCAGGCAAGTCAACCCCAAGACAGCGTGACACTGTCGTATCCGGGATGTGGAATAACCCCTGGGGAGCTGAGGGGATTCAGTTGATGTGCAGCCAGACGCCGCAGCAGAAGAGGACTCAGCCGAGGAGGATATCGAAGAGGATGGAGTAAGAGTAGAGGAGGTGGCAGTAGGTCTGCCTGCAAGTCGTGGTGGTGTCACCAACTCCGCTGCAGAGCCACGCATTCCATGCTTGTCAGCCGTCAGCAGGTTGACCCAATGCGCAGTATACGTGATATACCTGCCCTGACCGTGCTTTGCAGACCAGGTATCAGTGGTCAGATGGACCCTTGCCCCAACACTGTATGCCAGAGATGCCATGACTTCCTTTTCAATGACATGGTAGAGGTTTGGGATTGCCTTTTTAAAAAAAAAAATTGGCCGGGTACCTTCCACTGTGGTGTCCCAATAGCGACAAATTTTTTGAAGGCCTCAGACTCTACCAGCTGGTATGGTAAAAGCTGGCGGGCTAAGAGTTCCGTCAAGCCAGCTGTCAGTCGCCGGGCAAGGGGTGATTCTGTGACATTGGCTTTTTACACTCAAACATGTCCTTGACAGACACCTGACTGTGGGCAGATGAGCAGGAACTGCTGAAGGTGAGAGATGGAGTGGCAGGTGGTTGAGAGGGGGCAGGAGGACAGCAGTGGTTGACGTGGCTGAAGATGCTGGACCAGGAGGAGCATGGTGGCTTTGAGTTTGTGTGCTGCTTGTACTCATGTGTTGATCCCATAGGCATTTGTGATGTGAGATCATGTGCCTTCGCAAAGCAGTTGTACCAAGGTGGGTGTTGGACTTCCCACGACTCAGCTTCTTTTGGCACAGGTTGGAAATGGCATTGCTGTTATCAGAGGCAGACACACACAAAAATGCCACACTGCTGAGCTTTGCAATGACGGCATTCTGGTGGTTGCAACAGCATGCGTTGACTGGCGTGCTGTCTGGCTGACCCCAGGTGCCGATACATGCTGTCTGACTGTGCCACTAACTCCTTGCGACGACCTCCCCCTGCTTCCAACTCGTCTCCTCATTCTCTCTGTCTCCCCTTCTGAACTTTCCCCCTCTTCTTCTCTTCGAGCAGGCACCCACGTGGCATCCGTGGACACATCGTCATCATCAACCGCTTTACTTGTATCTGACACCTCAGCAAAGGAAGCAGCAGCGGGTACAACATCATCATCATCATCATCATCACACTGTACGTCCATGTGTGTAATCAAGCCTGACTGAGACATATCCCCGTAATCTACATCATCTGGCAATAATGGTTGCGCATCACTAATTGCATCCAACTGATGTGTAAATAACTCCTCTGACAGATCAAGTGAAGCGGCTGTGGTGGCTGTGGTGGCTGTGGTGGTGGTGGCGGCGGGCGGGTGCGTGGTAACTTGAGAGCAGGTGACCGAAGCTGAGCTGGAGGAGGATGGTGCGTCAAGGTTCTTAGCGGAAGCTGTTGAAGATTGGGTGTCCTGTCTAAGCCAGTCAACTATGTCCTCAGAATTTTTCGGGTTCAGGGTACGTGGCCTCTGAACACTGGGCATTATTCCAGGGACAGTGGAAAGCACAGCACCACGACCACGACGGCCTGCCTCTGCCTGTCATTTTTTTTTAGATAAGTGGTACTACGCGTGCTAGGTACTGTGCCACCCGGTATCAGTGGTGGGCACTGGCAGTGGGCACACTACAGTCAGTGGAAGTGGGCCTGACACACACTGGCAGCAGGCAAGCAACTGAATTTAGACTACTGTCTAAAAATTAAATGCCTTATTTATCGGCAAGCTACTGTGCCACCCGGTATCAGTGGTTGGTACTGGCAGTGGGCACACAACAGTATGTGGAAGTGGGCCTGACACAACTGGCAGCAGGCAAGCAACAGAATTTAGACTACTGTCTAAAAATTAAATGCCTTATTTATCGGCAAGCTACTGTGCCACCCGGTATCAGTGGTTGGCACTGGCAGTGGGCACACTACAGTCTGTGGAAGTGGGCCTGACACACACTGGCAGCAGGCAAGCAACTGAAATTAGACTACTGTCTAAAAATTAAATGCCTTATTTATCGGCGAAGCTACTGTGCCACCCGGTATCAGTGGTTGGCACTGGCAGTGGGCACACTACAGTCAGTGGAAGTCGGCCTGACACACACTAGCAGCAGGCAAGCAACTGAAATTAGACTGTGTAAAAATTAAATGCCTTATTTATGGGCAAGCTACTGTGCCACCCGGTATCAGTGGTTGGCACTGGCAGTGGGCACACTACAGTCAGTGGAAGTGGGCCTGACACACACTGGCAGCAGGCAAGCAACTGAATTTAGACTACTGTCTAAAAATGAAATGCCTTATTTATCGGCAAGCTATTGTGCCACCCGGTATCAGTGGTTGGCACTGGCAGTGGGCACACTACAGTCAGTGGAAGTGGGCCTGACACACACTGGCAGCAGGCAAGCAACTGAATTTAGACTATTGTTTAAAAATTAAATGCCTTATTTATCGGTAAGCTACTGTGCCACCCGGTATCAATGGTTGGCACTGGCAGTGGGCACACTACAGTCAGAGGAAGCGGGCCTGACACACACTGGCAGCAGGCAAGCAACTGAAATTAGACTGTGTAAAAATTAAATGCCTTATTTATCGGCAAGCTACTGTGCCACCCGGTATCAGTGGTTGGCACTGGCAGTGGGCACACTACAGTCGGTGGAAGTCGGCCTGACAAACACTAGCAGCAGGCAAGCAAGTGAAATTAGACTGTGTAAAAATTAAATGCCTTATTTATCGGCAAGCTACTGTGCCACCCGGTATCAGTGGTTGGCACTGGCAGTGGGCACACTACAGTCAGTGGAAGTCGGCCTGACACACACTAGCAGCAGGCAAGCAAGTGAAATTAGACTGTGTAAAAATTAAATGCCTTATTTATCGGCAAGCTACTGTGCCACCCGGTATCAGTGGTTGGCACTGGCAGTGGGCACACTACAGTCTGTGGAAGTGGGCCTGACACACACTGGCAGCAGGCAAACAACTGAATTTAGACTACTGTCTAAAAATTAAATGCCTTATTTATCGGCAAGCTACTGTGCCACCCGGTATCAGTGGTTGGCACTGGCAGTGGGCACACTACAGTCAGTGGAAGTCGGCCTGACACACACTAGCAGCAGGCAACCAACTGAAATTACACTAAAGTGTAAAAATTAAATGCCTTTTTTGATGCAAAGTACTGTGCCACACGGGATGACAGGGGTGGGCACTGGCAGTGGGCACACTACAGTCAGTGGAAGTCGGCCTGACACACACTGGCAGCAGTCAAGCAACTGAAATTACACTAAAGTGTAAAAATTAAATGCCTGTTTTTGATGCAAAGTCCTGTGCCACACGGAATGACAGGGGTGGGCACTGGCAGTGGGCACACTACAGTCAGTTGAAGTCGGCCTGACACACACTAGCAGCAGGCAAGCAGCTGAAATTACACTAAAGTGTAAAAATTAAATGCCTTTTATGCAAAGTCCTGTGCCAGCCGTTATGAGTGGTGGGCACTGGCAGTGAGCACACTACAGTCAGTGGAATTTAGCCTGACACACACTGGCAGGCAACTAACCTTAGATTAAAGTGTAAAAATGAAATGCCTTTTTTGATGCAAAGTCCTGTGCCACACGGGATGACAGGGGTGGGCACTGGCAGTGGGCACACTACAGTCAGTTGAAGTCGGCCTGACACACACTAGCAGCAGGCAAGCAGCTGAAATTACACTAAAGTGTAAAAATTAAATGCCTTTTTATGCAAAGTCCTGTGCCACCTAAAGGGTTACCAAAGTTTATAATATAAGTTTTGAATACCTTAAGGGGTGTATTTTCCAAAATGGGGTCACTTTTTTGAGTTTCTACTCTAGGGGTGCATCAGGGAGTCTTCAAATGTGAAATGGCAACTTAACATTATCTCAGTGAAATCTGCCTTCCAAAAACCATATGGTGTTCCTTTCCCTCTGCGCCCTGCAGTGTGCCCGTTCAGTTTACCTTGAGGGGTGTAGTTTCTAAACTGGGGCCATTTATGGGTGGTTTCTATTATCTAAGCCTCACAAAGTGACTTCAGACCTGAACTGGTTCTTAACCGCTACAGGACCGCCTAACGCAGGAATGCGTCCTGCGGGCGGCCCTGTAGCTCTGATACGACGCATCGGCGCGTCATCTCGCGAGACGCGAGATGACGCGAGGACGCGCCCGCACATGCGCAATGCGCGCCATCGGCGCGCTCGCATGTAGTTATACTACAGCCTGCCAGCGCCGATCGTGCGCTGGCAGGCTGTATATGGCAGAAAAACGCAGATCAGACGTTGTTCTGTGAACAGCGTCTGATCTGCTTGCTGCCTGCTTCTCTGGTGGTCCCTTTGCTTGGGACCACCAGAGAAAAAATATCAAAGTGCACCAATCACCACACAACCCCCCCACCCACCCACCACCCCCCTGTCACTGATTAACCCCTGATCTCCCATGTCACCCCCTGATCTCCCATGTCACCCCCTGATCACCCCCTGTCACCCTCCCTGTCACTGATCACCCCCTGTAAGGCTCATTCAGATGTCCGCATGTGTTTTGCGGATCCACGGATCCGCAAATCCGCGGATCCGCAAAAACACGGACACCAGCAATGTGCTTTCCGCATTTTGCGGATCCGCACATTGCCAGAACTATATAGAAAATGCCTTTTCTTGTCCGCAACTGCGACAAGAATAGGACATGTTCTATACTTTTGCGGATCTTCACTACGGATCCGCAATTACGGATCCGAGCGGGACAAAGTCTGTCCCCATAGAATTGAATGTATCCACAATTCTGTTCCGCAAAATTTTGCGGAACAGAATTGCGGACGCTTGAATGAGGCCTTAGGGTCCCTTAGCGATCGCAGCTTTATAGCTTTTCCCTCTTTTTTTGCACATTTTTTAGAGATTTTTTCATCCACATTGATCAATGTGAATGGAAAAATCTCAGACGTTCATTTTTTTCTTTCAGCGCAGAGGCTGAACGGAAAAAATTCTCATTACCCGTATGGTCAATATAAGGAGAATCGCAAAAACTCCTAATTCTGGCCATACGTGTAATGATTATGGAGACCCCTAAAATGCCAGGGCAGTACAAAAACCTCACAAGTGACCCCATTTTAGAAAGAAGACACCCCAAGGTATTCCGTGAGGGGTATGGTGAGTTCATGCAAAATTTTATTTTTGTCACAAGTTAGTGGAATGTGAGACTGTAAAAAAAAAAAAAATACCATTTCCGCTAACTTGTGCCAAATTTTTTTTTCTGTAAACTCGCCATGCCCCTCACGGAATACCTTGGGTGTCTTCTTCCACAATGGGGTCACATGTGGGTATTTATACTGCCCTGGCATTTTAGGGTCCTAAAGCGTGAAAATCCAAATGCGTAAAAATGTCCTGTGAAATCCTAGAAGGTACTCATTGGTTTTAGGCCTTTGTGCATCTTGGCTGCAAAAGTGTCACACATGTGGTATCGCCGTACTCAGGAGAAGTGGGGCAATGTGTTTTGGGGTGTATTTTTATATATTCCCATACTTTGTGTGAGAAATATCGCTGTAAACGACAACTTTTTAAATTTTTTTATTCAAAGTTGTCAATTTACAGAGATATTTCTCTCACCCAGCATGGGTATATGTAAAAATACACCCTAAAGCACATTGCCCTACTTCTCCTGAGTACGGCGATACCACATGAGTGACACTTTTTGCAGCCAAGATGCGCAAAGGGGCCCTAAAACCAATGAGTACCTTTTAGGAGGGCATTTTTACGCATTTTTCTTCTCACGCTTTAGGGCCCCTAAAATGCCAGGGCAGTATAAATACCCCACATGTGACCCCATTTTGGAAAGAAGACACCTCAAGGTATTCGCTGAGGGGCATAATGAGTCCATGAAAAATTAAACTTTTTGTCAAAAGTTAGCGGAAAGGGAGACTTTGTGAGAAAAAACAATAAAAAATCAATTTCCACTAACTTGTGCCATAAAATGGAATACCTTGGGTGTCTTTCTTTCAGAATGGGGTCACATGTGGGGTATTTATACTGCCCTGGCATTTTAGGGGCCCTAAAGCGTGAGAAGAAAATGCGTAAAAGTGCCCTCCTAAAAGGTACTCATTGGTTTTAGGCCTTTGCATCTTGGCTGCAAAAAAGTGTCACTCATGTGGTATCGCCGTACTCAGGAGAAGTAGGGCAATGTGTTTTGGGGTGTATTTTTACATATACCCATACTGGGTGAGAGAAATATCTCTGTAAATTGACAACTTTGAATAAAAAATTTAAAAGTTGTCGCTTACAGCGATATTTCTCACACACAGTATGGGTATATGTAAAAATACACCCCAAACCACATTGCCCCACTTCTCCTGAGTACGGCGATACCACATGTGTGACACTTTTGCAGCCAAGATGCGCAAAGGGCCCTAAACCAATGAGTACCTTTAGGATTTCACAGGCCATTTTTATGCATTTGGATTCTCACACTTTAGGGGCCCCTAAAATGCCAGGTGAGTATAAATACCCCACATGTGACCCCATTTTGGAAAGAAGACACCCTAGGTATTCTGTGAGGGGCATGGTGAGTCCACAGAATTTTTATTTTTTGGCACAAGTCAGCGGAAATTGTTTTTTTGTTTTTTTAATTTTGTTTTTTACAAAGTCTCATATTCCACTAACTTGTGACAAAAATGCGTTTTTTTTTTTTTTTTCCTTTTGTGTGATTAATGGGGGTTAGAATCCTTTCTTGGAATGTCAGAGGCCTCGGAGAGAGGGTTAAGAGACAAGCCATCATGGATGCTATAAAAAGAGTTCTCCCTGCTATTGTCTGCATAGTAGAGACCCATCTCACTAAGGAGACGGTGTCTCGATTGACAGTGGGGTGGCAAGCTCAATCATATCATTCTATCTTTAGCAGCTCCTCAAGGGAGTTTCAGTTCTAATCCACCGTTCTATAGATTTCACGTTAATAGAGTCTTCCATAGATGACCAGGGAGATTTATTTTTTTGTATGGTAGACTCTATGGACGTGATTACACTCTGGCCTTTTTTACATACCTCCGCCGTTCTCGGTTTACTTACTCAATCGGTTGTTGGTATTTTTGGAAAAGAGACCGGAGTGTCGACTTGTTTTGATGGGAGATTTTAACGCTGTTATGGATCCTAAAAGGGACAGATTGACGTTGGATGCAGACTTGGGAAGGAACTCTGGTACTTCTCCACTGGCCCAGTTCTGTATGGAGGTGGGCTTGGTGGATATATGGGAACATCTGGGTGGAGGTAAGAGAGTGTACTCCTGTGTTAGTAGGGCGGTAGAGCAATGTCCAGAATTGACTTAGCGCTCACTAATGTCAACAATCGGAATAATATTAAAACCATTCGATATGGAGTAAGAACAATTTCAGATCACTCCCCTGTAATAATTGAACTTTGCAGTGGGGGATAGAGACACTATGGGGCTTGGGTTCAAGCTGAATCCATACTGGCTTACCATTATGGATAATTCCCCTCTATCAAATTATTGATATCCTCCTTTGGGAGGTAAACCTCCCTCTGCTAAGATCAATATAGTATGGGATGCCTTAAAAGCATATCTGAGAGGAGTTCTGATAAGCGAGATTACTGCTATGAGGAGGACCTTTAGAAAAAAAGAAGGTGAATTGGCTAGGAACGTGGCGTTTGCTACTGAGCGGTTTACGAATCAATCTACGGACGAAAATAGAGATAAGATGCAGAAAGCTAGCCGCTCTCTTGAGGAATATATAGTTGAAAAGGCAAATCATAGTTTATTTTTTAAAGGACAAAATATTTCGCAGAGTCTGGCCGCCCTGGTAAGCTTCTTGCCAAAATAGTTTCACAACAGGAGAAGAAAAAGAAGTCTATAATTTTGATTCGTAGTCTAGACGGCGTAAACATACATGAACCTGAGGGAATTAGAGATATTTTCCTGCAATACTTCTCACAAATATATAAGGCATCCCCTAGTGTTACATTGGATTTGGCGAGGTGTTTCCTGGACGGAATTTCTCTGCCGTCCTTAGCAGAGACTCAAAAAATTTTCTGGAAAAGAAGTGACCCTCCTGGAGCTCCAGGAGGCTCTGAAGTCCGTCTTAGGGAACTCCTCGCCGGGTCTAGATGGCATTCCGTATGAGTTTTACCGTAAGTATAGTGAAGATACTCTCCCTCATTTGTTGGAAGTATTTTCCCACGCGGTGGACGAGGGAAATCTCCCAACCTCTATGATGGAAGCCTTAATAGTTTTAATCCCAAAAAAGGATAAGGATCCGTCGGATTTGAGCTCTTATAGGCCTATCTCACTATTAAATACGGATGTTAAGTTATTGTCAAAAGTTATGGCTAGGAGACTTTCTAGGGTTTTGCCTTCGGTTATTCATCCAGACCAGAATGGTTTTATGCCAGGAAGGGGCACACATTATAATCTTCATAGGTTCTTTTCTAATATTCAGACGTCCGGGAGTGAGGCCCGCTCCATTCTGTCACTAGACGCCACAAAGGCGTTTGATAGAGTCGAGTGGGTTTTCCTCTGGGAAGTGATGAGAAAAATGAATTTTGGTCCTAAATTTATAGCAATGATACAGCTGTTATACAAATCCCCAACCGCTAGGATTAGGATTAATGATATGTTAACTGAGAGTTTTGAACTAGGGAGAGGTACCCGACAAGGATGTCCCCTTTCTCCTCTGTTGTTTAATATTTACATTGAGCCCTTGCAGTCAGTATAAGGCAGGATACAGGGGTGGCTGGTTTCGGGGTAATGGGAGAACAGGATCGCATCTCTCTTTATGCGGATGACATCCTGTTTTTATTCATCAAACAGATAGTACACTTCCCGAGTAATGGAGTTAGTTAATCTTTTTGGGAACTCCTCCGGGCTGGAGGTTAATTGGGCCAAGACGACTCTCCTTCCAGTGGATGAAATGCGAGGATCCACTGGTCTGTTGACTAGTGGATTATCGGTTTCGGAGACGTTGAAATACCTGGGGATGACAGTTTCTGCTAACATTCAAGATTATCTACAGCTCAACCTGTCTCCTTTATTACAAAGATTGAGATCTAAAATTAAGATATGGCAAAAATCCCGTTCGCCAGAGCGGATAGAGTCTCGTTAATAAAAATGGTGGTGCTGCCCCAGGTTCTCTACGTTCTTCGTAATTCCCTATATGGATAGAGGACAAGTACTTTAAATTAATTGAGCGGATGCTAAATGATTTACTATGGGGAGGAAACGGGTGAGACTAAAGGCTATGTATTTTTCTATGCCCTATAGGCAGGGAGGTCTTAATCTCCCTTACTTTAAGGGCTACGCTATGGCTTCTCAACTCTGTTTTTTAACGATTGGGAAAATAGCCATCTCTGCAGGAAGTTGGTTAAAGACTCAGGTTTTTCAGACTTTTTATAGTTTTGGAGTCTGATTATTTACGTAAGATACAGGATGAATATAAACCCTTCTGCAGAATGGCTATGAAAGCATGGAGGGTTATTAAAAGTTGGATGAAAGTTAGTGCATCATTGATTTGTACCCCATTGTGGCATAACCAAAAGTTATTGAACTTGGATGACTTAAACTGTCAGCAATATTGGAAGAATAAGAATATCAATTTTTGAGTCAAGTGATTAAAAATGGGCAGATTCTTACTCGTTTGGAGCTAGAACAAGAGGAGAATGTAGGTGAGGTGGGTTGGTATGCATACTTTCAACTTCGTTCGGCACTGCTTAGTACTTCTGATAAGCACTTACTTAACATAGACACTCCTGAATTTTTACACAAGTTGATTCAAAAGAAGGGTGGTATGAAAGTTAGAATCTCACATTGTTATAGGTATCTTATAAAAAATTATTTCACGGATTGTTTATCTCCAGGGCAAAGATCCTGGTCTACTTTACTGTCAGATTCGGGTTCTCCGGACTGGGAGAATGTAGGTGACAATTTAAGTTGGGTTTCGCACAATTTTAATCACACGGTAGTACAGTTTAATATTATGCATAAAATATATGTAACACCTCTGTGGCTTCATAGGAGAGGATTAAGAACTTCCTCTGAGTGCCCCCGCTGTGGCAGTCCCGGGGCAGACCATTTACATCTGTTCTGGGATTGCCCATCGGTGAATAGATACTGGAAGTTGGTTCAAAGAACCTTACTCCAAAGACTAAATGTGGATATTCCTTTTTCTCCCAAGGTATGGATTTTAGGGGACTTATCGGAGGTTAGCTGCCAGGTTTTGAAGTCCCGATTGTTGACTAAACTTTTGTTTTTAGCTAGGCTTTTTATAGCTAGAAAATGGTTTCTCCCTCCGCTCCAGACTGCAAAATTGGCTAAATTTAGTCACTAAGGTTAAAAGTTATGAAAAATTTTGTATAGACAAAGAGGATCTTATGAAAAGTGGGATAGTATCTGGAAGGAATGGGGCGTTTGATGAATTTAGTGTTTTTTTTTTTTTTTCCTCTGCAAGGCGGGGGAGGGCGGGTTGATTTTGCAATTATGTTATTATGTTTTTTTGTAAACTTTTATATGTTGTTAATATTGAAATAAAGGATTAAAATTCTTAAAAAAAAAAAACTTGTGACAAAAATATAAATTTTACATGAACTCACCATACCCCTCACAGAATACCTTGGGGTGTCTTCTTTCCAAAATGGGGTCACATGTGGGGTATTTATACTGCCCTGGCATTTTAGGGGGCCCCTAAAGCGTGAGAAGAAGTCTGGAATCCAAATGCGTAAAATGCCCTGTGAAATCTCTAAAGGTACTCATTGGTTTAGGGCCTTTAGCACCCAGGCTGCAAAAGTGGCACACATGTGGTATCGCCGTACTCAGGAGAGTAGGCAATGTGTTTTGGGGTGTATTTTATATATACCCATACTTTGTGTGAAAAATATCTCTGTAAACGACAACTTTTAAAAATTTTTATACAAAGTTGACAATTTACAGAGATATTTCTCTCACTCCAACATGGGTGTATGTAAAAATACACCCCAAAACACATTGCCCTACTTCTCCTGAGTACGGCGATACCACATGAGTGACACTTTTGCAGCCTGAGTGCGCAAAGGGCCCAAATTCCAACGAGTACCTTTAGGTTTTACATGGCGGCTCACAATTTAGCCCCGCCCAAAATGCCAGAACAGTAAACACACCCCACAAATGACCCCATTTCGGAAAGTAGACACCCTAAGGTATTCACTGAGGGGCATAGTGAGTCCGTCTGAGATTTTTTTTTTTGCCAGAAGTTATCAGAAATTGAAACTTTTTTTTTTTTTCTCAGAAAGTGTCATTTTCCGCTAACTTGTGAAAAAAATGAAATGATACATGAACTCACCAAGCCCCTCCGCGAATACTTTGGGGTGTCTTCTATCTAAAATGGTGTAATTTGGGGGATATTTATACTATCCTGGCATTCTAGCACCTGAAGAAACATGACAGGTGCTCAGAAAGTCAGAGCTGCTTCAAAATGCCGAAATTCACTTTTTTGCACCATAGTTTGTAAACGCTATAACTTTTACCCAAACCAATAAATATACACTTATTGGATTTTTTTATCAAAGACATGTAGAACAATAAATTTAGAGAAAAATTTATATAGAAATGTAGTTTTTTTGAAAAATTTTACAACAGAAAGTGAAAAATGTCATTTTTTTGCAAAATGTCATTAAATTTTTATTAATAGCAAAAAGTAAAAATGTCAGCAACAATGAAATACCACCAAATGAAAGCTCTATTAGTGAGAAGAAAAGGAGGTAAAATTCATTTGGGTGGTAAGTTGCATGACGGAGCAATAAACGGTGAAAGTAGTGTAGTGCAGAATTGTAAAAAGTGGCCTGGTCATTAAGGGTGTTTAAGCTAGGGGGCTGAAGTGGTTAAAAGTGGGTTTTTAAATTTTCTGAAAAATTTTAAGATTTGCTTCTAAACTTCCAAGCCTTCTAACGTCCTGAAAAAGAAAATGTCATTTACAAAATGATCCAAACATGAAGTAGATATATGGGAAATATAAAGTAATAGCTATTTTAGGAGGTATCACTATCTGTTTTAAAGGCAGAGAAATAGAAATTTTGAAAATTGCAAATTCTTTCGAAATTTTTGGTAAATTTGGTATTTTTAATAAGAAAAATGAAATATTTTGTACTCAACTTTACCACTGTTATGAAGTACAATATGTGACAAGAAAAATTCTCAGAATGGCTTGGATAAGTAAAAGCGTTTTAAAGTTATCACAACATAAAGCGACACGTCAGATTTAAAAAAAAATGGACTGATAAGGTGAAAATGGCAGGGTCCTTAAGGGGTTAAACATGCTGTATGTTAACACAGTCAAACATGCTTTTACCCATAGCTAATGCTATTGCTGTCATCATGTTGCTGTAATCCACTGACAGGAAGGTTCAGGAAGAATTAGTATTTTGTATATCTATATCTGTAATTCAGAATCAGTTCAGAATCCTCTCTCTTTCTCTCATATTGTATTTCGTACTCATCCCTTTGCTAAATGTCTCTATTAATAATGCCAGCAATAGAACTTCTACAAATGTGGCCATGGACTGCAGGATTTACTGTACATTTAGGCTCCCTTCAAATCTGCGGTAGCAGTGTTCGATCAGACACGCTGGAGCATCATCCGGACACAAACTGCAGCATGCGAGTTCTCCGCTTGTTAGCTGATTGTGAACCAAATGTCTGCCGGACCCCATTATTCTTTTTTCTCTGATGGAACATCCTGCTGGAATAAAATACGCAGATGTGAAGCTAGCCTTACAATAAACTTCTAATGCCATTTCACTATAGAGTACAGAAATGTGATAAGTATTTTACCTTGGACTATGCAGTAGACTACTTGATGTAGCTACTAAGATTTTTGTGTTCACACAATGTTGCCTAGTAACTAATTATCTGCTTCACATGTTGACAAATGGATTATGCCCTGCTCTTCTGAGATTTTTTCTCACGTGAACACAATATCTTTGCAACATGTTTAATGCAAATATGGAACAAAACCTCAATTAGAATAGTGTAATTTGACAGGGAAAACTAAAGTACATTTAACTACATAGATGCCAGGTAGAAATCATAAAAAGAGTGAATTGCTACATTTACTAAACAACGGTAGCTGCTTTATATTAACCTGTTAACATGCTTGAATTGTGAATGGTATATGGCATGTATGGTCCTGTACTTTAAATGGTGAAGGTTTAAAGCTTTCGCAGTAGAATGCCTGGCTGACGGAGTCACATAGATACCCCTCAGAGAAACCCTTTCATCATCCTTTTCGAAGTACACGGCACTCAATTGAATGTTGTTGCCTTTATTAAATCCATTGAGCACATGACCAACCTGCAAGACAGAGCTGCTATGTTACTGATAAGTTCTGCCTTACCTATAGCATGACTCCTTCAAACGTTCAAAATATTTGAAATTGGAAATATGCATTATAGGGACAGATTTACTAACCTTGTTTAAGGGCTTGTTCACACGAACATAAGGGCTCCGTGCCCGTGCTGTGGACAGCAAATTGCGGTCTGCAATGCACAAGCACCGACCATGGGCCAGCCGCATTCACTTGAATGGGGTCCGCGATATGTCCGTTCCACAAAAAGATAAAGTTCTATGTTTTTGTGGTGCAGAAGCACTGAACGGAACCCCAGGAATCACTCCGTAGTGCTTCCGTGGGATTCTGCTCTGTGCTTCCGCTCCGCTCCACACCGCACCGCATCTCCTGGATTTGTGGACCCATTCAATACGGCAACGGCCGTGTGAATGAGCCCTAATAGTAAGAAAGTTCAAACCTACTTTAAAATCGCACATTTATCAGAGTGATGCTGGATGATAAATGGGGCCCATCTTTAGACCTATCTAGATTAAAGTTACCTTGCCATTTTTTGGAATTAGACATGTGTAACTTTATGTGGTAATAACTTTGAAATCTTTTACTTTCCAAACTATTCTGAGATTGTTTTCTAGGCCACATTGTACTTCATAATAGTGAATATATTTAACCTTTATTTATAAAAAATCCAAAGTTTACGGAAAATTTGGAAAAATTAGCAATTTTCAAAATTTGAATTTCTCTGACCATATTTCTACTTTCATGTTTGCATCATTTTGTAAATTTAATTGTATTTTTAGGTTCGCACTGAACTTTAGGATTTTTAGTGACCCGGACCCGAACATTTTTGTAAAAGTTCGGGTTCGGAGTCCGGTGTTCGACCGCTTAATAACACTTGCTGATTGGCTGCAGGCTGACATTCTTTTTTTTTCCAATCTCTACCCTTGCTCCACTTCTACATACTCCTCCTCGACAATCGGACTTGAGTTTCAGTGAGATTGTGAAAACTCAGATCCGATGGTTTATTCTAACCTCCTGGTGTTCCCATGGTGACGGGGATGCTTATCGGGAGGAGTATGCGAATATTATTCAATTGCCACTGATCACTATTGAGCTATGACATCTGTTCCTATTCTGTAATATGGGTGCATTTAATTGACAATGGCTGCATTACCGGGTCCTTTGCACCTGTGGGGACACTTAAAGTTTAGTATGTACTTACGCATAACGGCCTCCTGCTGTCTGGTGGCACCCGACCTCTGACAGGGCGCTGTGATCCGCACAATTAACCCCTCAGGTGCCGTAGGGTTAGAATATACCATCGGATCTGAGTTTTCACGATCTCACTGAAACTCAAGTTCAACAGTATTTTTAATCCCCAGCGTCTCCCATGGTGACAGGGACGCTTGTCAGGGAGGAGTATGTAGAAGTGGAGCAAGGGTAGAGACTGAAAAAATATATTTAAAAACGAATATATTAGTTTTTAGAATATTTGTCTTTTTCTCCTATCCACAGTTTGCTTCCTTTTTCAGCTCTCTAACCCTTTACATTAGTTTTTTAGAGCTTTTTAGTGCCCTCATAGTTCGGGTACCCATTGCCTTCAATGGAGTTTGGTTCGAGGATCAAGTTCGGATCCCGAGCCCAAACTTTTTACATGAGTTCAGCCGAACCTGGCAAACCCGAACTTCCAGGTGTTATCCCAACGCTATAAGGCTTAGAATTTTAAAAGCAAATTTTTAAATTTTTTAAAAATTCCAAAACCCACTTTTTAAGGACCACTTCAGTTATGAAGTCACTTTATGGGGCTTACATAGTGGAAACCACCCATAAATTGCCCCATTGTAGAAACTAAACCCCTCAAGTTAGGTTACTTTCACACTAGCGTTTTTGCTGGATCCGTCAGGGTTCAGCAAAAATGATTCCATTATTGATAATACAACCATCTGCATCTGTTATGAATGGATCCGGTTGTATTATATTTAATATTGCCAAGACGTCATTAAGGGCTCATTTTTCACGGATCCATTGTTCAGTATCTGAGGTTTATTCCCTCTAATTTAAGTCCTCTTTCGCTCCGTTATTGCACAAAACATATCCGTATTGTTTCCGTATTTTATTAGTTTTTTGCGGATCATATACTGAAACAGTAACTTATTAATCACCAAACACATGAGCAGTGTGTGGGGAATAGCATTTCTACAGTATGAATCCGCAAAATAAGGATGAAATATGGATGACATACGGATGTGTTCAGTTTGCATTCCGCATTTTTTGCGGACCCATTGACTTGAATGAGGCCTCAGACCGTGATTTGCGGACAATAATAGGACATGCACTACTTTTTGGCCGAAGGACATACGGAAATCTGAAGCGGAATGCACACGGAGTACCTTCAGTATTTTCTACAGCCCCATTGAATTGAATGGTTCCGCATAACGGTCCGCAAAAACCGGAATGGAAGCGGAAAGAAAATACTGTCGTGATGCATGAGCCCTTACTCCACTGAAAGTCAATGGGAGATGGATCCGTTTCCTATTGTGTTAGATTGTGAGAGAGAAAGCGGATCCGTCACCTTTGACTTGCATTGAGGGTCATGCGGATCCGTCTTGCTCCGCATCCCAGGACGAAAAGAAACTGCAGCATGTTGCGGTTTGCTCTCCAGTCTGGAAAAAGCAACTAAAGGAACGGAATGCATTTTGGAGCATTCCGTTCTGTTCAGTTCAGTGTTGTCCCCATTGACAATGAATGGGGACAAAACTGAAGCGTTTTTTTCCGGGATTGATCCCCTTTAACGGAACTCAATACTGGAAAACTTAAACGCCAGTGTAAAAGTACTCTTATTCAAAACTGATTTAACACACTTTGTTAAACCTTTAGGTGTTCCACAAGAATTAAAGGAAAAAGGGGATGACATTTTTCACGTTTTTGGCAGATTTTCCATTTTAATTCATTTTTGCTCTGATTCTGCAGTTTGCACCCCACATGTGGTAGTAAACTGCTGTATGGGCACAGGGCAGGGTGCAAAAGGAAAGGGGCACCGTATGGATTTTGGAGGGCAGATTTCACTGGGATAATTTTAAGTTGCCATATGACATTTAAAGACCCCCTGATGCATCCCTAGTGTAGAAACTCCAAAAAAGTGACATCATTTTGGAAATTACAGCATAAGGTTACAGTTTTATTGGTACTATTTTGGGGTACATATGATTTTTGATCACTCTATATTACGCTTTTTGTGAAGCAAGAAAACAAAAAATGACTGTTCTAGCACAGTTTATTTTATTTTATTTTTTTCCATTGTGTTCACCTGACAGGTTAGATCATGTGCTATTTTTTAAAGTGCAGGTTGTTACAGACGTGACAATATCAAATATGTCTACTTTTATTTATTTTTTGTTTCAGTTTTTCTTAACAAAGCATTTCGAAAAAAACATGTTTTTGTGTCTCCTTTTCTGAAAGCCATTTTTTTTTCCGAGCGATTATCTTATGTAGGGGCTCAGTTTTGCGGCATGAGGTGATGATTTTATTAGTACTATTTTGAGGGTACATAGAACTTTTTATCATTTGGTATTAGGCCCCTTTCACAGCGGGCGAGTTTCCATGCGAGTGCAATGCGTGAGGAGGACGCATTGCACCCGCACTGAATCCGGACCCATTCATTTCTATGGGGCTGTGCACATGAGCGGTGATTTTCACGCATCACTTCTGCGTTAGCGTGAAAATCGCAGCATGCTCCAGTTTCTGCGTTTTAACGGAACGCAGGCCCCATAGAAGTGAATGGGGATGCGGAAAATACGCAATCACCCGCAATCATGGCGGATGCGTTGCGATTTTCCCGCATGGTTGCTATGCAACCATCGGGATGTGTAACCGGTTCAGTATTATTTCACATTATAACATAGTTATAATGTAAAATAATACTCTTGGCCATCTTCCTAGTGAACCCGGTGCAGAATGGGTTAAAATAATAAACTAATCATAACTCACCTGGTCCATTTGATGTGGCTCCGGGCATCCTCACCGCTAGCTTGCTACTAGGTAAAGGACCTGTGATGATAGACACATGGTGTCACATGGTTCATCACATGCTCCATCACCATAGTGATGGAGCATGTGATTGGGCCATGTGACCATGTGACATGCTCTATGGTGATGGAGCATGTGATTGGGCCATGTGACCATGTGACATCATCACAGGTCCTTTACCTAGCAGCAAGCTAACGGAGAGGATGCCGGGCTTCGCGATCAAACGGACCAGGTGTTATGATTAGTTTATTATTTTTAACCCATTCAGCACCGGTTCAACATTAGGAAGATGGTTAAGGTATTATTTCACATTATAACTATGTTATAATGTGAAATAATACCAGCGGGACAACTTCTGATCCAAACATGCACTTCTGTGAAGAAGTGCAGGTTCGGTCTGGGTACAAAGTGCCGATTTTCTCCCCGCGTGCAAAACGCATGACAGCGCTTTGCACCGCAGGGAAAAATCGCGCGATTCCCGCAACGCACCCGCACTGCTTGACGCGAGTGCACCCGCACGCCAGCCCGTGTGCAGGAGAGGCCTTACATTTTTGTGATGTAAGGTGAGAGAATAAGATTTTTAGAACGTTTTCTTTTTACGGTTTTCACCTGACAAGGTAAATCATGCATATATTTTTATAGAGCGGTTGTTACGAACGCGGTGATGCCTAATTTGTCTAATTTTCATATTTATTTTGGTTTGACACAATAAAAGCATTTTGAAAGAAAAACAATAATGTTTTTCTATCTCCCATTTTCTGAAAGCCGTATCTTTTTTTATTTTTTGGGTTGTTGTCTTAGGCAGGGTCTCATTTTTTTGTCGAAGTTGAGATGATGGTATATGATTGGTATTGTTTGGGGTACATATGACTTTTTGATTACTGGCATTATACTACAGCGATGTAAGGTGACAAAAATGGCTCTTTTGGGCTAACGGTTTGCATTTTTCTTGTGTTGACCAGACAGGGTGGATCATGTGATATTCTTTATAGAGCAGGTTATTTCGACGAGTAGCAATACGTAACTG